>BTHU01000005.1:117278077-117633077 GCA_036184795.1 Tokudaia tokunoshimensis | reverse complement strand
CCTCCTGGGCAGCTGAGGAGGGAGATCCAGAAGTTGGGATGGCTGGGTCCACCCAGACAGGCCTGAAGAGGATGTGGAAGCCCCGTGGCTTGCCTTTGAGCCACGTGGGAAGCAGAGCCATTTCAGTGAGAAACAGGCTGAGGGATGAGGTGCTAGAGGCGTGCGGAGGTGTGAGCTCTTCCAGAACAGCAGGTGAGGGACCGAGAGGTGGGTAGTTAGCAGGGAGGAAGGAAGGAAGCAGGGATCTCACTGCGCTGGAAGCTGCGCTGTGCTCTGGAGGCATTAGGCACGAGCTGAGAACTGCTACAGAGCCCGCTCTGGCACATTTTAGTTCTCCATGTGACAAGGCACTATGAAGTCGCCTAAAACCTTCCCTGTTTAAATGTTTGTTTGTTTAATGTACATTGGTGCTCTGCCTGCGTGTGGAACTGGAGTTACAGACAGTTGGGAGCTGCCATGTGGGTGCTAGGAATTGAAGACACTGCTGTATATCACGACACCTCGGCACACCAATGACCAGACATGGGCCATGGGGCTAGAGAGACAGGCTACATGCTGGCATTGCATAACACCGTAACCAGATAGCCTTGAAAAAATAATGAGCAGTTACAGGAATCTTCTAAGCTTTAGTAGATTCATCTTTAAAAACTAAGCTAATAAAAGAACTACCAGAAAGGGCCATCTTCAGAATCAGACATGATAGATAATGTATCCAGGCTACTGAGTGAGACAAGTCCTGGTGGCTTCAGTGCCATGAGCATAAGCAACTGAATCATCAGCAAAATCGCTACAGTCATGGCTGCTGCCTTCCAGCTCCTCCTCTGCTGGTCGCTCCCCTTGGCTGCCTCTGCGACCAAAGGGTCACCATTGTGGGCTCACCTGTCCCCTCAACTTTTTTTTTTGAGACAGTCTTACTATGTAGCCCTGGCTGGCCTAGAACTCTGACTACCCTCAAATCACCAAACCCGCCTACCTCTGCCTCCCAAGTGCTGGGATTAAAGGTGTGCGCCACCATTCCTAGTATCCCCTGACATCCTTAATCTTGAGCCCAGGGAAATCAAGAAGGTGTGGGCTGAGGAGCAGGGAGCAGGAACTACTCACGTCTCCGGAGGTGGGCCCACCCTTCCGGCCAGGAGAAAAGGCATGTCTCTGTGAGCTCCCTACAAATCTCTGAACAGCTCTTTGCACATGATTGGCAAGGTGAAATGAAATATAAACAAAAAACCACAAATCTGGCTCAAAGCATCAATGCATTCTTAAAAGGACACAAGTATCTTAAACGTAAGCACAATCCAAACCAAACGAGTTGCACACACGGTGGGAAATGTGAATGAACCAGGTTATCCAGTAGAAGAGTCATCTCCAGAGCACAGAAAGGGGAGTCCTGCGGGGTCAGAAGCTGCCCAGACCATGTCTAGTGTCCCGTTTTCCAGCCAGGGCACCTCTCGTTAAAAGAGGCCCTGCCAAACTGCACCCAAAGGAGGCACTAATAAACTATATGGGGGACTGGAGAGGAACTGTGGGTTAATGAACAGAAGACATTAGAGGCGACCACAGATACCTGACAAGCTGCCATGTGCTACTTGAGATTTCTCTGGTCAGCTCGAGTGACAACCAGAGCAATGTGTTATGTGCATGCATGTATGTGTGCGCATGTGATATGTGTGTATGTATTTATGTGCATGTATGTATATGCGTGCGTACTTGTGTGTGCATGAGTGTGTACTCATGTGTATGTGGTGTGTGCGTGTGTACTTGTGTGTGTGTGTGCACGTGTTTATGTGTGTGCATGTTCGTGTGCATGAGTATGTGTGTTTGGGGGAGGTGAGGTATCTGATCTTGCTGCCAAGTTAGAGTTCAAACCTCAGCAGTCCAGGCAAGCCTGGCTGCCTCCTGATGAAAGTGACGTGTGAGGGGCCAGCTTCATAAGGGTCAGACACTTCCTCCTCCATGCTGACTTCATCGAAAGGGACATGTGACCATGAAAGCTCCAGGCTGGGGCTGGACAGTGACCAGCAATGTGTTTTGGTAGGCAAAGATAGGCTGACCCAAGTATCTCTCTTGGGAGTCTGATGTCAAGAAATAATCATATGGTGGTAGTGGTGCACACCTTTAATCCCAGCACTGGGGAGGCAAAGGCAAGGGGATCTCTGTGAGTTTGAGGACAGCCTGGTCTGCAGAGCTAGTTCCAGGACAGCCAGGACTACACAGAGAAACTCTGTCTTGAAAAAAGAAAAAAGAATCATAATAAACATATAATAAATAGTTGCCACACCCAAGGCTTGTCCCCTCAAATACAGCTGTGAGGAGAGGGCTCCGAAGAGGAAGATGTAAACCCTCAAGGAGAGAGAAGCAGCCATTGGTGGTATAAGCTAAGCCAAGGTCTGAGGAAGCAGATGCTTCAGGGGTAGAATAAAAGATCAAAGAAAGAAAGAAGCTGAGGAAACAGGAAGCCACAGGAGGAAGGCACAGAGAAAAACCCAACCCATCCTGCAACTGACCCCAGCCCCTGAACAGTGCCGCCCACCGGGTCGGGCGCCCTAACAAACAGACGTTCACTTTTATTTTTTCTTGAGGTAAACTAAAATTCTAGTCTTCATGGCCAAAGAATTTTAATTAGATCATCAACTCCCTTTTGCAGTATTTGTGTGTGTGCACACGTGTGCACATGCCACAGAGAGTGTGTCGGGGACTGGGGACAGCTCTGTGGCCCTGTTCTATCCTCCGCCTTTATGTGGGTTCTAGGGATTGAACTTGGGTCATCAGTCTTGCGCCACAAGCACCGTTCCCCCACAGGGCCATCTCACCTCACCAGCCCCTAGACAATCACTTCTAGCATCCAAAGTCCCACAGGGGGAGCTGATTTTCGTGTTCATCAGAGACGACACCTTCTCTGGGTAGAGGTGGCACCAAGGACCTCAAAGGGCTTTGCATCTAGCTGGTCTGTGACTTACGATATTGGTCACAATCTTTCCATACTCAGTTTCTTTTAAAAACTCCTATACGTTTTGGTCAATTACTTCCACAAACACCCCACAATGCACAAAGTGGTAAGTTTGGGGACCGAGGCGGTAGAGTAAAGAGAGGAAAAGGTATTCTCACAGTGAGGGAGCTGGGGCGCAGAATGGTTAGATGATCAGGCCAAGGTCATTCACTTAGTAAGTCAGGGCCTAGAGGGGCAAGCCTTCAGGAAAGGATTTTTCTGTGCTGCTGTGCTGACCACTTTTTCAGCCAGCCTTCCATTTGCTATGAATCTCCTTGGTCCTGGTCATGTCAGGACAGATAAAGGCTGCTGCAAGAGACCCAAGGGACCCCACGTATGCTCCATAAGCCCCGCTTGTCTCCTTACCAAGGTGCTTCTGCAGGAAGGCCAACATGGCCCGCACCATGACCTCCTGACCTTCATAAGGGTCCAAGGTCCCACGAGTGTTACTGGACAAGAATTTAACAATCAGGTTGCCCGTCACAAAGGCGAAGTCAGTTTGACTGCGATGAACAGCTCCTCTAAAGAGAAAGAGAAACCGCCCATAGGCGGGTGGAGGTTAAGCACAGGTGTCAAGCATCTACTGTGTGCAAAGTGCTGACTATGTGTCAGTGTAACTCTGCCAGCGACCCTATCCGGGAAGTATTTGCTCCTGTGATAGAATCTGAGGAGGAAACAAGAGACAGCAAGCAAACAGCACGAGGGTGTGAACTGAGGTGGGCCTGGCTGCGAAGCTGGCTCCATGCCTAGATCGCCATGCCTGACAATTCAGGGAAGGAGGGTGAACTTGTTAGAGGGGAGCTGGGAGAGGGAGGGGAGCTTCCCGACGCCTACTGTTCCTATCATGCCACAGCTTTTATCCAGAGACCCCAAGGCCCACGGGACCTTTAACCTCACTGCCAGAACTGCCCTAGAGTCAACAGGGACAGGAAATGCAATAATCATAGCAGAGAGGGCATGGAAAATGGGTTTTGAATTAAGTCCTGTAAATGCATCACTCATTCATTCATTCATCCATCTATTCATTCGTGGTAGTGAAAACTGACCCAGGGCCTTGAACATGCTAGGCAGAGATCCTGCCATTACATTACATCCTTGGCCCTCTAAATACATGTAATTCACATGTGAAATCCTTGCTGGATTCCCATTGAGCTAAATTACTCATAACTCAAATGAATGTGGTATGGTAAAATGTAAATGCTAAAGCATCTGTCTTGTGTGTAGAAAAACAGATTTTTAAAAATTAGATCTATTCATTTACTGTGCTCAGGGACAGAGCTCTGCATTCAGGCTTCATGATGGGTGCCTTTACCTGCTGGGTCATTTTGCCAGCCCCAAACTGATTTTCAAAATGTATTATTTAAGGCACATGAAAAATGTGTGTAGAATAATAAATATAATGGCATCTTGAATATTCAGAACTAGATTTAAAAAATAATATAGTGGGGCTGGCTTAGCGCTTAAAATCCCTTGTTCTTGCAGAGGACACAGTTTCTAGTCCCAGCACCCACATAGCGAGTGGCTCACAAGTCTCCATCCAGGTTTAAGAAGTCCCACACTCGGGAGGCAGAGATAGGCAGATCTCTGTGAGTTAGAGGCCAGCTTGGTCTATAAAGTGAGTTCCAGGACAGTCAGGACTGTTACACAGAGACACACCGTCTTGAAAATCAAACAAACAAACAAAAAAGAATCCAACACCCTCTCCTGGCCTCCATGGACAGCAAACATATACATTCGGGAAAACCTCATACGCATAAAATAATAAAATTAATACATCTAAAAATTTGGGGGGAGGTTGAGACAGAGTCTCACTATGTAGCTCTGGCTGTCCTGAAGCTCACTACCTAGAGCAGGCTGGCCTTGAACTCATAGCAGTCCACCTACATCTGCCTCCTGAGTGCTGGGATTAAAGCACTCCGTAGAATCCATAGAATATATTGGCTGTAGTTAGGTCCCCTTTGCGTGCCCTGCCCCTTCTCTACAGCTACAAGTGACTGGATCTGACTGGTCCTGTGGTCCTGTCCCTCCAACGCTATGAAGTCAAAATGAAAGAGGAGGGGCTGGGCCAGGGTGGGCAAGGGAGGAAGCCATTGAAGCCACTGCTTGCAGCCAACTGGCACCCGGGGCTTGGCAAGGCCTAGCTGATTCCCAGGGTGCATGGCGGCACCCTGCTGTGTCTTCCCGACACAGGCACTGCTGCATGTGCGCTGTTTGGCTTGCGTGGGGCAGGCGCAGGTCAGGGAGGTTTCAGGCTCCCAAAGAAAGCTGTGACCAGGTGAAGAGAATGAGCCTCACTTGGCCAGCATCGAAGAGGTTTATTTGTTTCAGATCTCATGTTGATGCCCAGGTTGGCCTTGAACTTTCCATCCCCCTGCCTCAGCTGCCTATGTGCTGGGATTACAAACGTGCATCACCGGGCTCAGCTTGCACGAATGGCTTTTATGACCTCTGTGAATTAGATATCCATGGAAATTCTACAAATCCCCTCAAATTGTCAAATCTTACTATATCCATAGTCTTCCAAACCCAGTAAAAGGAGTAAATAGGAGGCTAGAGATGTCTGGACTCCACCCAGACATGACCTCTGTGAATTAGATATCCATGGAAATTCTACAAATCCCCTCAAATTGTCAAATCTTACTATATCCATAGTCTTCCAAAACCCAGTAAAAGGAGTAAATAGGAGGCTAGAGATGTCTGGACTCCACCCAGGCCCAACGCACTGGTGCATTTTCCAGAAAGTACTAAGTAAATCCTATCGTGCAGCCACACAAATTGTTGAAGAAACCTCTGTGGGAGGAGCCAGGCAGAGACGAGAGACCTATGAAATGCTACAGAAATTACGATGTGGGGATTCTGGCAATATCCAGATGTTCTGTGGATATATAAAAATGTCTGGATAACCTAGAAGAAATGGAGGGAGTCCTACCTGACTAAAGAAATGAACAGGACACTGGGGTAGTGCCTTTGGGGGACACTTACAGGACAGTCACAATCCTGGACTGCTCATGCTGGGCACATATCTTCTTCATCAAGTTGATGCTCTCTACCGTCTGGAATTTCTCGACGTTGATAAAGAACACAGGGCCCCGAGCTTTGGGGTAAAAGTCCCGTTCCAGAGGGAACATCCAAGCATCCAGGGCTATAGCACACCTGGGATCAGGCAGACATTGAGGAGTCGTCACTAAGAAACCCAGGCAAGACCAGTTACAGTGGAGGGGGTTCGAATGGGACTCTTCTCACCAATGGGCTGGTGGTTCAGCAAGCCAGGAGTTGGGTGCTGGGACCCCACCTTTCTATTATGATATTACCTAGGAGCCCCTTTTACCTGTCACCAAAGAGTCTTCTAGAATATATACTCCCTCACAGCAAAGGTCAGATTCCCTCCTCTGGATCTACCCTCAGGTGACTAGTTCTGTAGAATGTCACCTCATTCATTTAATCACTCATTCGTTCACTAGTGAGTGACCACTGTGGGCTTAGCCCTCCTGATGCAGAGATCAGTGAGAAGGGCCATGCCTCCTGGGACAGCAGGGTGAGGCGGGGGTGGAGGGAGACCCAGAGACTTTGAAAGGATCAAAGCTCTCACACACAAGCTGTCCCATGAGCCCAGAGCCGTGGTGGCAGGGAACCCTGCAAACTTCCTTGGTACCAAGGGTGAAGCTGTAACACTCTGACTCAGAGGCACATGCGCTCCGTCTTCTCCATTTCAGCAGGGGACAGTCACCTTCCACTGCAAGGACAGGTGCACCCGACCGTAAGGCCTCCACTTCCTGTTCTCTTGCTCTTACACATAGCTGTCCTTACACATTACAACTCAAATGCATCTGACTCAGTCCACCATCCCCGTCCTCCACCGCGTGCAAACTCCTCCTCTCTTACTCTGCAGCCTCAGCCTGTACCCAGTCAGCGCTCAGGTGGACCCGCTACATCACACGGTAGCCAGGAGGCTTCGAAAATATAAGATTCGTCTTTCTCTGAAATTTCTCTAAAATTCTGTAATGATGCTCTTTATTTTATTTCATTTTAAAAATTATTTACTTTTATTTATAGGAGTACACTGTTGTTCTCTTTAGACACACCATAAGAGGTCATCAGATCCCATGACAGATGGTTGTGAGTCACCATGTGGTTGCTGGGAATTGAACTCAGAACCTCTGGAAGAGCAGTGAGTGCTCTTAACCGCTGAGCCATCTCTCCAGCCCCTTTATTTTATTTTTTAAGATAGGGTCTTACACCAGGCAGTGGTAGTGCACACCTTTGATTCCAGCACTTGGGAGGCAGAGGCAGGTAGATCTCTGAGTTTGAGTCCAGCCTGGTCTACGGAGTAAGTTTCAGGACAGCCAGGGCTATACAGAGAAACCCTGTCTCAAAAAACAAACAAAAACAAAAACAACAAACCAAAAACTGAAACAACAACAACAGCAGGGTCTTGCTTAGGTTTGCCTTGAACTCTATGATCCTCCTGCCTCAGCCTCCAGAGTGCAGTGATACGGGTGTGTACATCATGTCTCTTGGCCTGTTTATTTTCTACATTGTATTTAGGTGCCAAGTAAGGATCCTTAGCTCTTTTGCGAGCCGCTCTCCTCCCCCAGAACCTAATCTTTCATTAGGTCAGATCATTTTTGCTCATCACCACTGAATACCCAGCCCATCAAACAGAACTCAACCCTTGTGTGACACCACCCCGCTGAGTGAATGAATGAATGAATGAATGGAGTGTGAAGCTTGATGGCCACAGTATCACCGGCACTCACCGGAACTGGACCTCCTGGGTCAAAGCAAGAACAGCCGTGGCTCCTCCAAAGGAGTGTCCCAGCACAGCCGCGCGGCTCACGTCGATACCGCCCTGAGGAAAGCAGAGAACTTAGCTGAGCCAGACACTCACAGAGAGGTGACCGTAAAGGAACAACGTGAGGCGGGATGCAAGCCAATGCTGTCCCATCTGAGCCTTGGGCGGGACAGGGTGCCACACCGGCTAGCTTGATTCTGAGGTAGAATGAGGGCAAGTTCAAGCCTGGCCTGGGCTACACAGTGAGGCAGTGGCTGGGGGGATGGCTCAGTGGTTTAGAGCACCAGGTTGTTTTCCCACAGGACCCAGGTTCAATTCCCAGCACCCATATGACAGCTCACAACTGTCTGCAACTCCAACTCCAGGTGATCTGACACCCTCGTGTCAATGCATATAAAAAAAAGGTTGAATAGATCATTTAAAAAACATATAAAGGATAGAGAGAGAGCACACATAGACGTAAAGTAAGAAAACAAAACAAAAAACAAAAAAACAAAAAAAACCCAGGAATCTCTGGGGTGCTAATAAGTGGCAGAGTGCATGTCTGGCACCAAAAAGCTCTGGATTTGACACCCAGTACGGCAATGAGAAAGAAAAAGAAAAGACCTCTATCCTGGAGATCAGATCTTCAGTGTGAACAACCTTCAAAGGACAGTGCTTTTCATCTGAACACTTTTTGTTTCTGCTTTGTTTTGAGACAGAGTCACCATGCACCCCTGGCCGTCCTGGAACCCACTCTGAAGACCAAGTTGGCCTCAAACTCCCAGAAATCCTCCCTCTGCCTGAGTGCTGGGATTAAAGGTTGTGATGCCATCATGGCTTAGTATCCTCCTTGACTTCATAATCCTCTTGCTCCAGAGACTCCCTGCGGAGGGGAGGCATCCACATGTCTGTGAGTACCCAGACGGACAGACGCCCAGGCTTCACCAGTTCATCTGAGAGCAGCTGAGAAGCAGCCCTTCTCAGCCTCTAGACAGCAGTTCTCAACTCGTGGCTGGTGACCCCTTGGGCAACCTTCTACCTCCCAAAATATTTACATTATGATGAAGTAGCAATGAAATAATTTTATGGCTGGGGTCATCACAGCATGAGGAACTGGATTAAAGGGTCGAAGCGTCTCCTCAGCTCCCGCCTCACACGCTGGTCCTCAAGGCTACCTCAGAGAACACAGGAGGAGCTCCCGGAACCGCCGGTGCCCTCCATTTTGCCTAGAGCGATGACTGTTTGTGCAGAAAGCCACTCAGGTTCCACTTCCTCTGTGGATCTGCCCTAATTTTTACCTACAGCCCAGGGGAGAGTTCTGCGCTCCGTCTGCTCTCTAAGTGTCTATTTCTGGTTGTTCCCAGAAGCCTTCAGGGCATGGTTTTATAAAAAGCCACCACCGAAGCCTGCTAAGGGGCTGGGGAAATCTCTCTGCAGGCTTTGCACGCCAGCCTCTGTTCAGAAGCCTCGCTCTCCTCAACTTCTAGCCTGGGGTGTGTGTCCGTTCTCCCCCCTGGCTGAGAGATGCTGCCAAGGCTGGTGGACTCCTTAGCTTTCTGGACATAAGTGACTGTAGAGAAGCCTCCCACCCGTGGGTTTCTTTCCACCAGCTGCCTTCTTCCACCCCTAACCAGCAACAGTTTCTCCAGTGCCCTTGCAGAGTTTGAGGCTGCACAGACAAGGAAACATGGACGCACACACATGCGCACTTATCACTCTCCCGGCAGGCGTTCCCCCAACCAGTGTCTCTTCGTAGCAGTATTAGTACAGAAGCTGCTGTCTTGTCCTTCCCAACGGCTATACTTGAAATCAATCGGAAAGAGACAGCTGGCTGCTCATCAAATCTGCCCCTGGACACGCCGCTAGACCATTTCTCTGCAGTGCCAGGTAACTGGGTCCTGGCTAACAGTGTGAGCAAAAGTCGAACTTCCAGAGCTGGAGAGATGGTTATATGGTTAAGAGCACTTTGCTGTTCCTGCGGAGGACTGGGGTTTGACTTCTAGCATCCAAGCCAGGAGGCTCATAACTGCCTGCAACTCTAGCTCCAGGGGATTCCACACCTCTGGCCTCTGCATTCACGCACCTGTACTCATGTGTAGATACATACACGCAGATACACACACTAACACATAATTCAAAATTATGTGATATATGTGTGTGATCATATATATATACATATGAGACATAGATATGATATATGATGAATATATATAGTCCATCTATAAAGGCTCTCAGGTAGCTCCCTGCCTGTGTCCTTCTGCTGGCCTACGTATGTAATACATTTGAGTTCAAGAGTCCACAAGGTAGGGCCCTCAGATGAATAGAGTCTTGGGTAGTGCAGTTTTCTAGCTTGTGCCAAGCCCTAAGTACCCAGTTATGAAAGGAGCCTGGACCCCAGGACTGCCTCTTATAGCACAGGACCCTGTGGATGACAAGAGAGAGACATTTCTGTTGATGACCCCACTGAGAGGGGTCTATGTACCCCAGCAAGTAGCATTCCCTGGGGCTCTCAGAGGAATGAGTTGGCTTCTCCCAACTGTTAGCTTTTAGGAGCAGTGAAGCTCATACAGGATACAGACTGGAAACTGCTGGATACAAAAGAAGAAAGAGGAAGAGAGAGAGAGAGAGAGAGAGAGAGAGAGAGAGAGAGAGAGAGAGAGAGAGAGAGGAGGAAAAGCATCTATTTGTGCTGCTGACAGCTCTGACACATTGCCTTCCCCCAGGGCAGCGGGAGAAGGTTATCTTCTTCACTACAGGGGGATAACGGATGTTTAGATTCACTCAGCCTCACCGTGAGGTTTACTTAGCTAGTTGATTTCTTATTTCCTCTGAGATTCACCAGGACAGTGGCTGCTGGTCCTCAGTGCCCGACTCGGGATCTTAGGCAGGTGGGTCTGTGCGTCAGCCCTGGGGACCTACTT
The DNA here is from genome assembly GCA_036184795.1 of Tokudaia tokunoshimensis. Taxonomy (NCBI): domain Eukaryota; kingdom Metazoa; phylum Chordata; class Mammalia; order Rodentia; family Muridae; genus Tokudaia; species Tokudaia tokunoshimensis. Next base: position 117,622,399 of record BTHU01000005.1, on the reverse strand, counting down.
CTCCACTCAGCGAATAGTCACTAACGCCCACCAGAGTTCAGGTTCTACGCCGCACATGGACATATATGTCTTCCTTTAAAATGGTTCACATAGCCGGGTGGCGGTGGCGCACGCCTTTAATCCCAGCACTTGGGAGGCAGAGGCAGGAGGATTTCTGAGTTCAAGGCCAGCCTGGTCTACAAAGTGAGTTCCAGGACAGCCAGGGCTACACAGAGAAACCCTGTCTCGAAAAAACAACAACAACAAAAAAACTAAAATGGTTCACATATGTGTGTGTGTGTGTGTGTGTGTGTTTATATATATATATATACATATATATATCATATATATATGATATATATATGATATATATATGTATATATATATAAACTCTTGATATATGTGTATATATATACATATTTATATATCATATATATATGTGATATATACATATATACATATATATATATCAAGAGGTGTTGAGACATAAAAACCTTTGGGAACAGAAGTTCCAGAGTAAAGCTGGCCACACAATTTTCCTGTCTTTTTTTATTTTAATTTTATGTTGCGTGCATGGGTGTTTTGCCTGTATGTATGTCTGTATACTACTTGTGTGACAGATGCCCACGGAAGCCAGAAGAGGTACTGGACTCCTGGAGGTAGAGTTTCAGATGGCTGTGAGCGGTTAGGTGGGTGCTGGGAATCAAACCTGAGTCTTCTGGAAGGGTAGCCAGAGCTCTTAACCACAAGCCATCTCTCCAGCTATTCCATCACTTTCTTAACCAAATGCAGTTTGCAGGTACTTAGCCTTTGCATGCCTGTCTTCATTTGGTATAGAGAGGCACTGACTTCATGAGTTTACTGGGGGCCCTTGCCACAGTAGGATTCTTACTCATCCAATAGATTATTACATGAAAGATAACCCATAAACAGTACACTGCTGTGCACACCTGAAATCCCAGTACTTCAGAGGGCCAGGAGGAGCTCAAGGCCAGCCTCAGCTACACAATAAGTTTGAAGCCAGCCTAGGATGTGCAAGACCCTGTCTCAAAAAGACAAAAGAAGAAAAAAAAACATGGAAAACATTAACTAGCTAGGTGTGGCAGCTCACATCTGTAACTTTAGCACTCAAGAGATTGAGGCAGGAAGACTGCTACGTGTTCAAGGTCATTCTGGGCTACGTAATGAGTTTTGAGCTAGCCTGAGCTATGAATCAAGATCCTGTCTCAAACAAATTAACTAGTATGATAAAATTCTCTCTCTCTCTCTCTCTCTCTCTCTCTCTCGTGTGTGTGTGTGTGTGTGTGTGTCTGATGTTTGAACAAGAAAAGGCTACTACATTTTGTTTTAACATTAGAGGGTGAAAAGAAGAAAGATCAGGGGAGAAAAGGAGAAAAGGGAAAAGATTAGGCATTGCAAGGCAGATTGCACCTCCCTGTCTCCAAGTCCCCAGCCAGGACAGTGTCATGCCTTCTAGAAGGGATCTTAGGACTCCTTCAGAAGCCTTCTTGGTTACTGGCTTGCAGTGGGTCACTTCTCCTTAACACCCTGACTTTGGGAAGGAACTCTCCTCTACCCAAGTGGCACAATGGGACCCTCAGTTCTGGTGTTCCAGTTCCTTTGACAGGGAAGGTGGCACAGCCTAGGCAGACAGACCTAAATACTCTCTCTCTGACACAGTGAGTGGTCCATGCGGATTGTGTAAGCCACACACGGCCACAGCCTAGAATCTAAGAGACTCTTCTCTGTTTTATTCTGGGGGCTGTTCAGGCAAAGGCCTGGGTTTCTAGCAACCATCTTTCTTGCCTGGAATGTGGTAAGGATGAAGGTCACATATGCACAAGGAAACTGAGCCCATGGACAAAAGGTAAGATGCAGAGCTGACGGGTCACTATGCGGGCCCGAGGTCAGCCTGTGCTCCCACCAGCTGTGTGAACCAGCGAGGCTGTGGGGACTGTGTAGCTCTGGGTCACCCCAACCGCTGTATTACCTTCAAGGTCATCAGATCCAGTCCACCTGGGAAGACATTGATGACGGTCTTCCCTGCAGAGGCGTCCTGAAGGATCCGCAGCACACGCACACACTCTTCCACCCGCTGGTGCGCCTGCAACAGAGATGGTCTGCAGGAGCATCCCACAAGCGCACAGTGAGGACTTCTGCCCGCCACGAGCACAGGCAGAATGCAACGGGAGGAGAGGGAGTCTGCCCACTGTGTCTCAGCAAACACGGTAGGCAGACCTCTCGCAGATCACACGGGTTCTCGGGACAGCACAGTGAGTGGACCTAAAAATACAGATTCTACTTGCCTACCCGCCTGGCGCCGAGGATGGCCAGATGAGAGGACGTACATGAGAGTATTTTCCACCAGAAGGAGTGGAGAGTGTTCTTGCTCTCAGGCTGGTTTGGTTCAACTTGCCTTTGTCTGCCTCCTCTCCTCCCAGAGTCCTCCACCCTGCCCCTTCCCTAACAATCTGATAGTGGATTTCTAGCTGGCAATTTTTCATTTTGCCTCTCCTCCCCAGGCTAGGAATCCTTTAGTAAAGTTTTCAAAATGAGCTTCGCTCTGGGAGGGAGGACTCGGGAACAACATCAGAACCTTGTTCTCGGCTCATGAGCCAAACATCTACAAAGTCACAGCTGGCAGGAGCTCAGAAAGTAAGTCCACCTGCAGATGGGAGTGGGGATGGGCAAGTCCCAGGGACTGTGAGGCTGCTCCAGGGTCTCACTCTCTCTACCTCCTACCCGCATGAGCCAGTCAGCACCCTCGCCACCTAAGCAGGCTTAAGCTGGATTTCTCCAGCAAATGCAAGAGTCCTGCGATTCATAGGACTTATTTATTCACACAGATACGGTGAGCTCAGACCTACTATGCTCAGTCTTTTGAGAGAGAGTCAAAAGTCTTGCTTGTGGTGGACTGGAAGTTTATGCTAATGATCTGGTCCTCCTGGGGACCCTATTGGAAGATGGAGTCTTTACAGGGTGGGACCCAGTGAGAGGTCTTTAAGTCATTGAAGAGCTGCCCTGAAAAGGGATTATGGGATGCTAACACCCTCCCCACCCCCACCCCACTCCCACCTCCCGTCATCTGGGACCCTTACCAGAGGCCGGAAGCAATAGGTCCACCTGACTTGGCTTGCAATCCCTAGACCTAAGAGCTGAAATCTCTGCTCTATAGCATGTGACAGCCATCTGGCACAAGCCTACCTGGGGATTCCTGATGTGGAATTCCTTCTCCCCTTCCTTGATTCGACGGAAGGGGATCCATTCCTCCTCCAGAGATTCACCGGGCGAGCTCTCTTGTGAGGTCGGCTTGCAGAAGTAGGTGGCCGAAGCCGACTGGTCCCTGAGACACGCGCCATCGGAGAGAAAGAAAGAAGACAATGGTGAGGATACTTCTCCCCTGTACCCATGTCTCCCTTCCAACCATGGCACACGGGCTCCCCACTTGGCTGGCAGGTAAGAAGATCAGGGGCACACAAAGGAGAGCAGAATAAACATGGGTCAGGAACAGGTCGGGGTTTGAGACCAGAGTCAGCTGTGTCACCTGTAATCCCTGCTCAGGAGTGGATGAGTCAGGAAGGTCCCTGGATCTCTCTGGCCAGCTAGTCTCACAGAATTGATGTGTTCCAGGCTCAGTGAGAAACGCTATCTCAAAAATAATAATAATGTGAAGAGGCCAAATGGTGGTGGTGGTGGTGGTGGTGTACATCTTTAATCCCAGTACTTGGGAGGCAAAGACAGGTAGATCTTTGTGAGTTTGAAGCCAGCCTGGTCACAGTCATTAGGCACCTAATGGACATCTTTAGGCCTTGTTATTCTACCCATTTAAAAGGGTATAATAACGGTTTTGCCCGGTCATTAGTAATACATAGGTCTAGGGATGTAGCTCACTGACAGAGTGCTTGCCTAGTGTGTGGATCTGGAACCCCGGCACCACAATTAAAAAAAAAAAAAAAAGAAAGAAGGGCTGGAGAGATGGCTCAGTGGTGAAGAGCACTGATTGCTCTTCCAGAGGTCCTGAGTTCAATTCCCAGCAACCACATGGTGGCTCACAACCATCTGTAATGAGATCGGATGCCCTCTTCTGGTGTGTGTGAAGACAGCAACAGTGTACTATAAAATAAAATAAATAAATCTTTAGAAGAAGAGGAGGAGGGGGTGGAAGAGGAGGAAGAGAAAGAGGAGGAGGAGGAGGAGGAGGAAGGCGGCGAAGGAGAAGAAGAAGAAGGAGAAGAAGAAGAAGGAGAAGAAGAAGAAGAAGAAGAAGAAGAAGAAGAAGAAGAAGAAACACATTGATAGGCATCTAGACTATACCTAGCTCACCACAGTATCCAGCTGCAGCTCATGGGTTCTGCCCCTCACCTGTGCTCTACAGCAGCGACCACAAAGCCATGGGAGGCCAGCTCCATGCAGAAGGCCGAGTACAATGCCCTGGAGAGTCAGAGGAGCATAGGTCAAAAACATGACCCAGTGACACCCACGCTCCGGTAGTGGCCACCTCAAAACACTAGCTAGGTAGGTGTCATGGGTTGTCCTCCCCAAGTACCTTCCCCAGATAATGCAGCCCTGGTCCCTGGTGTCCTTCACAGTATGTCTGCAAGACAGTCTTCAAACTGATGAGTCTCTCCACCCCACTGAACCAGCCCAACCCCAACCCCAGACAATCTGACTGCTCTAATGGAAGTGTGTGCATGCATGACATGCAAGTGAAGGCCATGTTGTCATGTGTCTTTTTCAATCATTTTCTGCTTTCTTCTTTTCATTATTATTGTTGTTGCTTTGTTGTTTTTTTTTTTTTTTTTTTTTGAGACAGGGTTTCTCTGTGTAGCCCTGGATGTCCTGAACTCACTCTGTAGACCAGGTTGGCTTCAAACTCACAAAGATCTACCTGTCTTTGCCTCCCAAGTACTGGGATTAAAGATGTACACCACCACCACCATTTGGCCTCTTCACATTATTATTATTTTTGAGATAGCGTTTCTCACTGAGCCTGGAACACATCAATTCTGTGAGACTAGCTGGCCAGAGAGATCCAGGGACCTTCCTGACTCATCCACTCCTGAGCAGGGATTACAGGTGTGTGTGTGGCCATGGCCAGATTTTACACAGGCTTTGCCAATCAAACTCAAGTCAGTCTTATGTTTGTACAACAAGCACTTAACCTACTGAGCAGGGTCTCAGTACATAACCCTGGTTGTCCTGGAATTCTCTATGACTGTAGTCCAAGCTAGCCTTGAAATATTATGCTCAGCAAAACATTTTTTTAAAACAATACAGGGACTAGCAAGATGGCTCATCTGTCAAGGCGTTTGCCTCACCAGTCTAGCAACCTGAATTTGATCCCCAGAATACACATAATAGGTGGAAGGAGAGAATTTACTTTGCATAGTTATTTTCTGCCTTCCACAAATGAGTCCATACATATCACATATGATAATAATACATTTTGAATACACACCCATACCAATCAAAGTAATTTGAAGTTTTCAAGTAGTCATGTTTTTAAAAAGGTTAAAAAGGGACATTGAGGTAGCTGGAGAGCCAGCTCAGCAGTTAAGAGAGAGCACTAGCTACTCTTCTGGAGGCCCCAGGCTTGACTCCCAGCACCCACACAGTGGCTCACAACCACCTGTAACTGCAGTTATAGGGGATCCAGTGCCCTCTTCTGGCCTCACGCATGTGATATACAGACATACATGCAAGAAAAACACCTATACCTACACACACACACATACATACACACAGACAGGGGCTGTAGCTCAGTGGTAGAACACCTGCTTATGGCATGCACAAGGTGATGGGTTTAATCCCCACTGGGGCCAAAAACAAAGAAAGGGGTTTTTTTAGCCAGTTGTGGTAGCACGGAAATATAATCCCAGAACTTGGAAGACAGAGGCAGGAATATCAGGAGTTCCAAGTTATCCTTAGTTACATAGTAAGTATAAAGCTAGCTTGGGCTACATGAGTTCCTGTCAAAAAAAAAGGAAGGAAGGGAGGGAGGGAGGGAGGGAAGAAGGCAGGCCAGGCATACTAGTACACATGTGTGAAGGCAGGCAGGCAGCCAGGCCAGGCATACAGGTGTTATCCTAGCACTTGGGACATGAAAGTGGGCTAGCCTTATCTATGCATCAGGCCAGGCACACAGGTGTTATCCTAGCACTTGGGACATGAAAGTGGGCTAGCCTTGTCTATGCATCAAGATCGTATCTCAAAACAAGAAGAAACACAGAGCTGAAGAGAAAGCTCAGCTGTTAAAAGCACTTGCTGTTCCAACTACCCATAACTCCAGTTCCAAGGGGTCTGAGGCCCTCTTCTGGCCTCAGTGGGTACTTGCACACATGTGCACATACACACAGGCAAGCACACATAACTAAAAAACTATTTTAATCTTTTCTTTAAAAATAAGAAAAAGCATATTAACATTACTGATATTACTAATATATTTTATTTAGGCCATAATGGCCTATTATAGTTATTATGCCTTAGTTAACCTATTGTAACCTATATAACCTAAAGTAATTTTAAAATATAATTACAATTTTCATTACTGAAACGCTATTGTACTCTTTTACTCCTGGGCAGCTTTGGACTCTCTGGTGTCTATTTTACACCTGAAGCATGGCTCTACATTGACCAACCATATTCTAAGGCTTTTAAGAGTCACACAGAGCAGACGGCCTAGAACGGAGCAGACAGCTCTAACAGATGAGATACAGACGGTTGTAGTACATAGAGCTATCTGGGGGATTCCCTTTAAAGAGTAGAGTGTCCCCTTTATATTGCCAGAAATGCAGACATATGGTTGAACAAAAGCGCCATCCTAGGTCAGGAGGTAACTTTAAGGTCTGGTTCCCTGTTATAGTCATATAGCTACAATAGCAACCCTAACAGTCTATCCCCGGCTTCCAACCCCCTTTCTTTTGTTTTGATGCAGAGTTTTATGTAGCCAAGGCTAGCCTCAAACTCACTATTTGGCAGAAGATGACCATGAACCCATGATCCTCCTCCTTCTACTTTCTCAGTGCTAGGGCCAAGGCAGATGTCACCACCCCCAGCCCTTCTAGATTGCTCTGAGAGAGAAATAAAGACATTTTGGTTGGTGGTTGGTAGTGTTTTCTTCTTTTGCAGTCCAGGCCATATTTACACTCAGGATTCTCTTGTCTCAGTCCTTCGGGACTGTGAGTACAGGCATGTACCAAAACCCCAGGCGAGGAAGGAATCTGACCATGTCTTACAAACCAATGTTCGGGGTTTTCTGTTAAATACACTTTTCTAACTTATACTCGAATGTTGGTTTCTAAAATCTCCTTCCCCTGTGTTCTGTGTTTCTGGAGTGGCAGTGAACAGGACGAACGGCTTCGGATCCTTCCCCGTCCTGGTGTGCACCATGTAGACATGCTGCCTGCTGCTTAGGGCCCAGGGGCTCCTATCTGCCTACTTCAGAGGACTGTGTGGGGAGCACAGGGCACATGGCGCACAGTGGTGCTCTGGAAGCCAGTTAGGCGGTGTTTACATACACGCGCTCCTCCCTGGGATGGGGAGACACCTGTCTGTGAACCAGGGAAGGATGTCAAGGTGAAATCAATCAGAGAAGCTAAGGAGGAAGCTGACCTTTGACCACCACTCCCCTTGTCCCCTTTGTCTTGGAATTCCACTCCTGGTTAACGAAGGCTGCTTCTCCCGGCTCACTTGGGTCACTGGGGACTGGCATGCCAGTGAAGCTTCCTAGTCCAAAGGGCCACCTCCATATTCCATCTCCACAGTTTTCTCCAGCATGGCTATGGGTGGCGAGGGAGTGCTTCCTAGCTTCTTTCTGCTAGGGCAACTAACACCTATACACACATACACACATGCTCGTAGGCACTGGTTTGTGCGCACACACAGGCTCTGAAGGCAGGAACTCTTCTACTCAAGGCAGGCTCTTGGTTTACTACGAAAGAGACCAGCAGAGAAATCACTCGCCAGCCTTATCTTCATACCCAGTCTCCACTTCCGGCCATCCACTAGTTATGCCTGCCTGTATGCCGGCACCTAGTGTGAGCGGCTTCTGGATGCATGCACGTCAAGATTTCTCACTTTTCTTTTGTGCCAGGGGCTGGCATCCAATGGGTGCTTACAGAAGGTGGCTGAATGATGAGAATCCAGCGAAACAGCCCTGTGTTCCTTTGGGGATGGGTCTGTCCTGGGAAACTATGACTTGCAGACACTGTCCTAGGCACTGGGGCAGAGAAGACAAGTGGTGTCTGCCTTCACTCAGGTCACAGTTAGCAGAGAAGACAGACACTAGAACATAATCGTGCATGTGAGTAATGCATTGGTAGAGTACTGCTCTTGCCGAGGACCCACATGCAGCTTCCAGTAACCATGGCGGGAGGCTCACAACCACCTGAAACGCCAGCTCCAGGGGACCTAATGCTTTTCAGTCTTCTTCAGACACCTATGTTCATGCACACGCGCGCGCACACACACACACACACACACACACACACACCACATACACACACATACATACTATACACATGCACATACCACATACACACATACACACACCACATACACACATACATACAAACATGCATACACACATACAAACATACACATACACACATATGCATACATACACACACAATACATACCACACCACATACATTCATACATATATACATATACACACATACATATGCATACATACACACACAATATACAACACAACACATACATCCATACACATATGCATACATACACATCCAATATATAACATACCATATACACATACACACACACCATACATGCACACACATACAAACACACATATGTTCATACACACATGATACACATCACACCACATACACACACACACATACACATGCACACATACACATGCACACATACACATGCACACATACACCACACACGTATAATTAAAACTAGAACAAATAATCTTTAAAACACACTGTGATTATGTTAACTACTGGGAAGCACAAACAGTCCTTGAAAACTCAGCCTCATAGAAGGGTCAGGACAGTTATCCGTCAGAAATGGATGCACAAACCTGTACTCTCAATCATTGAAAGCTTGAAAGCAGAATTAAGTTTTAAAATGCTATTAAAATGTTTTCATTAGGGGGCTGGAGAGATGATTCGGTGGTTAGGAGCACTATCTGTTCTTCCAGTAGACCCAAGTTTGATTCCCAGCATCCACATGGTGATTCACAACCATTTGTTACTCCAGTCCCAGGGGATCTGACACTGAAAGGAGGAAGGAAGGAGGGAGGGAGAGAAGGAGGGAGGAAGGGAGGAGGGAGGGAAGGGAAGGGAAGAAAAGGGGAGGGGAGGGGAAAACAAGCAAGCAAGCTTCAAGGTACTGAACTATCAAGATGGGATTTGGGCTTGTGCTGTTTTGTTTTGGGATATGGTTATCACCACACAACACACACTGGCCCAAACTCATGACCCTCCAGCTTCTGCCTTCCAGAACGACCGACGTCATTCTGCCACACTGCCAGCTTTAGAAGCGAGCTCCTTGGCTATAGTGTGGACCAAAGTTGGAGGGCTGGCAGCTTCTGAGCTGTGTGGCGCTCTGGGATATAAACCAGACATATATATTCACAGGTGAACAGAGAGAGAACTAACAAACTTAAGTGAGCATCTGCAGCAGCTACTGTCATAAGCGGAGCTGAAGTTATAGATAGCTGTAACGTGCAGAGAAAGTCCTGGGAGCAATCCTGTCCAGTACTGAATTATAAGTATGTAATTATAAGCCAGTTGTCCAACGTCTAGTGAAAGAGGTTATTAAATATACCATCACCGTATCCCTCCGTGGAATAAGGAGAGATGTGGCAGGCTGTGCATCTAGTAGGCACCGATCCAACTGAAACCTCAAAAACCACACGTGGAGGCCGCATCCCTCAGCCTGCAGGTGTTGAAATCGAGGCTCAGATAGTGGCACAGTGTCCCTAGCCCACTTGGAATGCAAAGGCCATAGGTAGGTCAGGCCACACGTGCAGGCTAGCACATCCCAGACAGCCAAAAAAAAAAAAAAAAATTAACAGAAAATCAAAGGCGAGGTAAAGCCAAGGTGTTTCTGACAGTGCTTGGTCCAAGCTGCATCTGGAAGCTTCTCTGCAGCCTTGGGTTCTGCACACACACGTGTGCTCTGCATACCTTCATGCTCTTCATGTATCGAAGAGGCTATCCGAAATACCTGGACACAGACCTGACACTGTACGTCACAAACTGCAGTGTTTTTACAAAGATCTCTGTGCTTATGAAAATACAATGGCCTACTTAGAGAGAGCAACGAATCTTCATGTTTTCCTACCACGCAAGCATCAAGTTAGTCCTTTTTTGGATTGGATTGTATTAGCATGTTGTATCTTTAAAGACTGGTGACCAGGATCATTCATCGGTTAGGAGCACAGGCTGCTCTGACAGAAGTCCAGAGTTTGATTCCCAGCACCCACTTTGGGTACCTCACAGCCATCTGGAACTTCAACTCCAGATTTGATACCTTAGGTCTCCGTGAGCGCCTACACCCACGCGCACAGACCCACTCTCGCAGACACTCGAGCTACACACATAATTAAAAGAATAAAAATAAATCTTAAAAAAAAAAAGACTGGTGTCTGGGTTGCTAAACTGAGTTACACACACACACACACACACACACACACATACACAAAGTGTTGAATGGATCTTGGCTTGAGATTAAGAAAGAATTTCCGGTTTCTGGATTGGCCCTAAACATACTCCTGCCATTTTGTGCAATGTGTTTATGCAAAGCAGAATTCTCAGCATTGATGATTATAAAAAACCAAAAATTAATCTATTGTGAAAAGATACTTTAGGTCTTACAGTATCAAATGTTCAGCTTAAAGTCAAATTCTTTGTACAAAAATAACATACCCAGCTGGTTAGTATGCAAATTTCCTTTGGTTTTAATGAGTAGTAAGACGATATGCATTCCAAATCATTGTCCTAAAATCTATCTCATTGTGATTTCTTACCAATGAACGTTTGACCCGTATTCCCATTTTATACACTTAGATAGTGGGTAGTCAGGTCAGGCAAAAGCGAGTCACAAGCGAGAAGCCTTACAAAGCCCTGATCTAGGGAAGGAGGGCCCAATGCTCTGTCGAGGGGCAGGGTGGGAGTAAGATAGCCGGCAGATAAATGTCTGTTATTGGCCCTTTAAGATACCATCACAATGCAAGGATAGGAAAAGTCCAGGGACAAAGCTCTTACCTGAAGCCTCCTAGGCCATGGGACAAGATGATCAAAGGGTATCCAGATTCCTTTGTCTTAAAGGGGCCGTTCCAGCTAACAGGCAAGCGACAAGATCCTGGCAGAGACACAGTCTATAGACTCTCTGGCTGCCCATAACGAATCTCATAGGCAGCCTGAGTACAGGCGGGGTTGGGAGTGGAGCATATGTGGTCCTGCCCTCTTCCAGAATCACCAGGGAAAAAAGACCCAAAGGGGCAACACTGAAGAAATCTGGGGCAGATCTGTGAAAGGCCAAGGCCCTGGGGGAACTCCTTGGGTAGGGTCTTGGGGATCGGGTAGGGAGAACAAGACCCGCCGGCATGCCGCAGGAGAGTGGATGCTCTCTGGGAGCCAAGAGTGTCTGATACAGCTGCTGCAGCAAGCAGCAGTGGAGGGCATGGCTAGCGGGATGCAGTTCAGTGTTAAGTGGCAGAGCTCTGGCCTAGCTTGCATGAGGCCCTGGATTTGCTCCCCAGTACTGGAAAAAAGGGGGTGGTGGTCTATAGAGTGGATAAGAATGCAGGCTGGCTTTAGGGATCACAGCCGTTACTGTGTCCTGTCTGATGTCCCAAACGCTGCACAAGAGGTTCTAATTCTACACGTACCATAGCTCTACAAAAACTGGCAGGCAAGTCCCACTGCCAGTAAACTACAAAGCCTGGATTTGAACGGATGGCCCAGATTCTCAGGCATTCGATTCTCTCCCATCTCTCCAAACCAAGGACCGGACTGTACAAGCTAAACAATTACTGTGTCGGCCTGGGTTTCTCCTGGGGACATAACCAGCCAACTGGGGAAGCAGCCAGGGCCAGGCCAGCCTTACCGATAACCATGTTGAACAGCAACCCCACCCAGCGCTTGTTACACTGCAGGTAGTCAGCCAGGCCCATGCAATACTCATAGCGGGGAATCCACAGGGGCTGCTCGCACTTCTTGGATGCTTGGCAAGGGTAGAAGAGTCGGAAGAGGCTCCCCTGGAGGAAAGAAGGGAGCGGCTTCTGGGTCCAAGGAGTTTAGGCATTCGGGTCAGCAGGAGCACAGAGAAACAGAGGCTCCCTCAGACCCAGAAACAATGTTGTTGCTAGCACATCAGAAGGCCTAGGTTCTTCTGACTGTCAAGTGCATTTCCAATTACATCCTGGAACGGCACCATACTGTGGACTTAGGCTTGGTGTGAACGAGGGTGGGGTTTGGGGCTAGATCTTTGCTCTTAGGATGAACTCAGTGTCAGCAGTATGCTTGGTCAGGAGAGGGGTTACCAGGACGTGGGTGTCTCCGTCTCTCACAGAAGAGAGGTGAGTCCAACCCTCAGGAACAAAAACCTAAGGAACCTGCTGGGTCATGTTGACACATGCCTGGAGTCCTGGAGATGGGAGCATCTGGGGCTGATGGTCGTTCATGGCTACATTTCCATTTGGAGGGTAGCCTGAGCTACATGAGAAACCTCAAAAATGTCAAAGAAAAGAGGAGGAGGTAGAAGAGGAAGAGAAAACAAAGAAAAAGAAAAGCCTAGAATTGGTAGGAGGTTCAGAAGCCAGAGAGAAGTGAATGGGAGGATAGAGACAAGAATCCACCTTCCCACCCAAGCCGTAGAGTCAGGACAGTGGCCTGCAGCCCACTGTGCTCCCCCCCCATCCCCCTACATCAGGATGACACCGAAAAACCTTTCCAAGATCAGATACCCAGCCTCAAGACAGGAAAAAGGGTCTGTGGGGTGCCTCGGCTCCTCCTTGCTGGAGAAAGAACTCAGTCTCTCTGTCATCTGGGGGAGGTTCTAATAGTTTGAACGAGGAATTTAAAAAACTGTCAGGAAAACAGGCGTAAGGGCTGATGACCAAACCCTGCCCAGCAGTAACTTAACAGTCCAGAACTTAAACACTCGGACCTGTGGTGGTGAAGTCCCCACAGTGGAGTAGAACAGGGGCGGAGCTTGGGACACTTACCTCAAGACTGTGACCCTCCATCACATCCGTGCAGCTAACGTGGTGGGGTCCCGAGATGGGCGGGAAGCACATAGACGGGCCGGCCCCCATCTCATCACCAGCTGCACCAGAGCCGGGTGCTCCAGAACTGGCGGGCTGGAAGGCAGAGCACAGAACAGCTTCTTGCTGGTTTCTTCCTCACTTGTTTCCCTAGGTCATGTGCCAACCTTGTCCACTTCCTGATATCCTTATCACCCCAACCGACCTTCCTGCCAGCTACTCACTAAGTCATGTGTAGTATTTGCACTCGCTACTTTGCCAACATTTATTTGGTTGTCTTTCTGCAGTGGCGAGGTGGGAGCCAGGGCCTCGTCTTCGTTTCTTTCTGGTGGGGTGAGGAGATGGTGGTGATGAGCTAGTCCTCAGATCCCTCAAAACCTTCAAACCACGAGGGTGTGGTTCAGTTCTAGCATACAAGAAGCCTGGGTTCGATTCCCAGAACTGCAGTAAACAGGCTATGGCAATGAACACCTGTAAACCCAGCACTGAGGAGGGCGGTGTCCGGAGGGTTAGGAGCTGAAGGCAAGCCCGGGATGCGTGAGACTGTCTCGGGATTAACACATAAGGACACTGCACCCACCACGTAGCTCTCCGACCGTGACTGCTGTAGTGATCACAGCCCAGACTTCACCTTTCCTGACTAATAACACCCACAGAGGTCCAGCTCTTCCTCAGCTACCACTGTACTAAGTCCCTGATAAACACTGCTTCATCCAACCCTCTCAACGGCTTTCTAAGAAGGGAGGTAGCTGCCCCAGTTTTATAGACTCGAGAGCAAGGCAGAGAGCTACCCTGGCTATGAGGTCTAACTCATAGCCCACGCCGCTCAAAGCAACAACATTTAGATTCCTATTCCTTATAGCCAAAGCCACCTGCCTGGGCGGGGTCCTCCCCCGCCCCGCCCCCCATAGTGGTTTGTTTGAACATTCTGATTGCTCCTCTGGGAGGGTCAGTGTGCAAGTCAGAGCATGCCTGGGCAAAAAGAGACTTTGGAGATGGTTGCTGCCAATGTTCCCTGCAATCACCCCTGTCCCCGCCTCGGAACATCCATGTGCATTAATGAAGAAGTCAGTCTTGAGAGACTCCGTGAGCGGCTCAAGGTCACAACTCTTACCACACACATACACACACACACACACACACCCTCCTGCCTGCCAATCATCTGATCCTGAGGAAAACCCCCAAGTACCCCCAAAGAGTCACTCTACTTAATGTTGGGAAGCAATAATTTTCTTTCTACTATTCCTTTTCCTCTTTTGTTCTTCCAGTGCAAATTTTAAGACCCACACTCTTACAAAAAGGAGGAAGGGGGCGGGGGCTAAGTTCCGTTGCTGGCTGCAGACCGCATAGCCAGTGGGAAGGGGGAGGAGCCTCTGCCGTCTCCCCGGCCCGACGCCCACCCCCGGGGCTGAGTGCACTCACTGGAGAGCCAAGATTGCAGCTGCAGGACACATGTGGATCACATGACAGCGAAGCAGCTGCAGCTCCTGTCATTAAAAGAGAGATAAAATGCCACTGGAGTTCTGAGGTGAGAGAGATAGTCCCCTGAGCGTGGGAGCAGAGAGCAGGGGAAGGCAAGATAGAAAAGAGCGTGTGAGACACGGGGGCAGTTAGTGCTGGCTGCAGCGGGAGAAAAGGGCGCGTGCACGCGCGCACGCAAGCTCCCACGCGCTCCCGTGGGTGGGTAAGCGTAACCACGTGCCTGCGGAGTTGGTTCTCACGTGCTTCCCACCCTTTTGTTTGAGACAGGGTCTCCCGTTAGCCTGGAGTTTGACCACTTTGGCTTCCAGGGTCCTACCTGTCGGACTCTCATGTCGCCCGTCCTTGAGATTATAGCGTGCCATCAAGCCAGGCTTTTTTTTTTTTAATTAATTACATTTGTTAATTTAATGCGTGGAAATGCGTGTGTGGCAGTGTGCCTGTGGGTGTCAGAGGATAGCCAGAGGGAGTCGCTTCTCATGTTTAGCAGCGTCTCTGTCCTCTGAGCCATGTCACTGCTCACTGACCTCTGGCTTGCCTTTTTTTTTTTTTTTGGACAGGGTCTCTTTAAGTAACCCAGGCTGTCCTGGAACTTGCAATGTACAACAAGCTAATCTTGAACTCTGAGATCCACCCGCCTGTCTCCTGGGGGTGGTGTTAAGAGCCATGTGTGACCACACCCAGCTATTCTTTTTCTTTTCTTTCTTTCTTTCTTTCTTTCTAACCTGAGCGAGCCCTAAGGATCTGAACTTAACACCCTCATATCTGTGAGACACACACTTTAGCCACTAAACTGTCCCACCCTGAAAGACCCAAGCCTGAGTCCCAGCTGCTTTGCTACTTAGCGTGGGCAAGTTAATCTGGTCTCTCTAAGCCTGATTCTGCATCTGCAAACCGGGATTTGTGTCAGCCTTGTGGTTGCTATGGAGATAAATGAAACCATGCAATTAAAGCCCCTTGCATAGTACCTGGCTTGAAGGAGTATCTAGACGAATTTGGCGATCTCCAGAGAAGCGGAAACAATGGAGTTTGGCAACTGTGTAGATTTGGGACCCAAAAGAAAGAGGGACAGGCAAAGGTGAGGCAGGGTGGAGGATTTTGTGACCAGGATTTTGGGTCAGGCATCAGGGAAGTATACCTCAAAAGAGTCATGGAGCGTGGAGGTGGGATGCACAGGACCCTGGTGATCCTGGCAGGCTTCTGGGAGGGGGTGTCAGCTAAATTCTGCTTGGCAAAAAAAAAAAAAAAAAAAACAAAAACCTAAAGACCACTGGCCAGACTGAGGCTAACCTGAAGACATCCAGAGTTCCCCAGGCTCATGCTGACTGATGCTCAAGAGAGATGAAAAGAGATAGATAAAAAGCCAATCTCACTTGCAAACTACCACGAAGAGACACCCAGCCTTGTTTCTCAAATGCCATGGGACTTTCCAGGGTCAGCTGTGTCCCACTGCTCGCCCTGGCTCCACAGTTCACGGCAGTGCCTGGCCAGAGCCTCTCTGTCATCCAGGCCCAGTGAGACCTCCTAGTTCACTGGGACAAGTCCTAAACCCCTACCTTCCCTCCTCTCAGGCCTGAGCGTGGCCCTCCTCCCTTACCTGGACTCCCAACACAGGCTGCTCAGGGAGCTGGAGGTGTCGTGCCTACGTTGGCTGCTTCAGTGACTTGCTTCTCCCAGTAAATCATGTGAAATCTATATCACAGGTTTCTGAACCTACAACCCAATTGTTTTGCAATCTCTAATAGTGTATCTCTTTCATCTGCAGAGAAGTCAATGCTTGCTATCTTTCTTCCTTCCTTTCTTTAAACTTTTGAGGGGCTTGGGCTAGAATCCAGGGCCTTTCACATGCAGCCAAGTGCTTTCCAACTGAGCTACACTCCCAACTCCAAGTTAATTTTTTTTTGTAATTAAGTCCTAGGGGTTTCTTCAGGAGGTCAGCAGGATTTGAGAAGCTCTTAAGAGTTCTTTTGCAGAGGCAGGATCTTTTCTTTCATTCAGACATGCACGCACACATGCATGTCTGCATGTTTGGATTTTAAAATCCCCCAATTCTTCTCCTTGGTGGGTGTCTCTGTGTAGCCCAGGCATGCCCCCAAATCTGAGATCTCCTTGTCTACTTCACAAGTGCCAAGATTTTAGGTATGTACCCCAGCATCCAGCTCAATTACTTTTTTTATGTGCATTGGTGTTCTGTCTGCATGTATGTCTGTGGAGGGGACAGAGCCTCTGGAACTGGAGTCGCAGACAGTTGTGAGCTGTCACGTGGGTGCTGGGGACTGAACCTGGGTCCTCTGGAAGAGCAGCCATGCTCTTAACTGCTGAGCCATCTCTCTAGGTCCCCAGCTCAATTATTTTTCAATCTGTCATAATTATCAAAAAATAAGGCTCTATACTATAGAGGGAAAAGAGAAGTTTAGGTGACTTTGTATTCAATATCTGCTACACCACACACACACACACACACACACACACACACACACACACACACACACAATTTATTTATTTATTGGAGGGTGAACCATGGCACCCATGTGGAGGTCAGAGAACAATCTGCAAGAGTCGGTTCTCTCCTTCCACCATGTGTGTTCCTGTAATAGAACTCAGGTCACCAGGCATGACAGCACCTTTACCCACTGAGCGATCTAGCTGGCCACAACAGTGAGAACTTCAACAAATGCCTTCAACTCTAAACCTGTCACAACTACTCATGAGGTTGAAGACTATGTGTGTAGAATACCTGATTGAAGACACTATGACTCCGTAAGGCAGCTATTAACTAATTCTTTTAAGGAACTATAAGGCTGCTCCAAGTCTGACTTTCATATATGTCACATAGGGACATTCATAAGTAAAGTTTTAAGGAGAAAACTGATACAGCCTAAGGCCTGATACATTGTAATTACTCATAAAAACATCAGCAGCTATTCGGCAATCCTGTTGCTCTTTCAACAACATACCCAGCTGAGGCCTTCTGTTATTTCTGGCATAGGTCCTTTGGCAAAATGAATTCTTCTCTCCCAGGCTTTTCATGCCCGAGACACACCTACCAAAGTCCACTAAAGAGGCCCAGGAGAGCCCAAGGGGAAAGATCAGGGCTTCCATTGGCGAGCTAGACTGCTGCATTCCTGCTCCTAAGAAGAGTAGCTCTGTCCCTCTGCCAGCCCCGTGGACTTTCTCATCACAGGCCAGAGTCCAGGACAAGCACCCCTCTTGGGATTCCTTTCAGACAAAGCTCTCCTTAGGCAATGGGCTCGGGCCCTATCTGATCTTTGGATTCTGGAGGAAGTGAAGAAATAACCTGGTTTTAGATGAAGACATCGAGAACTGCAGGGATTGAGCAACGCGGCGGTAAAACTAGAAAAGCCGCCTGATAGGACCGTTCTGGGGCGGCAACAAACGGCACAAAGAGAACCTCTGTGGCTTGTGGAGGCCTTGCAGTTTACAAAGTACTTTCATACACTGAAATATAAGAGAAGAGAAGGAGGAACAAGAGGAGAAAAGGAGGAAAAGAGACGGAGGAGGAAAAGAGAAAAGGAGACGAAGAGGACGAAGAGGAAAAAGGGTGAGGAGGAGGAGGAGGAGGAGGAAGAGGAGGACGACGAGGAGGAGTGAGTCCCAGAGAGTCTGTGTGATTCGCCCAAGGTCAGGGAGAATTCGCCCAAGGTCTTTGCTGCACTTCAAGTTCACAGCACTACAAGGAAGAATTTGGGTGTCTTCTTTGACCAGTATGGAAAACAGGACAGCGAAGAGTGGAGCGCAGCGTGAAGGACACAAAGCTGCCCTCTCTCAGGGACTTGAGGCAGGGTCAGGGCAGGAATCTCAGGTGAGGGAGTGACTGTCCTCGATGACCCTGGGAGGGCTTAGGTGCGGGGTGTATTCTCACAGGACTTATCTGAATAGGAAACAGAGACGATGAAGAGCAAAGATTAACGCGCAGATTCTGGCACTGAGAGACAAAGAGGCCCCACGCTGGAATATGAAAAGGTCTTTGGAGAGCTCAGTTAAGAACTGGAGCTTCGGTCAATCAAACTTACCCAGTCACGCTGATCATTCAAAAGCAACCTCAGAAGGGTCACTCGACGGAACCCGACACCGCCCAAGAGCCCGTGGCCCTCTGGGAGTAGTAGTTCTTTCACTTAACGTGCGAACTTAAGCTCATCGCCTGCCTCTAAGTGTTACACTACAAGTCCCAGAACGCAACACGGCTCCTTGTCATTCCCAGGACTACATTTCCCAGGTTTCCTGACTACAACCTGGGGCGGTGTGAAATCAGGCAAGACCAAGGATGCGGTGAGATTGCGCCCCCTGGTGTCTGAGGAGCAGCAGCCGCGGTTGTGACACGCCTCGAGCGGAGGGTTATAGTGCTGGGAAGTAACCCTCCGCCTCACCGGTGGGTCCTCAGATAGTTCCCAGGCGTGCCTGGAAACAAACCCGGCTTCACTTTATTCTCAGGGAGATTGGAGATGAGAGGTTGTTTTCCATTTCTGTAAGACATTTTGTGTGTGTGTGTGTGTGTGTGTGTGTGTGTGTGTGTGTGTGTGTGTGTGTGTGTGAAAATATGAGACTGATTGTCAGAACACAAGCCGCACCTTGGATTTTCCATTGTTCTCAGGAGACTCAGTTGGGTGAAACCTGAGGGATCTTGGGGTCCATCCACAACGCAACCCCCCTTCCTCTATTCACCTGCATTCGAGTGACCGGCGCTTGGTTTTTGAAGACACACTGATGAACAAGATATTGTCTTGAGGATTAACAGAATTTACAATCTAGCAGAATTCAGAAAAAGGAGGGGGCAAACCACTGCAAGTGCAGGAGGCTTGAAAAGCACCCACCCACGCTAGGGAAAGGGAGCCACCACGTCTCAAAATGCTTACAGGAAGAAATGCTAGTTAGTAGTACAGGGAGTGTGGAGAGCTCAGATGAGAGATAGTGAATTCACTCTTACACAGGAGGTGAGGGCCGGACTGGGGAGTCCTATAAATGTCAACAAAGATGGAATCGTCCATGAAGCTCAAAAATCACATTATGGGTTTTGGGGCACATGTCTGTAGCCCCAGTGTTCAGAACACAGAGGCTGGGCCTAGACTACATAGTCAGACTCTGTCAAAATATCAACACACACACACACACCTCTAAAAACCTAATGAATGAGGTCCCCATTGCGTACCCTGGCATTTAAGATGCCAAGACTTCTCAGGTGTGCTGTTTACTGGACCTCTGGACAGGAGTGCCTGCCCCCTCTACCCTGCACGGACCCCTGCTAACATGCAAGAAATGCATGAGCAAACTGAAGTTGCCCTGGGCTTTCACTGTTCAAGCCACTCTTGACTGGGTATTCTGGTGTCTTGAAGTTCTCTTCCCTGCCTGGCGGGCTCTCTACTCCTGGCCTGTTTCTATGTTTTACTCACCAAGACATTGTCATGGCCCCATGCTCCCAACCCATCTCTGCTTCCTCTCAGTTGCTGGAACATTTACAGATGGATGTCTTTCTTCTTGCTGGGAGTTTTTGTCTTCACCATCACACGACATCCACCAGAATGAAGGACTTTTGTGGGCTTTGTTTTGTTGATGGTTCGGTTTGGGGTTTTTGTTGTTGTCATTTTGTTTTTTGTTTTGTTGTGAGACAGGGTTTCTCTGTTGTCCTGGAGCTCATTCAATAGACCATTCTGGCCTCAAACTCAGATATCTGCCTCCTGAGAGCTAGGACCAGAGGTGTGTGCCACCCCTGCCCGGCAGGATGAAGGCCTTAATTCTTCAACAAGCTGAGCTCTTGGAGGTCAAGGGTCCTACATATGTGATCTATATGTCCCTTTGAATCACCAGGGTCTTGATTCCTGCCTTACCTAAAGGTTTCCTTTATGTTCCTAATGTTTCCTCCTGAAACATATTGCCACCAATATCCTTCCAGGAGCCCTGATAAGGTCATCAGAAGGATGGTGACAGCAATATATTAAGTCACAGATTTACTTAACGCTGTGGTTGGTGCTGGTGGACACAGAACATAAAAATTTTAGTGTGGACCTGAACAGGTTTTCTTAGGCTAATTAATCCAGGCTGTTCAGCTGGTCCTGGACACTCTTATAATGACACAGAGTCCCTGGCCATGAGAGGAGGGGCTGGAAATGATGTATCTCCATCTTCTGTCTCCAGTCAGGCATGCAGAGCTCCCGTAATGTAGGTTTCCCTTCCAGTCAGCTACCATACCGCCGACACTAACCTTTCCCTTGTACCTAAGCCGTGTTGAAGGAGATTTGATCCACGACATAGAAAAAACTGTTCTTTGTCCAGTAAGGAAAAGGCAAATGCTGTGCTAAAGTGGTGCAGGCCTTTAATCTCAGCACTTGAGAGACAGAGGCAGGAGGATCTCTGTGAGTTCCAGGACAGCCTGGGCTACACAGAGAAACCTTCTCTGGAAAAAAAAAGAGAGAGAGAGAAGAAGAGGAGGAGCAGGAGGAGGACAAAGGGAAGGGAAGGGAGGGGAGGAGAGGGGAGAAGGAAGGAAGAGAAAGAAAGAGAGGATGGAAGGAAGGAAGGAAGGAAGAGCGGGCAAACAGCAGGTTGGTATCTTACACACTGTGTACTCTGTGATCAGAGCTGGGACAGTATTAAGTGGCTAAGAATAAAGAAGCTGCTCTCTGCTTCCCCAGTAAACTGAGTCTTTTGGTGTTCACGATCTTGTCGACACAGGGTCTCATGCTTCCCCTCTGAGCCCTCTCTCCAGTTTCCCTTTCCCTGATTTGTAAAAAGATGTATTTTATTTTAAGTGCGTGGGTGTTTTGGCTGCATGTATATGAGGTGCACCACGTGCGTGCTTTGTGCCAAAAGAGGCCAGAAGAGGGCGTCAGATGCCCTGGAACGGCAGTTTCAGACTGTTGTGATCTGATAGGTTCTGGGAGCTGAACCTAGGGCCCTGAGTGCTCTTAACTGCTGAGCCTTCTTTCCAATGCACCCACTCTTCCCCACCCCCACACTGCCTTTAAAGCCTCTATTGTAACTCCTGCCCACGTCGAAATATAGAACAATCCCTATACCCTGAAAGGTTGCAACTGCAATTTAAAATACCAATAGCCTCCTTGATATGTTTTGTCATGCAGCAGCATGTTGCGGGGCGGCGGGGAGGGGGGGAGGGATACTTTTTATACTTGAGCTAGGCGCATACCTGGCAGTTGCTAGGTAACTGTTGGGCGGAGCCTAGAAGAAAATGCTAACCCTCCTGGCCCCTAGCAAGGAAACCGCTGCTCCTTCCCTGGGCAAGTAATAGTTTGTAAATGTTGACAGTAATATTTTGTGCTCCTTGAACGATACTCATGTCAGTGCCATTCCAAGGCCAGGGGAGCTAGCCGTAAGCTAGCCACATTTACCCTTGTTACAGAGAAGGACGCCTCACCATGTCTGAACTTCTGCTAGCTTATCTGGGGAACCGCTAAAAGAAACAGGGCTTTGCTTTAAGATGGAACATTCCAAGAAGTACCAGGGCCAGTTAACTAGCTGCCTCGGTAGGTAAAGGCAATTGCCTCCAAGCCTGACCACCTGAGTTTAAACCTCAGAACCTCACTGATGAGAGGAGATAACCAACATGCGCCTTCGTACACACACACACACACACACACACACACACACACACACACACACACACACCCCACACACCACACACACACACACACACACCACACACCACACACACACACACACACACACCACACACACACACACACACACACACACCTGTAAATAAATAAACAAGCAGACAAATGAACTTTAAAAATTTAAAGAAGTTGCAATAAGTCTTCGGTTTCAGACTCAGAGGCAAGGACCTGAGGTGTGTATTTTACAGATCAAAGCAGACCTGGCCTCCAGGTTTTCCCAGCATCCCTCAGTCCCTACCTAACATACCCTGCCCCCAACCCTGAACTTTCTCAGGGGCTGGGCTGCCCTTCCCCCAGAGGCTCTTCCCTCTATAGAGGACATTTCTTTCCAAACATTTTGGTCTCCCTAGCCCCACCCCTCCTCCTTCTCTCTCTGTGCTCTTTCTCCCTTTTTCTTCCTCCTCCCCTTTCTCTCTTGTCCTGTGGTGACTCCTCTGGCCTCAGTCCTTGGGGACTGCTTCCTAATAACCCTGTGTTTGATATAATTTAATTTGGCTTGAACTGGCTCATTTCACCAGTGGAGAAATAACTTATCAATGAGTTGATGGAAACCTATCTTAATAAGATTTGTCTAGAAGGAGGGAGGTCTGGACACAGCTAATGTTAGCAGGGATAAGAAACAGGAGTCTTGGACTGGAGAGATGGCTCAGAGGTTAAGAGCACTGACTGCTCTTCCAGAGGTCCTGAGTTCAAATCCCAGCAACCACATGGTGGCTCACAACCATCTGTAATAAGATCTGACTCCCTCTTATGGAGTGTCTAAAGGCAGCTACTGTGTACTTACATATAATAATAAATAAATAAGTCTTTAAAAAAAGAAAGAAACAGGAGTCTTGGCATCAAGAATGGAGGTGTTTGGTTCTTCTCGTGGTTTGGACGAAAAGACATATTCATGCCTTTTCCATGCTCGGTTTATTTGTTTATTTATTTATTTATACTCTTATTTGTCTCGATACTTCACAGCCCCAGAGTGAGCTTGTCTGTCATTGCTGTTTGTGACATCTGCATTCAGCAAGGGAGTTAGCCAAGGACTAGATCAGCTCCCGGAGCTCGCTGGTGGCTTTTATCTCTTATCTGACCATGTGTTGCTGTCTCGCCCGGGCTGTAGCTGGGATGTGTAGAAATGACTGGACTTTGTGTCCTCGGGGATCTGTAGGGATGGTAGGCGACTGGGGACTTTGGATCATACTCAGACCTTCGTACACACAAAGCTTTTGCTCTGGCACTGGCTTACACCCTCAGGCCTGCGGCCTGAGTTTAAACAGCCTGAGTGTAAGCTTTGGAAGCACTGCTGTCAGTTGGGGGCAATGACCACTCCCTAAGCCTCCTTACATAACTCAGAGAGGACTCTCCTTTGGAAAAGGGAGTATGCTGGGCACGAATGGCATGGCAACTTACGCTTGTAATGTATTCAAGATAGCTGAAATAGAAAGATCACTGCAAGTTTGAGGCCAGCCTGGGCTACAGAGTTACATAGTAAGTTCCAGGCTAGCCCAATCTACACAGCAAGAAAAGAATTGTAAAATATCTTCCTTGTAGTAAATTTCAAACCACATGATCGTGTGAGTACAAGACTAGGTCCCTTCCCAGGAAAGTGAAACTTCCCCAGCTCCTCTGTGACTGTTGTGAAATATAATGCAGTGGTGGTAGGAGAAAGTGGGTACCTGGCAGGCCCATGCCAAGGGGTCCCCCTGAAAAATCACAGCCATGTGACAGATTGACATAAGGAAAGTTTATTGGGGGTGGGGAGAAGGTAGTGGGGACCTTAGAAAGGGGTAGTGGCAGAGAAGGGGAGGCAGAGAAGGCCAGAAAGAGAAAGAGAGGCTGGCTGGGAACATGTGGGAACAGAGAAAGAAAGAGAAAGAGTGAGAAGGGAGAAAGAGGGGGAAAGTGGGAGAGGAGAGAGAGGAGGGAGGGGCTGAGGTACACAGCCAGGCCAACCCCACCTGGTGACATTTGATTGCACAAGTTATGGCGAAGTCACTGTTGGGAGGAGCCTAGCTGAGTTGTCTGTAACCCAACAGTAACCCTGACAATGAAAGGGGACAAAAGGACATGATGGTTTCATTCTTTTTTTAAGATTTATTTATTTATTTATTTAACGAGTACATCACTGTCTTCAGACACACCAGAAGAGGGCATCAGATCCCATTACAGATGGTTGTGAGCCACCATGTGGGTGCTGGGAATTGAACTCAGGACCTCTGGAAGAATAGACAATGCTCTTAACCTCTGGACCATCTCCCCAGTCTTTGTTTTTCTTTTTAAAAAAGATTTATTTGCTGGGCGTGGTGGCAAGATATGGAAGGCCTTGGAAGACAGAGGCTGGTAGATCTCTAAATTTGAGGCTAGCCTGGTCTACAAAGTTCGTTGGTTCCAGGACAGCCAGAGCTATTACACAGAGAAACCCTGTCTCAGAGAGAGAGAGAGAGAGAGAGAGAGAGAGAGAGAGAGAGAGAGAGAGAGAGAGAGAGAGAGAGAGAGAATTACTTATTTTTATTTTACTTTTATATTTTGCCTGCATGAAGGCCAGAAGAGGGCGCCAGAGTCCATGGAATTGGAGTTAGAGCCAGTGAGTTGCCCTGTCATTGCTGGGAATTGAACTGGGGTCCTCCACAGAAGCACCAACCAATGAGCCACATCTCCAGTCCTATCTTAAATTATTATTATCTTTGAGACAGCATCTTATGCATCCCAGGATGGTCTCAGACTTGCTCTATAACTGAGCTGCTTCTCTTTCTTGAATGCTGAGAGGTGTACAAACACGGTGCTAGCTTCTGTGATGCTGAGCGACGCCGCTAGTCCATAAACGTCTTATTTTTCAAAACAATTTTTCATCTTTTTTCTGTGATGCTAAGGATTTAGTCCATATAATAAAAATTAATAATAAAAAAATCAGTCAGTGAGGACCAGAAACTAGCTTTCTCTGTGTTTATATACTAATTCTTTATTAAAAAACTTATTAACCTTTATTTTATTTTTATTTTATGTGTATGGGTATTTTTGCCTGCAGGTATGTCTGTATATCGTATGCATGCAGTATCAACGGAGGGCAAAAGAAAGTGTCAGAACCCCTGGAATTGGAATTACAGATGTTTGTGAGCCTTTATGTGGATGCTGCATGCTCAGGCTCTCTGGAAGAGCAGCCAGTCTTCCTAACCAATAAGTCATCTCTCCAGCCTCTACCTATGGCCTCCTGACTGAGGAACGGTCTTCTACAGCGGATGTGATCCCCTTCGCTGGAGTGTACAGCATCAGGAGGGTCACACATGGAGCAGTGACGGAGGAAGGCAACACCAGCTGGATTAGCTGACTTATCCTTGGTGACCAATGGGAGGACTGAAGTCCCAGTCACCAGGCCCTAACATTAGAGGAGTCAGATTTGAACTGAGTCCTGAGTCCAACCACTCGGACCAGTCAGTGAGTCACCCTGTGTGGTGGTTTGAATATGCTTGGCACAGGGAGTGGCACTATTAGGAGATGTGGCTTTGTTGGAGTAGGTGTGGCCTTGATAGAGTAGGTGTGTCACTGTGAGGGTGGGCTTTGAGACCCTCCTCCTAGCTATTTGAGGAGTCAGTCTTCTCCTAGCAGCCTTCAGATGAAGATGTAGAACTCTCAGCTCCTCCTATACCATGCCTGCCTGGATGCTGCCATGTTCTCGCCTTGATGATAATGGACTGAACCTCTGAAACTGTAAGGCAGCCCCAATGGCTCATGCCTTTATTCTCAGCACTTGGGAGGCAGAGACAGGCAGATTTTTTGAGTTCGAGACCAGTCTGGTATACAGAGTGAGTTCCAGGACAAAGCCAGGGCTACACAGAGAAACCCTGTCTGGGGAAAAAAAAAGGAGTTGCCTTGGTCATGGTGTCTGTTCACAGCAGTAAACCCTAAGACACCGCGTGTCTCATGTGTTGTTAAGAAGTGTTTTTTCTTATTTAATCCTCCAGTGGAACGTACCTTTCTATTTCCAGAACAGAAAACAGCCTTGCTCTTTTTCCAACAAGGAAACACAGACGTGAAAAAGTCCCAACAGACACTGTCAGTTACCCACCTTATATCCTTTATCCCGTCCGGAGTCACCTTGGTGGGGAGGTCACTCCAGCTGTTGGGAGCTCCTTCACTCAGGATCTGGCTTCTGTCCAGTTGCTTCTTTGCCTGCAATAAGGCCAAACATCACGGCAGCAAGTGCAAAATGGTGCAAAGTGGCTCATCTCATAGTGGAGAGAAGGCAGAGACAACAGGGCTGCGGAGGGGAGACGACGCTGTAAATTAGGCAGCTTAGGTCATCACATAAAAGGCCCTGGCCACCCCAGAGCTCTCTCTCTCTCTCTTCCTCTCCTCCTTCCCATTCCCCTCCCCCTCCATCTCTCTCCCTCTCCCTCTTTTCTTCTCTCCTTCTCCCTCTCTCCTTCTCTATCCCCCTCCCTCCCTCTTTCTCTCCCTTTCTGTCTCTCATTCCCTCTGTTTTGTTCATTCTGTCTGTTCTCTCTCTCTCTCTCTCTCTCTCTCTCTGTCTCTCTCTCTCTCTCTCTCTCATCCTCACTCCAGGGCAGCCTTTAACTCTCCCCCTTCCCCCAGGGAACCTCTCACCCTGGATCTGTTTCATGGTGTGACTTTGTGGCATTCCTTGGCTCCAAGGAGAACAAGGTATTTGTCCACTGCTTTATCCTTTTTTTTTTTTAATTCAAGACAGTGTTTCTCTGTGTAGCCCTGGCTGTCCTGGAACTCACTCTGTAGACCAGGCTGGCCTCGAACTCAGAAATCCACCTGCCTCTGCCTCCCAAGTGCTGGGATTAAAGGTGTGCGCCACCACTGCCTGGCCTCCACTGCTTTATCCTAACAACACCCTAGGCAAACTCCCAGTAACCTACTCCATCCAACCAGGACCTGCCTCCTAATTAATAGCCCATCAGTCCTGAACTCATTGATGGATTAACTCCCTGGTAAAGTCACTTCTCCATGGTGCCTTTAGCTGGGGATTTGGCTCAGCTGGTAGAGTGCTTGCCTAGTGTGCACAAAGCCCCGGGTTCCATTCCCAGCAGCAGTATAAAATTAGGTGTGGTGGCATTGCCTATAATCCCAGGTATAGACAAAGAATCAGAAGTTCAAAGTCATCCTTGGCTACATAATGAATTTGAGGCTAGCCTGGGATTTATAAGACCCTATCTTTTAATAAACAATGTGCCACCAGCTGAGGACTGTGCCACCAGCTGGGGACTAACTAAGCTTTTGTTTGACACATAAACCCATTTTAGGCAAGTGTAGTGGTTTGAATAGGTGTGGCCCCCATACACTCATGATTTGAATGCTTGGCCCATAGGGAGCGACACTAGGAGGTGTGGCCTTGTCATAGTGGGTGTGGGCTCATTGGAGTGGGTGTGGTCTCATTGCAGGATTCTGTCACTGTGGAGATGGAGCTTTGAGGTCTCCCATGCTTAAGCTATGCTTAGTGTGGCACCGTCTCCAGCTGCCTTCGGATCTAGGTGTAGAACTCTCCGCTCCTCCCTCACCATCTCTCCCTGCAAACCTCGCTGGCTTCCAGCCATGATGATAATTAACGGAACCTCTGAACTGTAAGCCAGACCCAAAGAAATGTTTTCCTTTATAAGAGTTCCTTGGGTGCACATATACTAAAATTGGAACGATACAGAGAAGACTAGCATGGCCCCTGCACAGGATACCATACAGAGAAGACTAGCGTGGCCCCTGCACAGGATACGATACAGAGAAGACTAGCGTGGCCCCTGCACAGGATACCATACAGAGAAGACTAGCGTGGCCCCTGCACAGGATACGATACAGAGAAGACTAGCGTGGCCCCTGCACAGGATACGATACAGAGAAGACTAGCGTGGCCCCTGCACAGGATACGATACAGAGAAGACTAGCGTGGCCCCTGCACAGGATACCATACAGAGAAGACTAGCGTGGCCCCTGCACAGGATACCATACAGAGAAGACTAGCGTGGCCCCTGCACAGGATACGATACAGAGAAGACTAGCGTGGCTCCTGCACAGGATACCATACAGAGAAGACTAGCATGGCCCCTGCACAGGATACGATACAGAGAAGACTAGCATGGCCCCTGCACAGGATACGATACAGAGAAGACTAGCGTGGCCCCTGCACAGGATGACACGTAAATTGGTGCAGTGTTCCATACAAAAAAAAAAAAAGAGCTGCCTTGGTCATGGTGTCTGTTCACAGCAGTATAAACCAAACTCAAACAGCATTTCACATCCACACCAGCATGCATCCTCACTCCATCCTGTCCTCTCTCTGACAAATTCGAAACGCCATTACATCATCAGGAAGGACCAAGTCTGTGCCCGGTGCCTGGACACTCACCCAGTTAGCATGACAGATTTAAAATGCCAGTCATACCATGCCCAGTGTTCATAGGCAGGAAACAGAAGGAGACCGAGGCCAGGCGGCTTGTCAGGGCCTCTCCTCAATGACGGGCAGAACCAGGATCAAAATTCCCGTTTACCCAGTCTGCTGTGACATCTTGATTCCTGGCTACAGAAAGGACCAGAAGTGGAGTCTCTGGAGTCCCCCTATTCTTCCTCTCTCCTGACTCCAGCCTGGGTGTGACCTCCAGATCACCAGAGCCCTGGGTGGGAGTAGCTAGCGGGGACTATGGAGGAGAGCGGGCAGAGGGAAGCTGGGCAGGGAACTCCGCATTCTGCCTCCTGGCTCCCTCCAGGCCTTAGAGAGTTTCTTGGCCCCAGCAACGTTCTGCTTCCCAGAATCTCTCATCAGAAATGACTGGTGGAGACAGGGCCAGCTCAGAGATGCCAGAGGCCAGGGCAGGGCCCGATTCCCACTCCCACTCTCCTCTTTCTGGCTCCCAGCCCTGCTATCACAGGCCCCATCAAAAGCCTGGCAGAGGCTTGACCTCCTGCCAAGCATAAGGAAGCCTGGAGGGACGAAACTCTCAAGCGTTAGGGATGGGGGCTGAAGCCGGAACAGGCTGGAAGTGGAGGGGTTACTGTCAGCCCTTACTTATCTTTCTGGGGCTGGTCACAACCTTGACACAAAGGTAGCAGCCCTTGTCAAAAGCTCTGAACTCTTCGGGCCAGTGTCCTCTGCAAGCCAGACTCCACTCAGGCAGAGTGGCAACCAGTCCCTGCCTGTGCACACCTGACCACGTCTCTTCTCGTATGGTCGCCTGCTGCTCTCATCACTCAGTACCTTCTCTCCAGCTCAGGATAGATGTCTCTCCTGGACCTCCTCCCCTGCTCCCCCTCCCATGCTCCTCTGTGGTCCTCTAACAGTTGCCCCCCCCCATCAGCCATGATAGTGCACACAACATTGAAGTGACCTCCCTATCTGGTACTTTGTCACAGGGATGAGAAGAGTAACCTAAGACACTCTGGCTAGTAGACCATTGAACTCAGAGCAATCCTCCTGCCTCAGCAAGCTGCATGAGTCATCATACGCAGCTTGTGTGGATCTTATTCTACGTCGATGGAAGTCGATGGAAGCTACGGGGGATTGGCTTTAAAACACTGGCTAAGGGGACTGGGGAGATGGCTCAGTGTATAAATTGATTGCTACACAAGTATGTAAATACTGGCTGGGTGTGTCAGTCCACCTGCAATTCCCGGAAGAGACAGGGGAAACCCAGAGCAAGCTAGATCGCTGAACCAGCCATATAGGTGAGCTCTGGGTTTGATTGAGAGGCCTTGCCTCAATGAATAAAGCAGAGAGTGATTGAACATGACTCCCAAGGTCAGCCTCGGGGCTCCACAGACGTGTAGACGCAGGCATACTGACACACAAGTCACTATGCTTACACCCACATACACAAAAAAGAATATAAATAAATATTGACTGTGCTATCACTTAGATATGACAAGGGCCACAAATCACAGCATCTTCCATTAAAAGACTTCTTGTAGATGTCAAGAGGAGGGTTGACAACGCGTCCTGGGAGAGCATCCCAAGAACTTCCTGAACAGACAGGAGGCAGGATTCTCTAGTGTGGTCTCCTTGGGAACAGGAGAGGTGTGGCGGGAAGGTAAAGCCTGGCCTATCTGCACTGTCTCATCAAGCACCGGGGCCTAGTGACTGTCCCTGGGTCTTTGGTACCCTGTCCTGGTGGTCAAAGCAGAGCAGTGGCCCTGTGACTGGGCCCGCTGAGGAGGTGATGGGCCTACGCTCTGAGCCCAGTGCTGAGCCTTTGAAAGGTCCAGGTCACTCCGGGGTTAGCTGCTGACTCTCGCTTCACAAAGAGAGGCTTGGTAAGGATCCAGGCAAAGCCGGGGTGGGGGCTGTGGAGAGGGGGACAAGACCGGAGACCAGAGGTCAATGCCATGACCTTGCTGCCAAATGGTGGCAGCTGAACTGGGGTAGGGCTGGGGAGCGGGGGTGGGAGCTAGGCTCCAGGGCTTGTTTGGAAGTGGCATGGGAGGAAGTTTATAGACAACCAGAGATGGTGTCATGTACATTATAAGAGGCCCATCCTGTTCCTAGTCTGGAATTCTTCTCCTACCTCAGACCCTGTGGAGTCCTGCACTATGTCACAATGACACTTCTGGCCTTGGTGGCTTAGTAAAGGGACTTTTAGGCCGTGATATCCCCAGGGTTGAAGATGGACAGGAAGTGGAACTCAATGTCTGGCCCACAGTGGGACGCAGTACACAGCTGCTGCCCCGTCCGCTGAGAAAGAAGCAAGTTTGGCGGAGCTGATGTCAGACCATGCTCTGGGTACCAGCTCTATTCTCCAGTAGCTAGGCAACCTTGAAGAGCCATCTTCCCTCCCCTTCTCCAAGGTCTAGTTCTTCTGGAAGTTAGGAGAACTGAATGGGACTCTGTCTGCCTGGGCCCAGCCCTTGCACGGGCTCCATCAGCTACAACTTCAATGACCTCAGGTCACACGGCCAGGCTGCAGAGGTAAGCAAGACTCAGAGAGGAACGGGACTGTGGAACCGAGGTCCTTGTCTCCTCCTCAGAGCTCACCTCTGGACCGACCGGCTCCCTGCCCCACCCCAGCCCCCAGGCCCCAGCACTCAAGGCACTCACAGGAAGTATAGCTCAGGATGCCAGACCCTGGGGAGGGAGAGGAAGAGAAATGAATCCTCTTGCCTCAGCTTGGAAGACAGCCTCTTAATTAGGCAGGGTTGAGGCAGCCGGCTTGCTAGGTAACAGCCTGGCTCTTCTGGTTAATCCCCAGTGGTCAGGGCTGACATGAAGGTGTCTGGGTGTGGGCAGCTCTGAGAAGGGCCAGGAACTCCCTTGAGGGATCGTCAGCTTCAGAAGCCATCAGAGAGTCTATTTCAGTGGAACACGGTGGAGGGAAGAATAAAATTATTTCAGGATCAAGCTTTGAGATTTACTTACTCAGTTCGGCCAATCCTGCATTTCAAAGAACTCTGGGAAAGTTCTTGGGAAAGGCCAGGCCTCAAAACTCAGGCTGCCACCTGAGGTAGAAATGCTGACTTGTGTACCGTGCCTGCTCACCCCCATGGCTTCATTTATTTGTTCTAGTTTCTCTATGCAACCCTTGCTATCCTGAAACTTGCTCTGTAGACCAGGCTGGCTTCGAACTCACAAGAGCTCTTCCTCCCTGTGCCTCCTGAGTGCTGGGATTAAAGTCATGGCCCGCACTGGACAGATTTAAATTTTTTAATTAGTTAACTTAGAGACAAGGTCTATGAAAGCCAGGCTAGCTTAGAACTATGTACATAGGGCTGGAGAGATGGCTCAGTGGTTAAGAGCACCAACTGTTCTTCCAGAGGGCCTGAGTTCAACCCAGCAACCACATGGTGACTCACAACCATCCATAATGAGATCTGATGCCCTCTTCTGGTGTGTCTGAAGACAGTTACAGTGTACTTACATATAATAATAAATAAATCTTTTTTTAAAGAAATATATATATATATATATATATATATATATATATATATATATCTTAGGCTAGCTTTGAACTCATAGCAATCCCCCCTGTCTCTGCACTCCTCAGTGCTGGAATAACATGTGTGCTCCACCACATCCAACTTTCTCTCAATAACACAAGCTCATCCCACAGGAAGCAGAGACCTACACAGGGATGAGGAGACACTCAGACCTTGGGCAGTGTCCAGGTTTGGCCACTTAGAAGGTAGACTTGAGTGGAATAAAATTAGTAGTAGTAGTAATTTTGTTGTTTTGAGACAGGGTCTCATGTAGCCCAGGCTAGCCCAAACCTACCTGTGACCTGTTAAGGACCTTGAATTTACGATCCTATTGTTCCCACCTCCCACAGTGTTCACCACCATGCCTGGTTTGTGCATTACTGGGGAGAGACCTGAATACTCTGTGCTCGATATACAAGCATTCTACATCCATCCCTAACTTACCTCAAACTGTCAATCCTCCGGCCTCTACCTCAGTGATGTAAGAAGAGATAAGCCCTTTCCTCCCCATGCTGCTTTTGGTCACAGTCTGTCACAGCAATAGAAAGCAATCTTAGTCAGCTGGGAGTTGAAAGTCCAGTTGCTGGTCTCTGCTGGCTGGTGGGCCGTCCCCGGGTGAGGTATCACCGTGAGCGGATGTCTTAGCTGGTTTTCTTTCTTTTTTTCTTTCTTTCTTTCTTTCTTTCTTTCTTTCTTTCTTTCTTTCTTTCTTTTTTTAAACAGATTGTTTTCTTTTCTTTTTTAGATGTTTTTATTTACTTTATGTATATGAGTACACTGTCACTTTATTCAGACACACCAGAAGAGGGCATCAGATCCCATTACAGATGGTTGTCAGCCACCATGTGGTTGCTGGGATTTGAACTCAGGACCTTTGGGAGAGCAGTCAGTGCTCTTAACCGCTGAGCCATCTCTCCAGCCTTACCTGGTTTTCTGTTGCTGTGGTAAGCACCATAATCAAAAGCAGTTTGGGGAGGAAAGGGTTTATTTCATCCTCCATTGTGTAGTCCCCATTCAGGGAAGTTCGGGGCAGGAACTCAAGGCAGGAAGGGAAACAGAGGCCATGGAGGAAGGCTGCTCCCTGGCTTGCTCTTCCTGACTTGCTCAGCCTGGTTTTTTATACAGCTCAGGACCACACAATTCACTGACAAGGAAGTCCCCCACAGACTTGCCTACAGGCTAGTCAGATAGAGATACTTTTTCAAGCGAGGTCCTTTTTTTCTCCAGAGGACTCATTCAGTGGTCCTCAAACTGTGAGTCCCGACCTCTTTTGGGGCAAAGGACCCTTTCCCGGGGGTTGTGTATCAGTTACCCTGCATGCCAGATGTTGGCAATTCATAACAATAGCAAAATTACAGTTATGAAGTAGCAACAAAAACAACCTTAGGGCTGGGGTCACCACAGTGTGAGGAACTGTATTAAAGGGTTGCAGCGTTAGGAAGGGTGAGAGCCACTGGAGTCTCGAGCTTGTACCAACTGTATGTGGGGAGAGCAGTAACTACACAACGTGGGATGCCAGGCCACAGGACAGGCCGGCACAGCCAGAGACTGAACCTGCGTCCTTGGGCAAAGGACAAAAGTGCTCTATCACTGAGCCAGACCCCAGCCGCTGGGAAGCCAACTGTTTGAGGCCTACCAGGCATGGTCTGCAAAGTATTGCATGTGTGAAATCTCACCCGACTTTGGGAAACAGCTATTCTGAGCATCCCCATTCTATGGGTGAGAGAACAGCACAGGGAAGGACAGTCACCTGCCCAGGAAGGCACGGCTTATTGGGAACTTGTTTGGCCTGTCCTGTCAACTGCAGTGCCTGTTGACATTTAGGGCCCTTCCACGCAGACATTATAGAAGTCTGTCTGAGGACTGTAGGCCCAGCCTGAGAAAAAGTGGAGGAGGGGAAGGACAGGAGATCCTGGAGCACTGGTAGATCACACACACAAAAAGGGGCCTCACCTTCTCCCCACTGAAGCCAGGCCTTGTGCCCGGCATCCATGCCCTCCCTGCCCTGGCCACTCCCTCCTCCCCAGGATGATGGCCTCCTTACCATAAATCAGCACCCAGCTAGAGGGCAAGGCCTCCTAGTGGCTTTGATGAGTGTGCCCGGGGAGCCCTTGGCACAGCCTAATCAAGTCTGTTTTCAGGATAAGCTGAGGACACCCGTCATCTCTGCCTCCACCCAAGCCTGCTGGCAAGCTTGGGAATCGGTGTAGACAAGCCCAGGCCCAGCTGGCCTGAGAATCTCCCTGAAGGAATGAAGGTGAAGAGGGTGTGTGTGTGTGTGTGTGTGTGTGTGTTTGTGCTGGGTGTGTGTGTGTATGTGGTGTGCATGCTAGGGGTGTGTGTGTGTGTGTGTGTGTGTGTGTACGCTCTGTGTGTGTGCTGGGTGTGTGTATGAGCTGGGAGTGTGTATTATGTAGTGTGTGTGTTTGTGTATGTTGCAATACAAAGGAAGCATGCTTCCAGCATAAACCAGCCACGAGCCCAGGATTGGGGGTAGGGTGGCAATCAAACAGGATATCCCTCTTGTGTGACGAATCTCTTCTTGGGGAGATGCTACAGTGCGGCCTACCTCAGGCCCCTTGATGCTACATTTCTTACCCTTTCCCGACACTATGGAAGATTTTCATCCCTGTCTTATGTTTCCTTCTGGGAAAAAAAATCTCCATGAAGTCAAGATGCTATCAGCTACCTGCTCCCCTCAGGGCCTGCCTGGCCCAAGAGATGATGTTTACTAAATAACTGTGGAATGAAGGAGGAGGTAACCGTTCCTTCTTACTCCCTCCCAGTGATAGTGATTGTTCTCCAAAACCTATTTTGAAGCTGGGAGGGTGGCTCAGTTGGTAGTTGCAGGCACAAGGCCCTGGGTTAAGTGTGACACCACATAACCCAGGGGTGGGGGTGGGGTGGGGTGGGGGGTGCCCACCTTCAATCACAGCCCGCAGGAGGTCCAGGCAAGGGGAGCAGGCATTCAAAGACCCTTATTCTTGACTACATAGTTCAAGGCCAGCCTCCAGAGCAAACCAAAGAAAAAGGAGCCGGGGGTAGCTCAGTAGGGGGGCAGCTACCCAGCTTGGGGAAGTCCCAAGTTTCCATCCAAGAGCATTGCTTCCTTTCCTGTCCTAGGGTCAAGGTCACTCCTCAGAGGCCTTCTCTGCGCCTGGGTTCAGCAGCCCCACTGTGTGCTGTCAGAGAGCACACACACTCACTCTAACAACAGGGCTGGAGGAGGGTCCATCTCACTTGCAGATTGCCTGCTCAATGGTTAAAGGAATGGATGGCAGATGGTGGAGCTGGAAGAACCGTCCAGCGCTTGTTCCCAGCAGGATCGGTTCCCAGAACCCACAGGGCAGCTCACAATTATCTGTAACCTCAGCTCCGGTGAATCTGGTGCCCTCGTCTGGCCTCCACAGGCACAAGGCGTGCACACTGTAGACACGCACGCACACTTGCACAAGCAAACATTCATACTCACCAAATAAAAATAAACAAAAACAAATTTTTTTTTAAAAAAAAGTAATGGCATGGCCGGGCGGTGATGGCGCACGCCTTTAATCCCAGCACTTGGGAGGCAGAGGCAGGCGGATCTCTGAGTTCGAGGCCAGCCTGGTCTACAGAGTGAGTTCCAGGACAGCCAGGGCTACACAGAGAAACCTTGTCTCGAAAAAACCAAAAGAAAAAAAAAGGAATGGCTGTGTATGGTGCCATATACCTTTAATCCCAGCACTTTGGACACAGAGACAGGCAGATCTTTGCAAGTTCAAGGCCAACTTGGTTTACATAGTGTGTTCTAGGACAGCCAGGGCTACATGGAGAAACACTGCCTCAGAATGAAAGAGAAGATATATAGATGGCTTAGAACCTAGCTAAGCCCATGGGAATACAGGCAAAGTTACTCAAGTTCCCTGAGCCTCAACTTTCTTTTCTGTAAAATGGGAATGATAATAGTATCTCCTTTATAGTCATTTCCAGCGTGCTCAGGACACGGTCACCTACATTGCTACCCTTATTCAGCATGGCACTTCTGGTGCCTTCCCTGGTCCCAGTTAGGATGCTAAGGATCTCTTAGATGAGTGAACGTGGATGGGGGAAGAGCAAGCATGAGGACCTGGAGGAGGGTCCTGGCTCTGGCTCAGGAGAGTCAAGGCAGCTTCCGACAGGAAGGGAACCTTCTGCCAATGCCAAGTCTGGTAGGATTGAAACAGCGCATGCCCACACCTGTCTTCTGAGTGAGAGAGCCTGCGGTTTGCCTGAGCAGCTGTCCATCACGGAGCGACCAACCTCTTACTGCTAAGAGGCCAGTTTCTTCTTGATCCCATTTTGAGGATGTTCCTGAGCACCTGACTGTGCCCTGCCCTCTGGAGAGAATGTTTGCCTCACAAATCAGCAGACCTCCCTGGTCAGCGGAAGGATAGCTCCTTGTGCAAAGATACCCCACCTAGGGGGTCTTGTAGGACCTCCCTCAGCAACCCTCCAAGGAGGATGCTGTTAATCCATTTTATAGATGCAGGTAGCCACTACCCAGCTCCCTTCAGTGGCCCCATCGGACCAGGCTCTGAGTTCAAATCTTCACCCGGACACATCTAAGCTGGGTCACTTTAGGGAGAGTCAATCCCCTCTCTGAGCTTCTCATTTCTCAATAGCAAAAAAGAAAAAAGAGCTGGTGATGTAATTCAGCTGTAGAATACTTATCTAGTGTGCACAAAGCCTTGGGTTCTACTCCCAGCACCACAACATCAATTTTAAAAATATATGATGATGATGATAAAAATAATAGGAAAAAAAGACAGATAAATGTCTACTTTGGATCATTGGTAAAGGCCTTAGAGAGAAACAAACTGTCAATCCACAGCCACCAGTAAAGTGGGGTGCCCCCCCCCCAGCCAGGCGTGATGGCACATAGCTGGAATCCGAGCATTCAGAGAGGAAGACAGATTGGTTGGAAGGTGGATTTGAAACCAACCGGGGCTACAGGAACCACCCCCCACACACACACCCACACACCCCACCGTCTCAAAAGAACGCTAACGAAACAGTACCCCAGCAAGAGATTGCAAGGGGTTAAGTGGAGACCCTGCCTCCTAGCCAGGAGCCAATCAGAGCTGGCGGGGGCGTGGCCAGGCTGCCGCTGCGATCTGGACCGACCAGATTACCTTCTGGAGTAGGACCTGGAGCTGCCGGCTGGGCTTGTGGGGCTGGAGCAGGAATTCGGAGCGTAGGTCTTGCCCTCTGCCCTGTGACAGCTCCTAGCCGGAGGGTGCAGGGCAGCTGCCTGGATTAGGGGCCATAGCTGAGGGGAAGAAGGCCAGCACTCCGAATCTTCTCATCGCCCAGGCAGCCGGCATGGGATGCCCTCAGGCTCCAACTCCAGCTGGCTCTGGTGGCCCACATGGACACGAGGTCTATTTATAGTTCTGCCACAGAAGACCAGCCACCAAGCACAGGGGTAGCCAGGGTTTTTTCAAGGGCTTTGGGGGCAGAGGGAAGAGTGGAGAGGCCAGTCCTGCCTCCTTCCACATCCTCCTCGGCCACCCCCTCCCGATACCCAGTCCCCATGAACCCAGACAGTTCTCCATAGTCGGGCAGTTAGCCTGACCCTGGGTCAAAGGCAAGGTCAGGGGTGCAGACCCGAGCGCAGACGGACACGGTCTTGTGGTCTGGACAAGGGTTGCATCAGCCCGAGCAGTGGCCTGGGGCAGAGGCTCTGATGAGAGGGTAAATGCTAGCTAGGTTGTGGGAAGGCAGAAAAAGCAGTCGGAGAGTGGGTAGGCAAATTTAGAAAGCCAGAGCCTCCCCGGACCTCCCAAGAGGGGTCAATCCCACAGGTGGCCGAACTTAGGCAGGGAGCCTGCCTTCCATGGTGGGGGCACTGGACCAGAAGGCTGATTTCCAGCTCCTCTCTCCTACCTGGGGGTCGCCTCCATCCCCTCTTGCTACAGACATTCCTAACTTTCTTCTAGCCCTGGCTGTGAGTGGCCACATGCTGTGGAGAAGAAAGTCCCTCTGGCTGGCGTTGTCAGCCTTCTGGCTCCTCCTCGTCCTCCTAGGAGTCTTCCCTCTTCGCCTGGCAGTGTTGCCCGGTCCTCCTCGAGGGCGCTCCCAAGGGTGGCCCCACTGGCTGGATGCTGCCTTCCTGCAGAGTTTCTCCCAGTCTGAGACGAACCCAGAAGATGTCGCACAGCTCCCTCAGGTCTCCCGGGGGAGCAGCTGCACCTGGGGAGCCTGCTTTGACACCTCCAAATGTAAGGGAAAGGTCTTCAAGATCTTTGTGCACTCCCCGGCTGGCCCGACCACTGAGGCTCAGCGCAGGATCCTGGACTCCTTGGAAGGCTCCCGCTACTATACACTCAGCCCAGTAGAGGCTTGTCTTCTCCTCTTTCTCCCCAGCCAGGACCGTAGAGGAGCATGTGGGTCCCTGCCTCCGAACTGGAACGGAGGCCGGAACCATCTGGTGCTCAGTCTCTACCCAGCCCCTTGCACCAGGCTGGGACAGGCAATGGTAGCTGAGGCCAACCCCTCCTCGGACATCTTCCGACCAGGCTTCGATATAGCGCTCCCGTATCTCCCTGAAGCTCACCCACTGCAAGGTGGGGCTCCTGGCCGGCTGCAGCAGCACGGTCCCCAACCTGGGGCCACCTTACTGGCCGTGGCAGAGGAGAGAGGCAGGTGGCGTATCACAAGTACCCACGCCTCAGCCTGCCCCTGGGACAGACACTGTGAGCAAGACCCTGGACCCCAGCAGTAAGTAAACCTACCCCTTGGGGAGCTGCTGAGTGGGAGGGAACTCCTGAGTGGGGATGCGATGGGAGCAGGTCCAGAGGATAGAGTAAAGGGTTAAGATTGTCATCCTGCCAGGGCAAACTCTCAGCCGCAGTAGGAGAGAGAGGGTTAAGACAGCGGATCTCCTCCAGCCAGAGTGATGTGTCTCCAAGGATGTGAAACGCAGGTTTTTGGAATTCTCCCGTGGGGATCTTAGAGACATAGCAAGTTTGCCTCCCCCTCCTACCTCCTCCATGTCTGGTATGCTGGTCCCTCCTACTCAAAGGTTTTATGTAACAGACATTTGTATACCACTCATTCGGGTGTTAGCACTCCCATAAACAATGGCGTGGGTAGGGGGAGGTAGATCAGTCATAAGGTGTTACCCTTCAAACATAGAGGCATGAGTTCAAGCCCCACCCCACCCCACCCGTATCCCCACCCCCACCCCACCCGCAACCCCACCCTCACCCCATGAGACAGTCCCGTGTAGAGAAGGAGACAGGAGGATCCCCTAGGGCTCTTGGCCAATCAGCTTGGCTGAGTGGGTGAGTTTCAGGATCAGTGAGAGACCCTGAAGGTAGAGAGATGGCTGAGTGGGCAAAGGCGACTGCCACCAAGTCAGGGTTGGAGGGTTCTGTTGTCCCCTGAGCCCACAAGTTAGAAAGAGAAGAGATTCCTGGAAATTGTCCTCTGACATCCACACATGGCCCATGGCTTATAAGTATCCAACTCACTCACAGGACTGAACAAGACACCCTCCCTCAACCTCTGGTGCGCGCGTGCGCGCACACACACACACACACACACACACACACACACACACGCGCGCGCGCGCGCGCGCGCGCGCGCGCGCGCACGCACGCAAGCTATTATATATAGTAAAAGGATTCTAACTGCTGTCGCTAAGGTGTCTGTATTCTAAAGAGGATATACGTTAGGTGACTTACCCATGGCCACCGGGCCAGAGTGAACACTCTAGAACTGTCTGTCTTTTTGAAAGCTTCTGAGTTTTCAGCAAGAGTTGGGATCAGTCCTGTCAAAGGCCTCAGGGGAGCCACAGAGACGTAGCTGGTCCCAGCTGGAAACTGCTCCTGTGTCTAATTTTGGAGATTAATCTCTCAAGGAAATAACAGTCTCTGGTTTTAGAAATATGACTTAGGTCCGACCTGAAGAACTTCCTACCTGTGAGAATACTTGTGTAGACACGAGGGGACGGAGACCCGTGTGTGGTAGAGGCTTCCCTCCCTCTGCCTGTGCTGGGGCACACTTCAGTCATGAAGTCACCCCTAATGACGGAACCCTTATGTGTCCTACAGGTCCACTGTCTCCTCCCAAAGGTTGTGCAGGCAATGGGTCCCAAGGCTCCCTTCCTATATCCCCAGAGTTTGTAGTCTCCCTGGCGTCTCTTTTTCTGTGTCTTCCAGTGGTGTCCCTCCCTGTCCTCCAACATGGCTATTCTGAGCTCGGCTTCCCCCAGGACTCCCTCCCCAGCCAAGCTCCAGTTCGACCTCTGCTTAAGGCTCTGGGGAATCTGCAGGGAATAGAATCCTTACCCTCCCGAAGGAAGGCACTTGGAGACCTCCTGGGAGCCTGCCCTGTCACTCCTCCTCCCCCCTCCCCTCCCACCAGCCCTTCTGGAGACTAGAGAACTTGGAACTCTTCAGACCCAGAGCCTGACAGGAACTCTCCTGTGACTAGAAACAGTAGTCTTAAAAACTTAATATTATTGCTGTTAGTGGCCATCTTTGAATGTGTGTGTCTGTGTGTCTGTGTTACTATCAATTGTCCCCAAGGTCATGTACATGCTAGGCAAATACTGCGTCACTGTTCTGTGCACTGGCTCTGGAAGTCCCTCTTTGGGATAACTATGGTTATTACAATGCGCTGATACTTTGTGATTACTATGCGTGGATACTTTGAGTTGTTGGGCTTTCTTTCCTTCTGTTATTTCCCTGGCCCACCTGGAAGGCTCAGGATAGACTGGGCTGACCTGGAGCTTGCAGTAATCCTGCTGTCTTTGCCTCCTGGGTGTGTGGGGGGAGGGCTGGGGGGGGGTTACAGGTGTCTGCCCCTCCCTTCTGCTCTGGGCAGCATTTCCCATGATGCCTTTCTTTCCAAGGTATGCTACATGGTAGTCTTCCATCGGCCCTCAGTTTCTCAGAAGTACTTGGCAGCTGCCTGGGCCAGACAGCATAGGGACAGGGTGAGAGAGGGAGGCCAGCCCCAGAAGACAGCCTGAATAAACAAGTACTGGCCAGAGAAAGAGGTACTTCAGTCCCAGCCACTGCCCCACATTCTGGCTGGCAGGCAGGTGATGGTGATGGAGGCTCTCCAGGGGACTGTACCTACCTTCCTCCATTATTGCTGATTCTCCCTGCGTCCTCCACAGGAGACCTCAGTCCCCATCCCAGGGCACAGGGGGTGTTGGGGGGGGTGTCAGGGTCCCTCGGCTCTCTGATCCAGGAAGCACTCAGATGCTGTAAGTGGAGTTGGAGTCTAAATGATACTTCTGGCTCTGTGGAGCGAGTGTTTTTCCAGATTGGTTGAATAGGCTCCTGTTCCATTGGAGTAAGTGCCACCCACTTAAATCACAATTTCTTTATTTCTATGAATAGGTGATTCATTCACAGGATGAAGAATTCCAATGGTACAAAGGGGGTACACAGTTAAAAGTCCCCCTCCCACCTGGCTTGGCCACCCGGCTTTCCTTCCTTCCTGTGAGCACTGGCTGCAGCTTCTCAGGTGTCTTTCTTTTCTGGGGAGCTCTGTATGGCTAGGGTATATGAACCCCTACATACCTCTTCTTTTTGTTATTCTGGATTTTTTGTTTTGTTTTGTTTCGAGACAGGGTTTCTCTGTAGCCTTGGCTGTCCTGGAACTCACTCTGTAGACCAGGCTGACCTCTGCCTCCCAAGTGCTGGGATTAAAGGCATGCGCCACCACTGCCTGGCATTCTGGATTTTTCTAGACAGAGTCACTTATAGCCCAGACTGCATGAAAATGATTTTGAACTCCCGATCTTCCCTCCTCCATTGCCCAAGTACTGAGATTTCAGGTGTGTGGTCACCATGTCTGGCTCCTTCTCCATTTTTAAATTTCTGTACCTGTCTGTGGTGTGCATCCATGCATGCTAGCTCACCTATATGTGGCCACATGTGGGGGGGCACATGTGCACATGCGTGTACATGCATAGGGAAGCCCAAAGTTGACGGCCAATTGATTCCTCGATCACTCTCTGCCTTATACACTGAGGCAGGGATTCTCACCTGAACCCAGAGCTTGCCTGTTCACCTCGTCTAGTTAGCCAGCTTGCCCAAGAGATCCATCTCCATATACCTCATATTGAGATGGATTTAGCTGGGGGCTGGGGAATCCAGAGTCTAGGCTCTTAAAAATTATGGTTTTAGAACTGGGCAGCAGTGGTGCACACCTTTAATCCAAAGCAGGCGGATCTCTGAGTTTTGAGGCTAGCTAGGTCTACAGAGGGAGCTCCAGGACAGCCAGGGTTATGTAGAGAAATCCTGTCTTGAAAACCAACCAAACAAAAATACTTATTTATTGTTTTACGTGTATGTGTGTGTGCTTCATGATTTATGTGTACCATATGCATGCAAGATACCTTCAGAGACCAGAAGAGGGTGCTGGATCCCCAGAATTGGAGTTACAGAGGGATGTGAGCTGCCCTGTGAGTCCTGGGAACCAGACCTGGGTCCTTTGCAAGAGCAAGAAGTGCCCTTATCTGCTGAGTCAGCTCTTCAGCCCGGAAACCAAGCTCCCTGTGCAGCAGGTGTTTGACCTGCTGAACCATATTCCAATCTCCAATTCCCGTTAAAAAGTTTAGTTTTGTGTCCTTGTGTGTGTGTGTGTGAGAGAG
Organism: Tokudaia tokunoshimensis; assembly: GCA_036184795.1. Lineage (NCBI taxonomy): Eukaryota > Metazoa > Chordata > Mammalia > Rodentia > Muridae > Tokudaia > Tokudaia tokunoshimensis. The sequence continues at coordinate 117,579,513 of BTHU01000005.1, read as the reverse complement.
AGAGAGATAGACAGACAGACAGACACACACACACACACACGCAGATGACAAAGTTGTGGAGTTGGTTGTCTTTTTCCATCTTTTCATGGGTCCACAAATCAAATGTCTATAAACTAGGCTGGCCTTGAACTCCCAGAGATCCACCCGCCTCTGCCTCCTGAGTGCTGCGATTAGAGGTGTGTGCCACCACTCCTGGTGATCTCTCCCATTTTTAATGTAAATCGAGTTTCCATATCCCTGTTCCCAACTCTTGGATGATATGTAGAGCCCAGGGACACTTTGAGAACACAGGATAGTAGCTTCAAAAGAAAGTCTGAATGCTTAGGTGAAAGAAAATGCTTTGGGGGCTGGAGAGATGGCTCAGGCACAGACTGCTCTTCTGAAGGTCCTGAGTTCAATTCCCAGCAACCACATGGTGGCTCACAACCATCCATAACGAGATCTGACACCCTCTTCTGGAGTGTCTGAAGATAGCTAGAGTGTACTTACACATAATAAATAAATAAATCTTACAAAAAACAAATAAAAAAAGAAAATGTTTTGATATATAACAATATCTGTTTTTATTTCAACACAGTAGTTAAGTATATTTTTTTAATATTTTAGATATAAAATTTCCCCCAGTGCAGGAGTAACGGCAAAAGCTAAAGTGCCTAGGACCCACAGAAATCACATGTGGCTCTGCCTTGGCCAGGCCGTGGTGAACCCTGTGACCGTGGGCAGAGCCATGACTTTCACGCTGGGCTCTGAAACCCTAGGGATACCTTAAACAGCAGAACATCTTTGGATTTCTTGGTGGTCAGCGCAGAGAGACACAAGTTCCCTCTCTAACTCTCTCCTGAGCCCCACACAGCCACTCGTTCAACCTCTGCCTACCATCTCCCACAAACCCCCAGCCCCCCACCACCTGGGCTCAGTTAATTCAGTCCTGTCAGGAGGCAGGTACATCAGGGGTGCACCGGTAAGCAGAGTGAGGCTTTGGCATCTGATCTGTTTCAGAGCTAAGCATGCCTTCAGGCCTCTGTCCCCTCACTGTCAGATAGGATGATACAGCAGTGAGTTCCATCTCAGACGGCTGCCGTGAGAATGGCCTCCATACACGGAAAGCACTTAGACCTGATGGTGGTTGGCTGGGATATCAAGGAGGGCTTCCTGGAGAAGGTGACACAGAGCCTGGACTCTGCTGCAGAGTAAAAGGAATTCCCCCAAGTAGGTGAGGCAGAGGGCATCAGGATGAGGAGAGGGGGTTAGGACAAGAGATAAAGGGGAGCTGAAGGCCAAGGGGTACAAGCTGTACAGCCCTGTTTCTGTCTGTGGGTCCCTGGAATATTCTGCTAGGGCCTTTATTTCCTTACAGTTTACTGGAGGGAGCTGGGCCTGCCTGGCCAGTGCTGTAGCGTGTGATGTGATGGGGGTGGGGGTGAAGCTTGTTTTGTGGTTCCTTCCAGAGGCTCCCCGTGCACCCCTGGACTTATCCCCTCATGGTGGCTGAAATAACCTGGGGTTGGAATTGACCCGGCTTAGTTCTAACCACAGCCCGGTCCTTCTCCTTGAGACTCGGGTTCCCCAACTGCTCAGAGGCACCCCCCGGATACTCCCAGATCTGTCTGCTGGAGGTCAGAGCCGCTGAGGGTTTTGGGGATCCCCTTCATGTTCCTCACTGAGGACCACGTGCACCCGTGGGTCTCTCTGGTCCTTCCATCCCTGGCTGATGCTAGGCATCGGTTCCCTGGACTGACAGTTCCAGAGAGGTGACTCTGAGGGGGTCCCTCACAAATTCCCTGGCCCAACCTGATCCCGGTCCTGGGGCTGGGGGAGGAGCAGGGGGAACAGAGGAGGCCTGTCCTCCAACACAGGGCTGCGGCAAGAGCTTCCTGTGCGGTTCCAGGCTGGAGGCCCAGCCCACCTCGGGCACAGAGAAGCCTTTCATGGCTAGGCTACCTACCAATTTGGAGAGTGCTGAGTGTGGGGGTCACTCAGGTGAGAGAGAGGGCTGGATGTGGGGGTCACTCAAGTGAGGGCAAGGGTTTGGGTGTAGGGGTCACTCAGGTGAGGGAAGCCTAGGCCAGAGTGGAAGTGGAAGGAAGGACAGGAGATCCAGGTACCCCCATTTTGCAGATGAGGGAACTGAGGTACAGGGAAGCAAAGGGAGAAGCCTAAGGCCGCCAGGGGCAGAGACAGAGTAGCAGGCAGGGTTTCTGAATCCCCATGGAGCAGGGAGCGGAGAGGCTGCTCTTAGTCTGTCAGTGTGTGGCTGTGTGTCTGAGGACACAGCAGGAACTCCTGTGACAGGGAATGTCACTGTAAGGCGGCAGGGAGCTGGAGCTGCCTGAGAGGCAGGTGTCTCGGGCTCCGTGTCCAGGGACCTTCCTGTACCTTCTCAGGACCTACCCAGGAGAGACACTTCCCAATGCCACCTTCTGCCTCATTCCTGGCCACCGATCCGCCACCTCCTGCTTTCTCCAAGCCCTTCAGGTACACGCCAATCTGAGTACTCCCCAGCCTCTGAGCTAGCAGGAAATGCTGGGCACATGCATAAAGGAAGGGGGTTCCCTGTCCCCCGACCCCAAATACTCTCCTCTTTGTCCTTTCCCTTAGTGGGGGGGGGGGCGGGAGCTGCTGGTGGCCTGGGGCGGTGGTAATTATGTGCAAGGGCTGGGCTCCCAATGACTGCCCTGCCCCCCAGGCCGGCTGCATCCCCGTGCTCCTCAGCCCCCGCTGGGAGCTGCCTTTCTCTGAAGTCATCGACTGGACCAAGGCAGCCATCATTGCTGATGAGAGGCTCCCGCTGCAGGTAGCTCAGAGTCTGTCTCATGGTGGGGGGCACGTCAGGGGAGGACCCCAGGATCTCGGGCCCCCTTCTAGTAGTCATATCTATACCTATTGCCTCCCTCTGGGGGCTCTCATAGACGTAGATGAAGGTGGGGCCTCTGGAGGGTGCTGACAAGTTCTGAGTCACTTTTTGCCTTGGTTTTCCCATCTGTATAATGGGATAAGTTAGATCTCTGGGACTCAGCTCATAGGAAATAAATAGATAAGAAGCCATGTCTCTTCTATCTTACGAAAGGAAAGTTGCCCAGGCCGGAAGAATCTGTGTGAGCATCTGTGAGAAGTCTGGGGAGGTGGTGGAGGGAGGCAGGAAAGTAAGCAATAGCCATCCTTTCATTGGGGTCACACCTATAATCCCAACACCAGGGTGTGCGGGGCAGGAGGTCAGGAGTTCAAGGTCATCCTCAACTACATAGCAAGTTCGAGGCCAGCCTGGGATCCTCTCAAAAAGAAACAGACACAGTAACATGCTTGTGCTTTCACGCACGCGCGCGCACACAAACACACACACACACACAGTGCAGCCACCGTTCATTCAGAGTCTCTAAGCACTAAATGGGCATTTTTTAGTTGAGTCTTTACAACCACATGTGAGGGAGATGGTTTAATGCACCCATTCCACAGACAGGGAAACAGGCTGGGAGGCTTTGTAACACCTACTGTCGCCCCCCCCCCCCACCTTGGTGTTTTGGATAGGGTCTCATGTAGTCCATGCTGACCTCAAACTCCCTCTGCAGCCCAGAATATCTTGAACTTCTCTGATCCTCCTGCTTCCAACTCCTGAATGCTGTGATTACAGGCACATGTCAATAGCGACAGCTTATGTGGTGCTGGGGATCAAGTCCAGGGCTTTGTCCATTCTGTGCTTTGTCAACCGAGACACATCCCCAGCCACTCCTACCTTTTTTTGTTGGTCTCTTCCCTATGTAGCCCAGGCTGTTCTTGAGCTCAAGATCCCCGTCTCAGCCTCCTGCATGCTAGTATTTACAGGTATGTGCCACTCACAGTGTCACTTAAAGCCAGCTCTGTGTGACCCTGAACACGGTGCACATCACTAGAAGCTTCCAGATCCCCGAGCTCTGGGCTGAGCCCTCTCCTAACCGGAGTCTGTCAGGAGGCTGGACCCCAGGCCACCTCTCCTTCTCCCCTGCTCTGTGCCTCCAGGTCCTGGCTGCTCTCCGTGAAATGCTCCCCTCGAGGGTTCTTGCCCTGCGCCAGCAGACGCAGTTTCTGTGGACCGCTTACTTCTCCTCCGTGGAAAAAGTCATCCATACCACCCTAGAGGTGAGTGGGGTTCACCGCAGGGCTTCAAAGAATGGCATGACCCCACAGTTTTGTCTGTGGTAATGAGGAAAGGAAGAAAAGCCATGAGTCTGTTGTCACCTGATTCCCACTCCAGAATTCGCCTCTTCTGGCCTCTAGCTACTCTGTGCCCAGGTCTCTCTTCTAGAAGCCTGAAGGCAAAGGTGTGGGGCTAAACGCCCTGGCAGTTACCTCTGCCCACACCCTTCTCAGGCCCCGCCTATCCTCAGACCCCGCCTCCCCGCGGGCCCCGCCTCTCAGGGTCGGCCCATCCTCAGATCCCACCCACAATCTGCTGTCTGAGTCCCACACACTAGCCACTCCCCCTGCAAGCCACCTCCTCTTTCCACAGATCATTCAGGACCGAATCTGGGGCGCATCCGCCCACCCCTCACTGATGTGGAATAGCCCCCCGGGGGCACTCCTGGCTCTGCCCACTTTTTCCACGAGCCTTCAAGACTTCCCCTTTTATCATCTGCAACTGGGTATGTCCTGGGGGTCGGACGACTTGAGGTAACCTCAGCTTTCCCCACGTTTACTCCAGCTTCATCCTCAGACACTCTATCAAACTCCATCTCTTCTGGTTCTTTGGGGTTCCCTAACAAAGGTCACTCTCCAAGGGGCTCCACCTTCTCCCTCCTAACACCCGTGTCTCCGTTCTCCAGGCTCCAACCCTGGGAGCAGTTTCAGCGCCGTGATCTGGGTGGGGGCCTCTGGAGAGCCCCTGCGGAAGCTCATCCAGGAGGTGGCAGGTTCCCGGCACTGTGCCCAGGTCTGCCCCCCTGACGGCTGGGGATCTGGGATCTGGGGTGAATTCAAAGAACAGAGCTAGGCCCTAGATGACCACACATCTGGAGGAAGGCACAGGGACTTTTTCCAAAGATCCTTGCTGACCTCAAGTCCCAGGTTTCTCGTTCTTTCTCCAAACATCATCAGAATTGGTGAAGCCTTTGGAGGGCTGGGGCTTCGTGGTGAGGCTGGAGAAAGAAGCATTCATTCATTCATTCATCATTCATCCATACATCCATTCCCTCGTTCTCTCACTCAATGGTACTTTGGGGCCGGGCCTGGGGCTTCAAGTGCTGAGGTCCAAAGGATAGGCAGGAGAGGACTCCTCCCCAAAATTCATAATGCCAGCGGTTCTAGTACCAACACTGTCCAATCTCACTAGCAGAGAACACAGCTTGCTAGGTGTGGTCGCTCCTGAGTGTAATTCCAGCCCGTGAGCTGAGGCTGGAGGAATGTGGAGAGCTGGAGGCAGGCTAGCCTCAGGCCACACAGTGAGATAAGGCCAGCCAGGATTACACAAGAAGATCCTGCCTCAAAAGCAATAAAACAAAAGAAAAAACAATAAACAAACAAACAACAGGGCTGGAGAAATGGCTCATTGGTTAAAACTACTTGTTATCTCAGGGGATAACTACTTGTTATCTCAGCTCCCAGCACCCACACGATAGCTCACACACAAACTTCAGTGACTCCAGTTCCAGGGCATCTGGTACCTCTTCTTACCTCACAGACATGCAGGCAAAAAAACATTTATGCACATAAAATAATAAATCAGTTAAAATACCAAAGGATCCAGGTTGATTTTCAGAGGAAGTTGCTAGGCCAAGGTGCAGAGGGAACCTCTGTGGATGAGGTGTGGACTGAGCAGAGTGGGAAATGACAAGGAGAATATAGGCCTTAGAGGGCAGGTGGGGACTGTGCCTAGTCAGAGCCCACTGCACTCCAGAGACAGAGGCAGACTGAATTCAAGGCTAGCCAGGTCCACATGGTGAGTTCTAAGACAGCCAGAGCTACACAGAGAGATCCTGTCTCAAAATAAATACATAAATCAGAACCCAGTCTAGGGCAACCACACTAAAAAAAATAAACAAAAATTTTCTTAAGATGGTTTTATTATGTAATCCTGGTTAGTCCTGAATTCAGAGGTCTGCTTCCCTCTGCCTCCCCAATGCTAGAATTACAGGCGTGCACCCTGACTCAGCCAGGACTCTTGCCTGCTGTAAGGCCAGAGGCATGACCAAAGGTGGTAATGAAGGGGCAGGGATGCTACCGCCCTCCCTCTCCTGTGCACCTTAGTAGCTGTTCCTTGTGCTCCATCCACTCTAAGTCACCCCCGGGACTCCTATTCTAACCCGATCTCAGACTTCAGACAAGTCTCCTTTCTTCCCAGATCCTGATTCTCTGGAACAGTGAGAAGCCGCTCCCTGACAGGTGGCCCGAGACAGCGGTGCCCCTAACAGTCATTGAGGGGCACAGGAAGGTAAGCGGGCAAGAGGACCCCCACTAGGGACCGGGGAGGACAGCCACAGGATGCTTTGAGCCAAGCTGGAGTTGTATATGGGTCTGAAGGAATCAGGCCCTGGGTTCTAGCTGCAGGTCTAATTAGAATAATACTCTTACACTACAATTGGGCTCAGTGGTACAGATTTACCAGCTATGTGCAGGGTCCCGGGTTCCTTGTTTCCAGCAGCATCAAACACCCTTCTCTCCCTGGCCCTGGGAAATACACTTCTAGAGCACCGGAGTTCCTGTGATGTAGGAGACAGGAGACTGTATGGATGTCTTGGATAAGGAGTGGGGAGAAATGTAGGCTCGTGGAAAAAAGAAAACAGAGAGGGTAGCTTACTGGGCTGGGAGGGGGTGGGGCTGGGCACCTAGGCACCAGGGCACCAGAGGCTCCACAGGCACCACCTGCTGGTTGCAGACGTCTAGGCAACACTTGCATCTCTCCACGTCTGATTCTTTCAAATAATTAATCTGGGGTTAATAAAAGTAAAATGTAGAGGGAACTTGGCCTTTAAAGCCAACGAGGAAACTGTAATCTAGGCTTGTGGGCCCGCTTCTGTTTTCCTGGCTCCCTCTTCTACAGCCTATCTGAAGAGCCCATACTTACTGGGGGTGGGGAGTGTTGATGGGTGGTTCTCACAGCTGAGTCGTCCTAAACTCGTTCTGCTCCACCACAGGTCAGTGACCGATTCTTCCCGTATAGCAACATCAGCACCAATATCATCCTCAGCCTTGATGCTCAGAGCACCCTTTCTACGAGTGAGGTGAGGGCTGGTCCCAGGAGATGCCCAGCATGGTGTGAAGGGAGCCCTAGGGCACTTCAGCCCCCTCAGGTTCCCAGGCCCTGAGCTCCAGTCTCTTGCTGTGGTGGTCTCCAAATAGAAGTATAACACAGAGAACTCCTGACTGGGCAAATTCCCTCCAAGTCCCCCCAGGTACACTCACGTTAACCTTCTAGTAAAACTTCAAGTTATAGCCAGGCAGTGGCACATGACTTTAATCTCAGAGTGGATCTCTGTGAGTTTGAGGCCAGCCTGGTCTACAGAGCTAGTTGCAGGTCAGCCAGAGCTACACAAAGAAACCCTGTCTCAAAAAAACTAAAAACCACAGACCAAAACAAACAAACATTCAAGCAATGCTCCCTCTTGTGCCCTCAGCCCTGCCCCAACCTTAGCCAGCCGGGCTGGCCTCACCACCATAGGTAAGGATTTTGGTCAGGAAGCCCCTCCTCACAGCTACCTAATCCCTCTGCAGGTGGACTTTGCCTTTGTGGTGTGGCAGAGCTTTCCTGAGCGGATGGTGGGCTTTCTAACAAGGAACCACTTCTGGGATGAGGCCCGGGGTGGCTGGGGCTACAGTACTGAGATGACCAATGAGTTCTCCATGGTCCAGACCACGGCTGCCTTCTACCACAGGTGCAAACATTGGCCCCAGAGCAGGGAGGAAGGGCGGGAGGCCACAGTCCTGACCTGAAGTGGGTGGGGTCCTCATGCCTGATTTTTTAAAAAATATTTATTTTATATATATGATGAGTACACTGTACCTGTCTTCAGACACACCAGAAGAGGGCGTCAGATCCCATGACAGATGGTTGTGAGCTACCATGTGATTGGTGGGATTTGAACTCAGGACCTCTGGAAGGGCAGTCAGTGCTCTTAACCGCTGAGCCGTTTCTCCAGCCCCTTTTTTTGATTTTTGAAACAAGATGTCATGGAGTTGTGCTGGGGCTATAGCTCAGCTGGTAAGTGTGCTTGTCTAGCACATGGGTTCTAACCTCAACACTGAATATGCCAAAATGAACACGATAGCGCACATCTGTAACCCTAGCCTGATCCTGTGGAGGAGTTCAAGGTCACTGTTGGCGGTTGTAGTGAGTTAGAGGTCAGCCCCAGGGGATCATGAACCCTGACCGGGTCTCCCTATGTAGCCCAAGCTGACCTCAGGCGTGTGATCTTCTGCTTCCATCTCCCAAGTGCTGAGCTTACAAGTGCCATTCCCCACCAGGCCTGGCTTCTGGGGCCTCTGGAAAGCAAGTCTTTAATATGTTTAGACCTCACCCATGTATCGTGGAACCTTTTGTAGATTTTATTTTGGAGATTTTTTTCTTTTTTTAGCTCTCAGAATAGAGGCTAACCTTCGTGTGTGCAGAGTGGGCCAGATGGTACACGACCCCCCTGAAGCTGGTTTTGGGGTAGCCAGCTTTGGTGGCTTTGGAACCACCTCGCACACACCCTGTGGTCAAGTTTGGCTCTGTCCGAGTTCAGACTTGGGAGCACAGAAAGAGGGCCCCAAGGAGGGACTGGAGGGATACACAATCATTAAATCACAGGGCGCTTAGAGAGTGGGTCATGTCCCTGTCCCAGCCCTCTGCCTGAGACTTACCGTGTATCTTACAGATACTACCACACTCTCTTCACCCACTCCCTGCCTAAGGCCCTGAGGACCATAGCGGATGAGACCCCCACCTGTGTTGACATCCTGATGAACTTCCTGTTAGCCACCGTCACCAAACTGCCCCCTATCAAGGTGCCTTATGGCAGACGGCGCCCGGAGGCAGCTCCAATGGTGAGGCGACTCCAGGGACTGGTTCACACTAGGAAGGCCTCGGGCAGGGGAAGGAAAAGGGGCGGAGTCTCTTCACTCTCTAATCCAAATCTTGTTGCAGCAGCATGAGGGTACAGAATAACAAACCTCACGGACAGGTTTCCCTCTCACCTCGTAGGATTCTGCGGGTCCACGACCTGTGCCGGAGCCTCAGTCCCTGGATCAGGACTGCATCAACCGTTTAGCAGCAGGATTCGGCCACATGCCTCTGGTTTCCTCTCGAGTGCGTCTGGACCCGGTGCTGTTCAAGGACCCGGTATCAGTGCAACGCAAGAAGTATCGCAGTTTGGAGAAACCATAGGCGAGGCATTGTACCTGTCTGCTAGACACGAGAGAACCGAGAGAACCAACGAGAAGGATCAAAGTCCTGTTCTAGTTGGCCAATCACGACAGGGATCCCTGAGAGACGAGCCGGGGTCTTCCCCGACTGCAGTGGGGTCATTTCGCACAGGCTGGTGCACAGGCTGATCTCGTTCCCTGAAATCCCTTTCTCTGTATCTCTGTCTGGTCCAGGTCTAACCTGCACTCACCTCCTTGGGGGTGGGGGGAGGGTCTCGAAGTCCTCGCAGGATTCACGTCGAGTGGCCTTGAGCATACCACGGGGCCCCAGGACCGGCCTCTGAGCTCCGTAGGGCGGGTCCTGCCCTCCTCTCTTTGGTTTGGCAGGTGCATTGTAAATATTTGAGCAATAGCTTCAAGAGTATTAAGTGATTGCCAGCGTGGTAAACACAGGCCGAATGTGCACGAGACATAACGCTGTCCCTTACCCTAGAGGTCCTGGTCCACGTAGAGAGTGGTCACCAGGATTTCCAGGCTCAATCAAGCGTGAACAAAGAAACCAGGAGATAACCAGAGGATCGGGTGTTAGTGCCAGCCTCACAGCAGTCACCGGGTCTTGGGCGATCAGCAGCACTGCACTACCAATCTTGACCACTAGAGGTCAGCCGTTGCACTGCTCTCCCTCCAAAGGAGTTTGGTTTTGCTTTCTTGGCATTTTGTTGTTGTTTGTTTTTGTTTTTCAAGTAAAGGCTTCTCTGGGTAGTCCTGGCTGTCCTGGAACTCACTCTGTATGCCAGGCTAGCCTCAAATTCACAGAAATCCACCTGCCTTTTGCTTCCTGAGTGCTGAGATTAAATTCATGCACTTCACCTCCCGGCTGCTTCTTGAACTTGGGGGGTCGGGAGGGGAGGAGGAGGCAAGACAAGGTCCGAGTCTGTAACCCAGGCTGGCCTGGAACTCACAGCAGTCTTACTGCCTCAGTTTCCCAAGTGTTAGAGTTACAGGCGTGAGCCACAATGCCTGACTGAATGAAGTTAAAGACAACGGGTAAAATGACGAGCTGAGTGTCACTGGTGTGTGCAGACCCCGGTATGAAAACGTGCGAGGAATACGACAGAACTCCACTTTGGCCTGCCCACTTGGAGCTCGGGCTGTTGGCGGATGGGCTGGTGGTGAGGAAGAGGGCTGTCCTCAGCGTCCTGTAGGTGAGAGTGGATTGGGGAGGGAAGGCTGCTTTTCCTGGGTTCATCCACCTGGAACTGGAATTATCGCTTCCGAAATAAAGCACGTGTCTTTGCCCACTCACGCTCGGGCTATAAATACCCTTCCAGCAGCTGCACAGTGTGGCGGGACACTCAGGGTCAACAAGGGGCGTGGTGTGGAACTGGGGTGACTCCAGATGGTGGGGAGGGGGGGTCTAACCCCGTCCAAGGTATCGGGTGTTTTCCTTCTTTGATGGCTTCGGCCACTGTGGAAACTCCCGTGACTAGGTTACTGGCTGGAACAGGCTGTCCCCTGAGGCCTCCCACCCCCTTTCTCCAGCTTCACTCCTGGCCCCTGTATGACTCAGGTCCTTCCTGGAGCCTGTCACAGCTGGGTGTAGAAAGTCGGTCCATCTAATGGAGCCGGGAGCTGTCAGATGCTTTGAGGTGCAAGATGGGGGAGGGGGCGGACTGGAGATTAAAGTAGGGGCGGTGGCCTGGCCCAGGGTCAAGAGCAGTTGAGGGTGAGAGGACTCACACAGCTGCAGTCTAGGCAGCCTGCCAAGGATGGAAAGGGCACCCGGTGCCAGGGCCAGCCTGGGGACAGAAGGCACCTTTGCAGTGGTGGCTCGGACACCCAGCACGATGGATTGACTGCCTTGGGGTTGGTTGTGCCTGTGTGGAAGGCATTGTTGGATTTAGAGCTCACACTGTGCTAAAGGCAGGTCTCAACTCCTGCCCGGAATGAGGGACATCTGTCTCACACCAGCTGTGGGATTTAGCCTCTCTGAACCTTCCTTTTCTCATCTATAAAAATGAAAGTTGGGATGTGGGGAGCTAGAGAGATGGCTCAGAGGTTAACAGCACTTCTCTTGCAAAGGACCCCTTCCTGGGTTCCTAGCTCCCACATTGGATGGCTCACAGACACCTATAACTCCTGTTCCAGGGGATCCAGCACCCTCTTCTGGCCTCCACAGGCACCCACACATGTGGTTCACGTACAGATAAGTGAGTATATGTGTGTTCGTGCTCGAGTGTGACACACGCGCGCGTGCGCACACACACACAAATTTAAAAGGAAGAAGAGGGCCTGGTGTTCATAGTCCCAAAACTCAGGAGGCAGGAGCAGGAGACCCTTTGGAAGCCCCAGGCGACCATCTCTTGAGAGGTGTAAGGATGTGGTACACCGTGATGCCTGGTATCCGGAATCCTGGGGCTGGTGGAGGCTGAGGGGTGGGTAGTTGATTACTTGAGACTGGAGTACACCTTCCTTCCCTGTTCCAGGTCCACAGATTTCACAGACCTGAGGCAGGAGGACGGGAATGGCAGGCTAGCATCTAAAATTAAGTGAAAAAGTCAATGTCTGCTGTATACCTCCAGTTCCAGAACTTACGAGGCACAGACAAAGAGGGCAGTGAGTTGTCTCTGTGGGGGAAGGACAGGCCTAGTGACCGAAATTCCATCCCCAGAGGCCACAGTGGACTGAGAGAACCAACTCCCTGAAGTTGTCCTCCAGCCTTCACACATGCACCATGGGGCACACATGCCCACAGCTGTGGCACAGACAATTTTTTAAAAAATTTAAGGTGAGCCGGGCGGTGGTGGCGCACGCCTTTAATCCCAGCACTTGGGAGGCAGAGGCAGGAGGATTTCTGAGTTTGAGGCCAGCCTGGTCTACAAAGTGAGTTCCAGGACAGCCAGGGCTACACACAGAGAAACCCTGTCTCGAAAAACCAAAAAAAAAAAATAAAAAATAAAAAAATTTAAGGTGACCAGGAGTTCAAGGCTGTCTCCAGGGCTACCTGTCTGAAAAACAAAACAAAACAGAAACTGAGGGGCTGGAGCGATAGCTCAGGGGTTAGAGACACAGCACCCACATGGGGTTAGAGAAGCTGGCTTCAGGTCCCAGCACCCACATGGTGGTTCACAACCATCTTTGAGTTCTCAGGGATCTGATGCCCTCTTCCTGTCTCCAATGGAACCAAGTATGCACATGGCACATATATACCTGCAAGGCAAAACACTCATACACATAAAACAGATGCCATTTATTTTTTTAAAATGGGGGTGGTGTTGGTGGAGACCAACACCTAGCCTTTCCTTACGGTGCCAGGACAGAGCCGATACAGGAATGTTGGGAAGCCTGGCTGGCCCTTCACAAGAACCTTTTCCAGGACATCGACCAAAGAGACCAATACACAACCACCAGGCACTTAGCAGGCTGGGCTGTCTGCACACTCCTGTGGGAGAGATGTCACGATGTTCCTGGTCTCTGTATGAGTCACAGGCACTAAGAAGTGACAACCTTCAGTTGGCCTGCAATAACAGATGCAGACATTGGACCGGGACTTCCTAAGAAGGTAGGCCTGTCACCTCTGAGACTGGAAACAGCTCTCGCTGCTTGCATCTGTAACCCCAAACCAGCTCTGATTCTTCACAGACTCCAAGGGACACCCTTCCTGTTAGTCTCTGGACACATCCTCATCTCTAACTAGGTCAGGGTCACTCAGGCCTCAGAGCCGGACCTCCTACTATCTCTTGTGATAGTCAGATCAAGGGAAGTGGCCTGGCCCTGGGGCTGGAAGAGCAAGAGCTAACTGGAATCTGTCCCTGCCACCTGTCAAGGCCATAGATACACTGACGTGACTTTCTGGGCTAGGGTACCAGGAAGGAAGAAACCAGCCGTGTTTTTCCCTCTGAAGAGGCCTCTTCCTCCTCCTCTTCCAGGAAGTCACATGGGGCCTGCAGCCAAAATGAACAAGGTGAAGAGAAGCCTCAGGTGCCCTTTGGCCCTGCGTCTCAGAGGGCGTGGTATGAAAGCTGTCCCCACGGCCTTGGTAAGCCATGATATAGAGCAGAAGCAAGGGCTCTGCTCCCAACTCCCTCAGGGAGGGATCTTTGAGACCCCCGTCTCCCTTAGAAGCAAATTCCACCAGGTCAAAGGGGGAGAGAAACTAGGTTCTACCCCCGGTGAAGATGTAACTAACCTGTCCCAAAGATTAGAATATTACCTTCCGTAGCCCTCTCCTCTCCCTCAAAGGTGGCTCAGACCTAACTACCTGGCATTCATGACAGAAATTCACGTAAAGATGGAGAGAAAACAACTCTACCAAGTTATGGTCTGACCTATGAAGTCTTTTTAGAGCTCATTGGGCCTGTCAGTCACCTGAGGAACAATTATCTAGATTAGGGTGCGTGCGGCCCACATACAGACACTAGCTTATAGTCCTTCACTGCTGCTAGTCTTCCCAAACTCTAACTCAGAAGCCCGATTTCTCCTTCCCCCTTTTCTCTCCTTGTCCCTTTTTTTTTTTTTTTTTTTTTTTTTTTTTTGGTTTTTCGAGACAGGGTTTCTCTGCATAGTCCTAGCTGTCCTGGAACCCGTTCTGTAGACCAGGCTGGCCTCGAACTCAGAAATCCACCTGCCTCTGCCTCCCAAGTGCTAGGATTAAAGGCGTGCGCCACCACCGCCCGTCTCCTTGTCTTTAAACTGTGTGTGCGCAAGCTTTCTCACTGTTCCTTTAACCCCTCTTCCCCCATTACAGTCATCCAGCTGTTTACAGAACTCCATTGCTGACCCTAACTCAAAAATTGAGATTTACGGCTTGCCTGGACCGGGGTTTTTTTGTTTGTTTTGTTTTTCCTTCTCCCAAATTCTGATAAAATGTCCTCAGATCTTCCTCCTGAGTCCTGCTCAAAACTCTTTTATCAATGAGACTGACCCGGCGGCGGGAGCCCCGCCTACTGCGGGAGCCCCGCCTACTGCGGGAGCCCCGCCTACTGCGGGAGCCCCGACTACCCAGGCACATCGTACATGGATCTTATTAAAGAAATTTTGGTTCAGACACAGAGACCCTGGATCATACAGGACACCCCAAAATCCCCTTCTGTGCCTCAGTGTCTCTCTAGCTGTGGTATTAGGATAACATCAGTTCAGGATCCAGCCCAAACAGTCCTGGAAGAGAAGTGGGGCCTCATCTGGCCGGTCCCCATCCTGTGAGCTCAGAGAGGCGAAGGAGAGTCCCATTGTGGAGTGGACCAGGTTGTGCCTTACTGGAGTCCTGGTTGCCCACCGACTGTGCCACCCCAGGTCTTGGCCACGCTTCCAAGGAGATGGTGTCTGGCCGGGGAGTCATTCTGAGGGGCCCTGGCACTCTTGGCAGTTCTTCATGTCCTCGGAGTAGCTCTCAATTTGGATGGTCATGGTGTGGAAATTGAACTTCCCCTGGAGGCGGGCCCTAGCCACCTTCAGCACAGCCTGGGCGTCAGCATTCTGGGCTGGGAAGAGAGAAACACTTCCATGACGCTTGGGCTCATGTCTACCCCTGGGACACTGACAAGAGGGGACAAGCCTGAGAGATTGACCCTGTCTCTCCCCCCCAACACCCAACTCCCCACATACAAGGATCTGACTGCCCCAAGCAGGGCCTTAGTTATCTCTCTCCATAAATACAGTGGGGAGGATCAAAGGGCGTTTAAACACTCAGCATGCGGTCAGAGCTTGGCAAACCCTCCAGAACGGCCCCAGGCCTTTGGACGCTTCTCCCTTTGCCTGTACTCACCAATGGCTATGTGGACAGACAGCACCGGCTGGGCCACTGTCAGCGCCCAGATATGCAGGCTGTGCAGGGCTTCCACCCCATCCACGGACAGCAGGAGATTTTTCACAGTGGTGAAGTCCACACCTTTGGGAGTCCCTGGGGACATCAAGCAGAATGGGGAAGGTCACTGCCCCCGCCTCCGATCCCACCCCATTCCTCCAGGGCCATCTACTCAGAAGGCCTTCTCAGCCAGCAGATTCCATATGTCCCACTCTCACTCTGTCCCGTTACAGGGGGCAGCCCCTGGAATGGTTTAACTTATCTGCGTCTAGAATGGAAATCCTGAGAGTGTAAGGCTGTTTGGCTCACAGTTATAAGGTCAGTGCCCAGAGCAGAATCATGCTTCCATTTTCATTTTAAACTGTTAGCTTGGGGGCTGGAGAGATGGCTCAGTGGTTAAGAGCACTGACTGCTCTTCTGGAGGTCCTGAGTTCAATTCCCAGCAACCACATGGTGGTTCACAACCATCTGCAATGGGATCTGATGTCTTCTTCTGGTGTGTACAGCAACAGTGTACTCACATACATAAAATAAATTTTAAAAAAATTAAACTGCTTGCTTTTTAGACAGAGCCTGGCTATGTACCCCAAGTTGGTCTTGGAAAATTCTGCTTCATCTTGATGGGTGCTGGGATTACAGATGTGGCCGCACCAGGTGCAGCAAGGTCAGTCACACTGGATGCTTTGACTGCCTTGCCTTAGAGCCCCTGCCAACCCCAGGCTGGGGCTCTACTCTCCCAACTGTTCCTGAACCCTGAGAATGGAGGTGGTTCCAGGCAGACCATTTGCCACTTTGCGGCTGGGGCACAAACAGGATGCCGGCCCTGAGACTTGTGGGAAAGGGCTGAGCTGGGGTAGATTCACTTAGCAACTATAGCAGCACAAGGTTATATATTTCCAACACTTAGGAGGCCAAGGCAGTCCAATCTGAGCTGCATATAGAAACCCAGTCTCAAAAACAAGGGATTAGAGAGACTGGGACCACTTTCTGCTCTTCCAGAGGATCAAGGTTCAATTCCCAGCACCCTTTGATTCTAGCAGTCAGAAAGCAAGGGTAGGTGGATTTCTGTAAATCTGTGGCCAGTCTGGGTTACATAGTGAGTTCTGGAACAGCCAGGGGTACATATTGAAACTGTCTCAAAAACGAAATAAAATCTTCTTTTTTAAGAGTTACTGGGTAAGGTGGTGGTGAATGCTTTTAACCGGGCACATGGGAGGCAGAGTTTGAGGCCAACCTGGTGTTGAGTTCCAGGCCAGCCAGGTCTACATAGAAAGATCCTATTTCAAACTCTACCCCTCAAACAAAACCAAAGAACCCAAAACACACGGGAATCCCAGTCTTCCTGCGAAAAGACTGTTGGGGGAGGGGTGGATAGAACTTCAGGTATTACCAAGGCCTCTCAGCCATGTGACCAGCGAAGGAAGACAAAGTCCAAGCAGGGGAGGGGGCAGGCCTGGGCTACAGGGAGGGTAAGCACTGGCTGGGACCCAGCTAGGAACTGGCACACTTAGTCAGCTCAGAGCCCCGAGGAGCTATGTTAGGTTCCAGACCCTAGATCCAGGGTGGAGGAATGGTTCTTCAAACATCCACCCCATCCCTGAGGCTGATCAGACTTTGTGAACCGCAGGCTGTGAGAGCCCCCAAGTCAAGCAGGGGAGATACTTCAACTGGTAACAACAGTTAGATGCCTGTTAGATCTTTCACAACTCACACTAAACACACAAACACACACTCAGACACACACACCCATACACACACACACACACTCACACTCTCTCTCTCTCTCTCACACACACACACACACACACACACACACACACACACAAAAGTGCACATTCGTAATCTCAGGCAGATTCCTTGGGATTTATTGGCCAGTCAACTTAGTCTAATTAGAGAGTCTCAGATTTGGGGAGAAGGGTCAGTGGATAAAGTTAGGACCTGAGTTCAGGCTCCCAGCAAAAAAACAAACAAACAACCTCTTCAGTAGCTCTAGAGCCCGGTGGGAGATGACAGACAAGGAGGCGTGGCTTGCTGGCTAGCCCAACTTTGAGAAAGCAGACAGCTCTAGGTTCAGAGTGAGCAACCCTAATTTGTAATTTAACAAAACAAGGTGGGTAAGGTAGCAGCTTTAATCCTAGTACTCCAGAGGCAAAGACAGATAAGTCTGTGCATTCAAGGCCAGCTTGGTCTATACAGTGAGACCCTGCCTGTCATGGTTTGTATATGCTCAGCCCAGGGAGTGGCACTACTAGGAGGTGTGGCCCTGTTGGAGTAGGTTTGTCACTGTGGGCTTGGGCTTGAAGATCCTCATTCTAGCTCTCTAGAAGCCAGTATTCTGCTAACAGCCTTCAGATGAAGATGTAGAACTCTCAGCTCCTCCCTCCTGCACCAGGTCTGGACACTGCTTTGTTCCTGCCTTGATGATAATGGACTGAACCTCTGAACCTATGAGCCAGCCTCAATTAAATGTTGTCCTTCTAAGAGTCGACTTGCTCATGGTGCCTGTTCACAGCAGTAAAACCCTAAGACACTGTCTTAAAAATCTGGGAGAGAGCTGAGCACTGTGACAGACACACAGCTTTAATCCCAGTCCTTGGGAGGCAAAGGCAAATGGGCGGATGTCTGTGAGTTTGAGGCTAGCCCGGTCAACATAATGAGTTCCAGGACAACAACAAGAGCTACACAGTGGGAGCCTGGCTTAAAAAAACAAAGCAATAACCACAAAATTAGGCTGAGGAAGACACCCTGGTAGCGAGCTCTGGTTTCCACACACAACCTAACGGAGAACACAGATATCTGCATACTTGTGTGCCACCCACCCCCATACACCCAAAGCCCTAAGGTCCAAGTTACCTTCCATGAGAACCAAGATCACATCTCTCAGGATGGTTAACGTTGTCCCCAAGACTAGGATTGAGAAGAGGAAGGTACAGATGGGGTCCACGTACTTGTACTCGGGCTACAGGAGAAGGAAACAAACCCAGGCCTCATCAGCATCAGCCTGGGTCTCCCTACTTCCCCTGCAGCAGCCGTATCAGGGGAGGTCTCTCATCGGGGTGAGAGCAGGCCTCGCATGGCCCTTGTCTTTCAATTTTCTACTCTATTCTCCACCGAGAAGAGCTCAGGGCACACCATCCTAAAGAGCCAAGACACAGGGGGAGCTAAAAAGAAATCTCAGCATTTGATTCACCATCCCCATTTTACAGCCAGGGAAACTGACGTTCAATGAGACCCAAGCAATTCACCCATCACACTCGTGGCTCTTTCTACATCCTGCTGCCTGTGTGATGGGCAATGCGTGGGCTTCAGCAACACAGTCTTGGGCTTAGATCCAGCTTCATAGCCTATATAAAACTATACAAGTTACAGGACTTTTTAGAACCGCATAGAAGACAACTGCCCACCTCAAAGCCTTGTTGAAGCCATAAAAGGTACCAAGACTTGCTAAGTATTAAATAAATGTTCCTTCCCTTTCTCTACCTTCTCATCCTAAACTGGGGGGAGCCCAGCATGGAGAAAATGCAGAGAGAGGAGCCCCAGGTACTGGCCCATCCCTCCCCTTCAGTGCCCAGTTCTGACCTTGAAGTATATGATATAGGCTGCGATCAGGACCCCCACACTCTGCAGAAGGTCCCCAATCACATGAATGAAGGCGGCTCGGACACTGGGGTTCTGTTGCTGGCTGCTGTCGTCACGACTGTTCCCGTGGCTGTGCCCATGTCCAGACTGATGGAGGGCCAACCCCATTCTGTGGAGGCAGGCAAAGCCCAGGGATTCCTTGAAGTTTCAAGTCAGCCAGGCAGTCTACCCATTAGGGCTGGCCCTCCCCAACGATGACGGTGACATTCTGAAGCCTCAGCACTCAGTGACCCTTTTAGGCTTAGCGATCTAGCCCTACAGCCTTGGCTCACAGCCACAGGGCAGAGAGTTCTGCCCAGACTGTCTGAGCACAATTTCCAGAGCTTAATTTCAGAGCAAGCGGGCAATGAAGTCAGTAGGTTTACCCCACCCCCCATCACGTTCCAAGTGGGGAGACTGAGATAGTGAGCACAGGAGATGGAAGAACCCCCCAAACCCATGCTCTGCCCACCTGGCCCTTCCTACCGAGACCAGCTCTAGCCATGTCAGCCTGACTTGGCCTCTGTCCCAGCATGGATCAGATACACCCGTTTCCTGTGGATGGCCTTCAAGGTCATTCTCATATACAAAATGTGGAGTGCATGTCTGTAACTCCCATTGTTGGCTTACAGGTGGTTCCATTGGGCTTCTCCTGGGGACCCAGCAATGGCTTCTGTCATCCTCTGCCAGGTGCAGGCCAAATATAAAATGACTGCCGGCCATTCCAGCTCTCCCTCACTCTCTCTCTCCCCTCTTCTCTGCACCCCTCCCCTCTTCTCTGCCCTTGTGGCTCTGCTCCCCTCTGTTTGTCTACACGTCCACTCCTCTGCCTCGATCCTTTCCCAGGTCCTCACTCCTCTCCCTTCCCTCAATAGCCCGCTTTATGCTGGATCTGTTACATGTCGTAATTGCTCAGGGGCACACCTTGGCCTGGGTCTACCAGAGACCCACTTGTTCCATTACATTCCATAACACCCATGTCCTTGGCCCAAGGTCTAAAGGAAGATGATATGGAGCAGGTGCCAGAACTCAAACCCATGGGGGAAATTCTGTCTTGATGGAATGCCTTAAACTCTAAACCCATCATTTACAGCTCCTGGAAGGGGAGCACAGACTCCTTCCCTTGGGAGCTGATGGAGGCTTGGAGTGGTGGCAGGGGTGGTGTGGGGTGTGGTGTGTGTGTGTGTGTGTGTGTGTTTTACAGGGAACTGGGGCCACACTCACATGATGTTCACAGCCACAGCGCAGCCCGAAGTGATCAACATGGTGTCTCCTTTGATCTCATAATCTCCAGAAATCAACCGCTGCACAGCCAGGTACACGAGCACCCCAGTCACCACCCAGATGGACAGAACAGACAGCAAGGCTCCAAGGATCTCTGGAAAAGAGCCCAACCACAACAGCTACCTGAGCCCGGGGCGCTAAGGGTGTGAGGGCCTACCTACCCCACACTAGGCCCTCCCACTGCAAAGTCAGGGCCTGGGTCTCTTTGTCAGCTCCTTAAGACCTGTCTCATCCCACCAATGATGTCTGGGAACATCGGAGCTAGAGATAGTTATCTAGGCCAACCTTGTTTGCTCTACATGAGAAGAAACGGACATGCTAGCATGCTGGTGGCTATCTCTAATCCTAGAGCATGGGTGTGAGGCACCCTGCCTGGCTTTGATATCCTTCCTTTCATGTTTCTTTGCGGCCACATAAAGTAGACCAGGCTAGCTTTGAACTTAAGAGTCACCTGTCTCCCTTATGTTAGGATTAAGGGTGTATGCCTAGTTTTTTTCCCCACTCTCAAATAAAGGTAGGGTCACTGCCTACTTTAATTAAGGTAGCAGGCCAGAAGAGGGCCCAGATAGGGCCGCCTCTTCCCGCCCCGCAGCCCCTACCCTAGGCTGGAGTTACAGCTGTGAACCAAGAGTGGTAGGTGCTAACTGCTGGGCCATCCCAAGTTCCTCGTTTTGTTCAATTGACAATTGAAGGCTGAGGCCACCAGGCCATCTCTCCCTAAAGGAAAGTATCTGCGCCAACCCAGAAGTAAACTAACGGCTTAAGGCAGTCTGCTTACTGACTTTTCCTACTCCCAGAGCTGAGCCCTAGTGACAGGCAAAGCTAGTGTCATTTTTCTGAGCCACTACTTTCTAAGCAAGGTGAACTTTGCTTCTCCGTTAACTAGAAGCTCCCAGATGACCAGGAGTTCCCAGGGGACAGAAGCCAAGGCTGACATTTTCTTGTTCCATAGAAGCTACATTCTTGGCCTTACTCAGGGATCCCCCTAAGAGACCTTGTCTAGCTTGGCATTCCTGGGATGGTGCATGCCTAACTCCAGTTCTTGGGAGGCTCTGACGTAAGAGTTAACTATGAGTTTACTGCCAGCCTGGGCTATAGAGTGAGTTAGAAGCCAGCCTGGACTACCATATCAAGATCCTGTAAAGAGAAGTCAAAAACTACCTGGGTGGTACCTGAAATTTTAGGACTTAGGAGGTGGAGATATGAGGAACAGGAATTAATGGGTAACCTCAGTTACTTACAAGCTCAAGGCCAGCCTGGACTACTACCAGAAACACTGTCTCAAAACATTTAAAATTCCAAACGAAATCATATTGTGATCCATATGTTTTCCCTTGATCAGCCCCCATCTCTGGTCCACTGAGGATCCTTACCAGCTCGCTGCCAGCCAAAGTTCATGGTCTTGGTGGCCGGTCGGGAAGACACCCAGAGGGAGAAGAGGCTAATGAGCATGCTGGCAAAATCAGTGAGCAGGTGGGCAGCATCAGTCATGATGGCCAGGCTCTGCGCCAGGTACCCGCCTGTAACATCGAGAGCCAGGATGGTGAGGTTCCCCCAAAGAGTCAGCTCTCCCAACTGTGTGCAGCAGAGAGCCCACAAGCCCTCGAAGATGAGACACATTGGGTTCAAGGTCTCTTCATCTCTCAGTTGTACAACATGGGCAGCTGACCTCCACTCCTGTCTCTCAATTTCTCCTGTGAATGGAGTTCACACATGTCTACTCACAGGCTCAGACTGTGGTGGAGCACACCTTTAATCCCAGCAGAGACAGGAATCACTAAGTTGGGGCAAGCCTGGGCTACTAAGCAAGTTCCAAGCCAGCCCTGGGCTACCCAAAGGAACCCTGTGTGTGCGTGTGCGTGTTGCTGGTGGTGGGAAAACTGTTAAACCCAGCACTCAGGAGATCTCTATGAGTTCAAGGCCAGCCTGATCTAAAGAATTGCGTTCCAAGGGCTAGAGATGGCTCAGAGGTTAACAGCACTGACTACTCTTCCGAAGGTCCTGAGTTCAAATCCCAGCAACCACACGGTGGCTCACAACTATCCATAATAAGATCTGATGCCCTCTTCTGGTGTGTCTGAAAGAACAGTTACACTGTACTTACATATAATAAATAAATCTTTGAAAAGAATTTAAAAAAAAAAGAGTGAGTTGCAGAACAGACAGAGCTGCAGAGAAATTCCATCTAACTTAAAAAAAAATCTCAAGGAGAAGAAAAGAAAGAAAAGAAAGTGGCAAGTCATTTCCCCATGGGTGAGCTGAGCTAATTCAAGCTGATTAACATAAAAGCAGGTTTATAGGGAAACCCCTTAGGCAGCTCTCAGGTGAGTTCATTGGTCCTAAGACCGAGGCCAGGGAAGTTGCCATGGGGGGGAGGGGAGGGAGGAGGGGGGGAAGGGAGGAGGGGGAGGGGGGCACAGGGGGCAGGCTCAATGGAGCAGAGCAGGGTACTGAAATGTCTGGGTTATATAGGAATGAGCCTCTGGGGAAGAAGTTCAGCTCCCTGGGAAGTTCAGGGTAGAGGGCAGAGTTTGCCAAGTAGAGACTGAGGGATGCTGGGAGAACCTGGAAGCCAGGTCCACTTTGTTATGTTAAATAATGTAACAGCTGTTTGTCTCAGATCTTAATCCCAACAGACAGAAAATCATTCACCTAGGGATAGGAAAGCCAAGTAGGGCCTCGGTAGGGGCTCTTCTTATCTCTTTGATTATTAACCTAAGTGAGTGTGTTTTGCTTACTTGTTTGTATGTATACCATATGCCTGATGTTTGCAGCAGCCACAAGAGGGCATCCGATTCCCTGGGGCTAGAGTAACAGATGACCGTGAGCCACCATCTAGGTGCTGGGAAGCAGGCCCAGGTCCTCTGGAAGGGCTTCCAGTGCTCTTCACTACAAAGCCACGGCTCTAGCCAAGTGATTGCCTTAAAAAATTTAGCTCAGTGGTAGCACATGAAAGGCAGAGACAGGCATTCTCTGTATTCGAAGCCAGTCTGGTCTAAGGGAGTTAGAACAGTCAGGGCTACACAGAGAAACCCTGTCTCGAAAAAGTAATAAACAAACAAACAAACAAATACTGGTGGTTGCAGTATCACGTACCATTAAATCTCAACACTCTAGAAGCAGAAGCAGACAGATATGAGTTCCAGGCCAGCCAAGGCTACTTAGTAAAACCAACTGCTCTAAAAAGAAAAAAAAGAAAAGAAAAAAAAAAGAAAAGGTAACCAATAGGTAAAGGTAAAAGGTAACCAAAAGGTAGCTATTAGTGCCATTAGCGTTAATATGAAAAATTAGCCTATCCACGCAACTTCACTTAATTCACACACATGGCCTTACCAATGATTTCTCCAATCATGAACACCAGGCAGATGGCAGAGGCCATATAGAGTTTTCGTCGGGCCTTCTGCTTCTCGGGGTCAGGGTGACTTCCAGAATCCTTCTGGGCATGACAGTAATGGTTGCTCTGGACAGCCAGTTCAACAGCGGGCAGGTCCACAGGAGGGATCTGGCTACCTTCACTCTTCCACAGAGATCCTAACAATGACCTGGAGGCAAGAGGAAGGACAGAAAAAAAAAAACGCTCAGCCGGAGGGAGGCGGGGGAGCACTGGGCCAGTCTCTGGGAGTTACTGCGGGTCTGCAGTTTCCAGAACAAGTAAGAACACTCCGAATCCCCGCAGTGGCTGGCGGGTAAGCCGCCGGTGTTAGGACGGGGATGTGGGTGGTACTGGGGAGGTGAGTCTTGGGTGGGACCTTGTTCTATGATGGTCCCCTCCTCCTCCACCCATTCCCAGGCTGAGAGGAGAGTCTCTGCGAACTAGTCAAAGGGCAGTCCGTCCGGTCGAGCTCAGAGAAGGAGCAGAGTTCTCTGGCTCAGACAGCAGCTAAAGACCATAGCTCGGCGCACCCGAGGGCACAGGGCCTCCCCACCTCAGGGCTGCCCGGGAGCAAAGTGCTGGAGTGAAGGCGGGGTTCCCGGCACCCCACGTCCCACTCGGGCGCACCGGCAGGCAGCGTTCAGAATCAGGGTGCTTGGCCAGGTGAGACAGGTGATCCCTGAGGCTACGAGGTCGCCGCCAATTTCCTTTCTCTTGCCTCACCCCATCCCTCCGGTTGGGTCCCAGTTCAAGCCCCCGCCCGGACCAACCACTGCCAAGATAGTCAAAGAGGAGGTGCGTGTGATGCCGCCCAGATTCCCGCCTCTTGGGGCTTGAACTTACCGGGCTCCGCGCGTGCTCCCCAGTAGGTTTTGCTTGTCCATGTCGCCTCTCCCGGTGCGCCCTCGAAGTTGCGCGCGGGACGATGGCAGCTCGCAGTCACCTTCCACCTTCCGCTCCGGTCCTGCCGCTGCGCCCCGAGCCCGCCTGCTTTATCTCCGGCCCTCGCCACCTCGTGTGTAGCCGCCCGCCGCGCGTCGTGTGCAAAAGCCCGCGGGGAGGGGGAAGGGTGGCCGGCTGCAAAGGGAATCGCGGCTCAGCCCCCAGGACCCGTCCCCTGCATCTCCAAGCCCTAAGGAGCCGCGTAGACGGTGACCTAAAGCTTTTGCTTGGAGCAAAGAGGAAAGCACTTGCTAAGAGTTGCCTGGAGTTGCTAAGTTAGGACTGGATGGCCAAAACACCCATTCTTCCGGGAATCCTATAGGAAAAATAGCCTTGGAATTTGGGTTTCTAGAAAATCGTCCGGGCGTGGTGGCACACACATTTAATGCCAGCAACGGGGAGGCTGAGTCAGGCAGATTTCTGGGTTCGAAGCCAGCCTGGTCTACAGAGCAAGTTCCAGGGCTACACCAGTGTCTCAAAAACCAAAACCAACCAAACAATAAGCCTCAGAAAAAGAAAAGAGAAAACCCTTCGTCCTTAGGGCAGGGATATGACTACTAGCAGCTTTGGTGGGGGCTGCTGAGGGGAAGAGACATTTCCTAGAGCTTGATTCTTGATTCCAGGGAGTGACAGTGGGTTGGTGCTCGTGCCTCCCCTTGCTTGGGCAGTACCCAACCACTGGGCTGTTGGAGTTACAGACCCACTTTGAAAGTTCCTGCTGCCTTGCACTCTCTGATTGCGATCTGCAGTGGCCGCCTTATCTCCATCTCTAGAAAGAACAGTGTCCTGTCTCTTTAACCGATGCAGTGTGGGGAGAACAGACCCACTGCAGCAGCCTGTATACCCCAGAAGCCAAGCAAATTCCTGAGAGATGATGTGATACCTTCAACCGCGAAGACCACCACGCCCCATACCTTCTTTTTCTTTTCTTCTTCTTTTTTTTTTCCCTGAAGCAAAGTTTTCTGTTTAACTCTGGCTGTCTTGGAACTCACCATACTCTGTAGACTAGGCTGGCCCCGAACTTAGAAATCCACCTGCTTCTGCCTCTCCAGGGTTGGAATTAAAGGCGCGCCACTATACCCAGCTTTCGGCATGTATTCAAAATAGTCTATTTTTGGGGGGATTGGGCCCTGTGACTCACCCTCCCCCACACCCCAATGCTGACTGCTGATAGGTATCTCCTTCCAGTTGATGACCTTACTCAGTCACTCCATCTCCCAGATTCTTCATGACTTCAGCTTGGAAAGTATAACTGGGGTGTAGTTTGTTGATCCCTTGGTCCTGCACAAAGCCTTGGAGTCTATCTCCAGTGCCCAGTGGGGAAGAAGGAAGGACTATGGCCATGTGTAGCCCAGGCTAGAATGAGACTGTAGGCCTTGGAGAATGGACTGGTCTGGACAGGATGGGAATAGGGTAGCATGCAACCTCGAGTTCCAGCCTCTGCACCACCTTAACCAGTGTGATGGTATCCGCTTGCAGTCCCCCCTCTGCAGAGACGGAGGGGAAAGGGGATCAGAAGTTCAAGGTTCTCTTGGCTATCTAGCTACTTTGAGGCCAGCCTGGGGTACTTAAGACGTGCAGGCCCTGTCTCCAAAAACAACAGGGAAAAGAAACCCATCCTAAATCTTCTCAGTTAGAGAAGTGGGGAACAGAAGAAACCAGTATTTCTGGGTGCACGGGCCTGGAATTCAGCCGGTGAGGGAGCAGGGACAGGAACTCTCCTCCCCTGGTGTGATGGTTTGTATATGCGCGGCCCAGGGAAAGACACTATAAGGCAGTATGGCCCTGTTGGCGTAGGTGTGTCACTGTGGGCATGGGCTTTAAGACCCTCATCCTAGCTGCCTGGAAGTCAGTATTCTGCTAGCAGCCTTCAGATGAAGATGTAGAACTCTCAGGTCCTCCTGCACCATATCTGCCCAGATGCCGCCATGTTCCCACCTTGATGATAATGGACTAAATCTCTGAACCTGTAAGCCAGCCCCAATGAAATGTTGTCCTTATAAGAGTTGCCTTGGTCATGATGTCTCTTTACAGCACTAAAACCCTAATAAAGACACCTGGTCTACCTGGTTGAGGGCTGAGCATTTGGGTGGGCACTTAACACCTGTGAAATTAAATTGAAACAATTAGGAGAATCTGACAAGGTCACACCAGCCTGCAATCCAGGAATTTAGGAACCTTGGGCAGAAGGCTAGCCTGAGCAATTTACTGGAACCCTGTTTCAAAGTGAAAAAGGTCTGGGGTGTGAACTTGGTGGTAGAGGACCCTGACTAGGCACAAAGCCCCGAGTCCAATCTCTGGTCCTGTAAACATGTATTAGGTGAGAGGCAGCAAGTGCTGTCTGAGGGAGTTTCCATGGGACAGCCACAGATTACTGTCATATCTTACTTAAAGTAGAAAGATTGTAACAGTGTGCTAGAGCACTCTTTGTCTCCTTGTTGCAAAACATAAATTCTCAATGTTTTGGTTTTGGTTTTTTGAGATAAGAGTTTCTCTGTGTAACAGACCTGGCTATCCTGGAACTTGATTCGTAGACCGGACTGGCCTTGAATTCACAGAGATCTGCCTGCTTCTGCCTCCCAAGCACTGGAATTAAAGGCATACACCACCTTTATTCTGGCTCAGCAGCTTTATTTTAAATCCATATTCCAATATGCATGTGATATTTATAATATATGTATACACACACATATATACATACGCATATGTGTGTGTGTGTGTCCTTGTGTAAAGTCTAGTTTGACTTGGCTTATTTGGACTTGAGACAGTCTCCCTATGTAACCAAGGCTGGTTTGAATTTGAGATCCCCCTGCCTCAGCATCCTGAGTAGTGGGATTACAGGCTAATGTCATACCACCCAACTAATTCCTTTTGGTCTTAGTTTTGGATTTTTGAGACTGTATCAAGCCAGTCCAGGCTGATCACGAATTTTCTGAGGGTAACCTCAAGCTACTGATTCTCCTGCCTTGCTCTCTCACCTGAAGCCACTGAAATTCTAATCTTAGGAGCTGGTCATAAAAGAATCCTCTGGCCTGACCAACCAGAGAGGCTTGCCCAGTATCTGGGATGAAGAAAGTGAACAGACAGGTTCTGCTTGGTTTTGTCACCTGCTATTAACATTGGGTCTCACTTTTCTCATCCCCAGGGTTGCAATTTGTGTTTACACGAGGACATCTCCAATACACGCAGCCACCCCCCCACACACACACACACATGCACACAGGGACAGAGTTCCAGAAGCTTCAGATAGCAAACACAGGAAAGTTCCTGGAAGCTGGTGTGTCTAGAAAGGGCATGGAGCGACTCCACCCCTTCCCGTTCTCCCTGCGCTCCCTCCTTTATCTGTTTCCTTTGTGATATCCTTTATAATGAACTAATACACGTCAAGTTAGCATTTCCCTGGGTTCTTAGCAAATGGATGGTGCCCTAGGAGGAAAGCTATGGGAAGATCAAACAACTGGAGTTTGTGTTTGGCGTCAGAAGAGAAGGGGGATTGACCTGAGCCTAACACTCAGATAGCAGCAGCGCTGAATTGAATTTGTGGACAACCTGCTGTGGTCCACTGGGAAATCAACTGCCTGCTTAGTACATCTGGTGTCTGAATCTTGGACTTGAGAGTTTAGCAGGGGAAACTATTTGGATTTAGCCTTTCCCTGTATCCTCAGGAAGAATTTGAATTGATTTGGAAGAGTTTGTGTTGAGGATGTAGCTAAGTAATAGGGTAGGGCTAGCATTCTTGGGGCCTTGGGTTCAACACACACACACACACACCTAAACAAAAATTTCATTTTAATCCCAGGGCTTGAGAGGCATAGGCAGGTGTGAGAGAAGCTGAATATGTATTGTATAGCAGTTTCCTTCTAGATCAAAGTCTTGTGTCTTGAAAGGAAGCTAATTCAGATGCAGGATGTTAAAGGGGAGTTAAAATAACAGGGTATTTTAAGAGAGGATGCTTATAGAGAGCTGGGGAACAACAGGATGTTCTGTAGAGAAAGCTCCTTAAGCTCAGGAAGTAAACAACTCAGTAGCCTCAGGAATTTCCTGAAACTGACCAGATTCTCTAGGCCCCCATCCTTCCCCAAGCATACATAAGCAGAGCCTGAGCTACAGGGAGACATTCTCAGATGAGCTGAACTGCCCCAAAGGGTCCTATTAGAAGCTGAGCAGTGGTGGTGCGTGCTTTCACTCCTGGTACTAGGGAGGTGGAAGCAGGCAGGTTTCTATGAGTTTGAGGGAAGCCTGGTCTACAGAATGAGTTCCAGGACGGATAAGGCTATACAGAGAGACCCTGTCTTGAAAAAAAAAATATTACTAGAAGTAGAGGACAGCCAAGCTGCCAGGAAGAAGCTTTTCCAACTTAACTGCCTGGTAAGGATCCTCTCCAGCCTGCTGAATAGTCCAGGTTTCCAACTTTTGACCTGTCGCCTGTGCTAAAGTGGGTTATCTGTGATACTCCTGTCTGAGTCATTGCAGTACCTGGAGGAAACCTCTCACCCACAGTCCTGGAAGTAACCCAGATCATTGGTTGGACTTTGGTATCTGTACTTTGTCGGTTTTCAGTCTGGAACAAGTAAATGCTTCTTCAAGTCTCCTCTTGACAAGTGACAAGATGAAGGGGGGACGTAATACCTGCTTCTCTCTACTCAGTAACACGAACAGACGATGTAGAAACAGGATGTTGAATACCGGTTATGCTGCGATTTCAAGGAGGCTGAAGCCTTTGTCTTCTTTTTTAAATGAATTATTTTAAATTTTTATTTACATGAGTACACTGTAGCTACCAGAAGAGGGTGTCAGATCCCATTGCAGGTGGTTGTGAGCCACCATGTGGTTGCTGGGAATTGAACTCAGAACCTGGAAGAGCCGTCCATACTCTTAACCGCTGAACCATCTCTCCAGCCCTAAACTATCCACTCTTGAGACACACCCTACTTGTGTATTGCAGGCTAGCTTGAACTCTTACTAATCCTTCTGCCTCAGTCTCCCAAGTGCTGGAATCCAAGGTCACCATACTCCACTTCTCTTTTTCTGGCGTCTAAAGCCTTTAAAGTCTTCTGTGGGAGAAAACTTGAGAATAAGACTCTAAAGAGGGTTCAGCAGGTGAAGCCAGTTGTCACCAAGCCAGATGAAGCCGGTTTTCACCAAGCCAGATGACCGGGTACCCACGTGGTGGGAGGAGAAAACAGACTCCTTGTAAGTTCCGCTCTGACCTCCACAGATGCGCGCTGTGGTGTATGGGTCTCCCCTCCCCCCACATTAGTAAAGATAAATAAAATATCAAAGACTGTAAGGAAGCTAAGTGCTTTCAGCCAGAGCCGCCATATTCCAGTCATTTGACAAGGTGTCTCGCAGCGGGAGAGAGGGGAGGTATCCTCTGCTCACTGAGCTTAGACAACCCGGACTTACTCCTTTGGCCACATATGGATGATTTTATGAAAACAGCCCTACCGAAGACATCAAAGAAACAATTATGGATCAAAGTGGAATGCACCATAAATGTCTCCATGGCAAAGCTGTCAGAGTGTCACCGTGTCACCCAGTGCTGCTGGCACTGTAAACAAACAGAGTGAGGGCAAGATTCTGAGAGAACTAACGTGTGTGCTGAGCATGGTCTGAGGTGATGCCCTGACACCGAAGGAAAGCAGTAGCCAAAGAACAAGGTACCAGGGTTCCGCCGAAGCACCGGCCACCCCCGCCCAGAGGGGCGAGCATTGTGAGACTTAACAGACAAAAGCCAGTTCCCTGTGAACTCATGGCTTGAGGCAGGGGAATTAAATAAAAGGCCTCAGTTGTAAACGTATATTTCTTTTCTCTATTAAGGATTCGTTTATTTTGTTCTCTGTGTCTGTGTGCACTGCCTGCATGTATGTTGCTGCACTGGTGGCCTTGGAGTCAGAGGGGGCTTTGAATGCCCTGAAATGGGAGTTACAGGCAGTTGTGAGCCACCGTGTGGGTTCTGGGAACCAAAACCAGGCCCTTTGCAAAAGCAGCCAGTGCTTTTAGTCACTGCACCATCTTCCCAGCCCCTCAAGTTGTTTTCCCTTAATTAGGTTGAATGGTGGTGTCTCCTCTCTCCAAAAAGAAGAAAAGAAAGAAAGAAAAAGAAGAAAAGCAGGTGTGTGAGAGTAAAGATGAATGGTTACCAGCCCCTGCAGAGTCAGGAGCTGGGCTGGCATGGGCTCAGGAAGGTCCCAAGGCTAGCTCATATTCTTTTTCTTAGCTTGACTTTAGTAAAGGACTTATATGCTACAACAATTCACTACATTTTACAACTGTGTACATATTGCAAACTGAAAAAGAGAAGTTGCATATCAAAAACAAAAATTAGTCAAGGCATGGTGGCCCACACAGGTCATTCTGGCATCCAAGAGGCAGAGATAGTTGAAGGCCAGCCTAGGCTACATAAGGAAGCACTTTCTTTCTTTGTTTCTTTCTTTATTTCTCCCCCCCCCCTTTTTTTAAATGCCTTTAATCCCAACACTGACTAGAGGAGCTCTGTGAGTTCAAGGTCAACCTGGTCTAAATAGCGTCAGGCAGTCAGGGCTACAGAGTGAGACCCTGCCTCAAAAAGGAGGCGGAGGTGGTGAGAGCAACGGCAGACCTGCCCCGCCCCCTATAGACCTCTGGTCTCCACATGCACATGTGCATACGGACCACACCCACATGGGTACTCTGTAGGCACATGACACACAGACTTGAAAGTAGAAAAACAAAACTGGAAGCTCAGTGTTGGGAGGACTGGCAGTGAGCCCCAACCTGGCGGCGGGGGGGGGGGGGGGCACTCAATGAAGACACAGGTGGGACAGCTTGATCAACCTGAGTTCCTTGGTAGGTAAATTCTAAATGGTGTCACGTGAATCAGGAAATTGGAAATCGCAGAGTTGCTGGGTTAAGGTTGACCTGCAGAAATATATATGGAGGCTCTAAGGTCTTGTTTGTTTGTTTTGTTTTATTTTTTTTAAGTCAGGGTTTCTTTGTATAGCTCTGGCTGTCCTGGAGTTCACTCTGTAGACCAGGCTGGCCTCGAACTCAGAAATCCGATTAAAGGCGTGCGCCACCACTGCCTGGGTTGTTTTTTATGTTTTGTTTCCTTTTGTTTTTAGCGTCTACGAATCCCAGGCTTGTCCTCAGTTCAGCATGTTCTGAATAGGATGGCACACACCCCAGCACTCAGGAGGCCGAAGCAAGCGGATCTCTGAGTTCAAGGCCAGCCTGGGCTATAGAGTGAGTTCCAGGACAGCCAACATTGAGGAGATAGAATCATGCAGATCTCTTGAGTTCAAGGTCAATCTACAGAGCAAGTTCCAGGACAGCCAACCTTAGGCAGTGAAGGAGTTGGAAACCAGAAAGCTGGTGATAATGTAATAAATAGAACAAGGGGGCCACAATCCAGCTCCAGCAAGCAACAGAACTCAGTACCTTCAGCCATGTGGCTCTGTCTTTACAGAAAAACCAGAAGGAACTACTGGGACAATGGATGCTGCTTAGCTGGAGCTAAGTAGCGGTGATTAAGAAGAGACCAGCATCACTGAGGTGAAATCTTTCGGCAAGTGTTTCCTGAGAGCACAGAGAAGCTATGTTCCAGAGCTAGACAAGGTTGTACCTTGTGCTGCCGCTGGACTTGGTAATGTCTAAGGGTCACCCCGGTGGTACTTATTTTGAAGGCATGAGGGATCATGGAGAGCAGCTGAGGCTTGGCACTGTGAGAGGCTATGGAAGGCCATTGGTGAAGGCGCAGCCTCAGTGGCTGTTGACTGCCCAGGAGTGAAATGATCATGTAAAGAAGTTGAGGCTTGGCACCATGAAGAGAGCCTATAAGAGGCTATTGGTGAAGCCTATTTGCAGCAGAAGACCCCAGAGTACTGGAGATGCCAGTACCATGGGATGACCACCAGGAACAGGAGTGAAGTCAACCAGAGCCTAGAGTGCTACAGAGGGCAGAGCTGGAGAAGTGACCCAAACCCTTTGGAAGAGCCCAGAAGATCATATGTGGATCCCAGATATTGGAACAAGAAGCTGTAATGTTGAAGTTGCCTTGGAGACCCCAAGATGTTTGAGATGCCAGAGCCATAGGCTAGCTCCTGAGGAAAGCTGCTAACGGAGTGGGACCAGCCCAGGGAAAGAAGTTTGTTGCAGTCAACAAAGATGTAAAAGGAGTTGGAGATCTGAAAAACACTTTGACATCAGACATGGAAATGCAGAGTTGGAGTTTGCCCAACTGGTTTCCTGACTTGCTTTGAGAATTACAGGTAAGTGATTGGATGAATGTCAGAAGAGACTTTGAACTTTTAACATTGTTAAGAGTGCTATAGACCATGGGCAGTTTGGAAGTTGGACTAAATGTATTTTTTATTATGCTATGGCTAGGTATGGTCCCCATAGACTCACATTTTTGAACAAGTCTATGGGGGCCAGAGAGTGGAATGTGGTGGCTTGAGTATGTCTAGCCCAGGGAGTGGCACTATTAGATGTGGCCTTGTTGGAGGAAGTGTGTCACTGTGGGCATAGGCTTTAAGACCCTTGTCCTAGCTGCCTGGAAATCAGTCTTCTCCTAGCAGCCTTCAGATGAAGATGTAGAGCTCTCAGTTTCTCCTGTACCATGCCTGCCTGGATGCTGCCTTGCTCCTGCCTTGATGATAATGGACTGAACTTCTGAACCTGTAAGCCAGCCCCAGTTAAATGTTGTCCTTATAAGAGTTGTTTTGATCAGGGGCTGGAGACATGGCTCAGCGGTTAAGAGCACTGATTACTCTTCCAGAGGTCCTGAGTTCAAAATCCCGGCAACCACATGGTGGCTCATAACCATCCGTAATGAAATCAGATGCCCTCTTCTGGTGTGTCTCTAAACAGCTACAGTGTACTTCCATATAATAAATAAATCTCTTTTTTGGTTTTGGTTTGGTTTTTGAGACAGGGTTTCTCTGTATAGCCCTGGCTGTCGTGGAACTCACTCTGTAGACCAGGCTGGCCTCAAACTCAGAGATCCTCCTGCCTCTGCCTCCCAAGTGCTGGGATTAAAGGCATGCACCGTGCACCACTACTGCCTGACTAAATAAATCTTTAAAAAAAAAAAGAGTTGCTTTGGTCTTGTTGTTCGTTCTCAACAGTAAAACCCTAAGATAGATACATAGATACATAGATAACAGATACATAGATACCTAGAAACATAGATACATACATAGGGAAACAAATTGACTCTGGTCTAGACTGGCCTTGAACTCCTGATCCCCCTGCTGCTAGCCCAAAAGTGCTGGGATTATAGGCTTTGTCACCTCACTCGGTCTGTGCTGTGCTGGGGAATCAAACCTCTGACCTCATGAATCTTCCGCAGACACTCCATTAATCGAACTACATCCCTAGCCTTGTTATCATGAGAGCCACATCTTGCCATGCATCCCTATCTGGCCTGACGCTTACCAGGAGCCCTGCGTGAAGCAGTGACCAGCTCAGTCACAGAACACCTGCACACATTTGCTCTCTTCTCCTGCCTCGGTTCCACCCTCCTTCGCTATCTGCCCTGGGATGGGACCTCCAGATAAAACCCCTGACCGGCCAAGGGCTGGTCTTTGGGAGAACTAGAACCTGTCTTGTGAGGCTCGTGGCAGAACTGGTTCTTGGTGGAGCTTACATTGGGGAGGGTGGGGGATATAAATAAGTCTAGCCTTGGCTATGCCGTCTGTCAGGCTTTCTGCTTATTGACACTGGCTGTCTCCGTAGACAGAGATCAGCTGTCTCTACTTCTCAAGTGCTGGGATTAAAGGTTGGCCAATGCTGGGCTCTCCTGCAGATCAGGGTAGAACTTTCATCTAGCTTTCTCAACACTCGGTTTCACTGCTAGCAACACACACACACACCACACACACACACACACACACACACACACTCAAGCGGAATGAAATCACACTTCTTTTGTAGTTACAGAAAAAGAGCGCTGTGAGTTTATTTTTTATTCTTTTTCATTTTTATTTTTGAGACAAAGTCTCTCTATATAGCCCTGGCTGGTCTGGAAATCTCCATTGTAGACCAGGCTGGCCTCGAACTCATAGAGATCCAACTGCCTCTGCCTCCAGGGTGCTGGGATCAAAGGGTGTGTGCCCCAATGCCCAGTCCCTTGTGCATTTATTAAAACAACATATAACACAAATTCAGTCCTATCCCCATGTTTGGGGATGGGCACCGAAATACAGTACATTGCCCCTTTCTAGGCCTTTGAGTGAGACCCAGCCCTCCCACCAATGAAAGGAAGTAGACAGCTCTATTGTCTTGGCTTCCTTCCCCCTTGTGACACTCCCCAGTCACACAATGACCAGGCGTGATCATACAAAAGTTCTCGTACAAAAAGCACCAAATTGGCATACATATACAAGTATATACAAAAATCACATTTTAAAAACATACAAAATATTTCATTTTGCACCAACGTAGAAAAGTGTCCTGTGACATTTTGAATACATTTCCAATCGTGTTTCAGCAGCTGCTGGACACAGTGGTGGTGGGTTCTACACTAGTCCCTGCTCTCTAAGCAGAGAGAAGACACACTTCCCTATTGTGCCCCCCAAGGAGCCCTAACCCCTTCCCGAGATGGGCCTATCCCCCACCACCCCAGTCTCTGCATCCAGAGGGTGTGTTTCACTCATCCGGTTCCTTATTGGTGTCCTGAAAGAGAAAAATCAGACATAGGCTCATGGTGAGATACAGACTCAAGAGGACCCAGGGCCTCCTGAGCTATGGTGACAAGCCAAATAAAGCCAAATCTCCACATCTCCAGCCTGGGTAGAATTTAGCGGTCAGAATCCAAAGGGCTACAGGAACCCTACAACAGTGGTCCTCAACCTTCCCAATGCTGTGATCCTCAAATATGTATGGTTCTTCATGTTGCAGTGACCCCCAACCATAAAACTATTTCCGTTTTGACTTCATAACTGTGATTTTGCTATTGTTATGAATTGTAATGTAAATCTGTTTTTCCAGTGGTCTCAGGTGACTCCCCCGTGAAAGGGTCATTCCACCCCCACCTCCACCCCCGACTCAAAGGGGTCGGGAACCCACAGGCCGAGAACCGCTGCCTTAGACTCTTTGGAGCTAGTTACTTTAGCTGGGTTGGAATTTGGCTCCAGTAACTAGGGTTGAACACTAATCAGGGGTAAGAGTGTATGCCATTGACCCAGCTCTAAGAGGCCAGCCTGGACTCCATAGTGAGCCCTTGGCAAACCATGGGTACTTTAAGCGGGGGTGGGGGGTTGGGGGGGGAGGAAGAGGAGGTAGTGGTGGTAGTGATGGTGGTGGAGGAGAAAGGGGAGGGGGAGAAAGCAGCAGCAGCAGCAACTGGGAGATAGCTTGGTGGGTGGGTCCCTACATAAAGGAGAGGGCCAGAATTCAGATTCCCCATCACTCAAAGAAATGCTAGGTGACTATGGTAGTCCCTGTGATAACAGAGCTCAGAAGATAGAATTCCTGAGCCACCTGGCTAGCTAGATTAGCAAATCCATGAACTCTGGGTTCTATTAAGAGACCCTGCCTCAGTGAATGCAGTGGAGAGTGATCTAAAAGATCCTGGACGGCAGCCTTGGGCCCCTGCATGGGCCCCCCTGAGCACACAAGTGTGCAGACATGCGTATATGCATGCATGCCCCCCACGTGCAACAAAAGAGGAGAGCCAAGATAATAATAATAGACACTAGGCACACACCCTAGCTATGTGGCCTGGCATTCCTACAGGGAAGGTATCAGGGCAGAGCTCCTACCTTCTTTACCCTCTGTGGACACGCCCTCTTCCTCATCAGCCTCCTCTTCAATAAACTCCTCATCTTCATCTGTGAGGAGACGAACCATGTTAAGATGGGACTGACTTCTCACAGCTGCTTTTAGAAGACTGGCCCAGAGGGGACATCTGTCCCCATTTCTGGGCCCAACTGGGCACTTAAAGGCAGCAGAGACCTGGGAGGTAGGACTCAAGCTCACAGAGTCCGGCTTCCATATCCCTGCCTCCCCACCCCCCTTCCAGATCATAGTCCTTTTGCTCCAGGACGCCAGCATCCTTCATTCCTGGCATGTCCGTGGCCTCAGGGAGGCAGGAGGCACACTGAGGGTTCTGTGCATCTCAGCGGAACAGACCACCACGGAGGGGAGGTAGGGCAAACCTTGCCTGTTCTGAAGGATCAGAGTCCTTGGCTGACAGGAGTTTGCTCAGCCTTGAAATCTGCTGGCTCAGCATCTCCTTGTTTGCCTGATTTCAGCCTCAGTCCACAGAGAGGAGTCTTGTGGGGTGGGGTTCTGTTCAGGAGACTGGGACAGTCTCATGTCCCCATCCCATCCCCCCACCTCCTGCCCCTCACCCCACCCCTACAACCTGGATTCTCACTTTCTCATCGTGGGGTGTGACCTTCAAACCTTCCTAATAGGACCCTGCTCCTTCCCCCACTCCTTTCCAGGCCTTGGGCCCTGGAATTCCTCGGGGAATTGCAGAGTCAATATTTCTTTTCTTTTCTTAAAGATTTATTTATTTTATGTATGTAAGTACACTGTAGCTGTCTTCAGATGCACCAGAAGAGGGCGTCAGATCCCATTACAGGTGGTTGTGAGCTACCATGTGGTTGCTGGGAATTGAACTCAGGACCTCTGGAAGAGTAGTCAGTGCTCTTAACCTCTGAGCCATCTCTCCAGCCCAAGAGTCAACATTTCTCAAGCCTATCTACAAACCAGAATGCCTACCATGGCTTTAATTTGGAAACCCAGCACTCAGGAAACTGAGGCGAGAGATTAGTCACAAATTCAAGGACAGCCTGGGCTACATAGTGACACCGTGTCTCACGAAACAAACAAAGAAGCAAAGGACAAAATTGTCAGGTAAAACCTCCAGCTAAACATCCAGGACCCATGCATAATGTCAATAATGCAGGGGGCCTGTTTAAACCATAATTACTGCTCATAATAGTGTTCCCCAGAGAATCACTACAGGCAGGTCCCATGGTGTCTTCATATTGTCTCATATGTCCTCAGATAGTCTTGTAAGCCAAGTGATCCCAGGTGAGGTCTCACATACTAGCCATGTGGCCTTAAACAAGGAATTGCTCTGTCGAAACTCAGGTTTCCTAAGCTACAAGTTAATGCACTAACAGAGCTGCGTCCTAGAATTGTATTAAGTGATGGGATTTACATCTTTACAACAATGCCTCAGTGCTCAGAGCATGCAAAGTCTAACCCATAATTGGGCTCAGGGTTGGATGAGGTGGCTCATGCCTTTAATGCCTGCACTCAGGAGACAGAGGCCATCAGATCTCTGGGAATCTGAGGCCAGCTTGGTCCTCATGAATGGGCTCAAGAAACGCTGTTGGCATGCTCTCCCTGCTGTGGGTGGACAGACAGCCTTCAATATGCTATGTTCACACAGTACAACCTCTCTTGACTATCCTTTTGACAATGTGGCCTAGGCTTGTCTCCAGCTCACCATCTTCCTGCTTAAACTTCCCAGGTGTTAAGAAAGGCTCCAAGCCCTGGATTCAATCACCAGTAATGGATCCTCCCAAAAATCCAACCAAAACAGGAGACCGCAAAGGCAGGAGTTTGGGGGAGTGACAAAGGTCACACAGATAGCACGCAAATGGAAGAACCAGGATTTGAAGTCAGATCTGTCTAAATGTCAGACATCATGAACTTTGGATCCACCTATAATTTATATAGTAACAATTATGGGCCAGGCACTGTGCTAGGCCCTGGATTCATCACAAAGTTGACTGTGGAGCCAGGCATGGTGGGCACATGCCTTTAATCTCAGCACTCAGGAAGCAGAGACAGGCAGATAGATCTCTGTGTGTTCCAGACCAGCTTGGTCTACTTAGAGAATTCTAAGACAGCCAGGGCTCCACAGAGAGACCTGTCAACATTGGCTGTGTAAAGTTGACTTTTTTTTAAATGAATCTGCTTCCCCTCAGAGCTCAAGAGGAACGCTGCCTTTCGAAGGTCAAACATGGACAAGCAAGTAGCATTATGACATCCTCTACCTACCTGTCCCAAAGTCGATGGCCCTCAAGGCCTCGGCTATGTGTTCTAAATCCAGAGTAAAGTAGTCCATGTTTTCGAAGCCTTGCTCTGTCTTCCCCAGCTGGCAGCCCTTGGAAGCGTCTACAATGCTGTGTGGGGAGAGAGGCAGGGTGAGATCTCGGGCTCCATGCAGGAAGGGACAGCTTAGTCCATCCCAGCCCCACCATCCATCCCTCAAGTCTGGGGATGAAGAGGCAGAGAGCGTTTCTTCTTTAGGGTCAAGCAGAGTGGATGATCTCAGAAAGTAGGGGACGTGGTCGGGGTGTGTGTGTGTGTGTGAGCCCCAATCCCTGCAGAACTAATGCGCAGGGTTCTATTGGGCTGGTGTCAGAAGCCCTGGGGGGACTAGGGACGTGGGGTACACTCCCAGGAAGACTGACCTCTTGATGAGCTGCTTGGCGCTCTGTGGAGAGAAGGAACAGAGGTTAACATTGAACCCCCAAGGATAGACTCCAAGGATAGACCATTCCACGGTACAGGCGTAACTCGATTCCTGCCCTGTTAGATGGGCACTTTCTCTCTGTCCCTGTTAGCACAGATCTTGGCCACCATGCACCCCTGTATGCTTCCACTGTCCTAGCAGGAAACCAGGGTTCTCTGACCACGCACTCACAATGTCT
Source organism: Tokudaia tokunoshimensis (assembly GCA_036184795.1). Taxonomy (NCBI): domain Eukaryota; kingdom Metazoa; phylum Chordata; class Mammalia; order Rodentia; family Muridae; genus Tokudaia; species Tokudaia tokunoshimensis. Next base: position 117,540,524 of record BTHU01000005.1, on the reverse strand, counting down.
GAAATCTCCTGGATGAGAGGCGACCGAACTTCCTTTTAAGACCATGGGCTGGAAAAAGCTGGACTGTAAGTTTGAAGGCATGTGGTCTGGTAGTGTAGGTTTTTTGTATGTTTTTAAATTTTTCTTTATATGTATGTATGTATGTATGTATGTTGCAGCCCCTGGAGGCCAAAAAGAGGGTGTCAGATTGGAATTTTAGGTATTTGTGAGCTTCCAGGCATGGGCACAGGTAACCTAACTCAAGTTCTTTGAGAGAACAATAAGCTCTCTTGAACCCTGAGCCATCTCTCCAACCCCTCTGGGATTTGCTGATATTGTTTAAAAGATCTATTTTTGTTTTAAGTGCAGATATGAGTGCCTACGTGTGTGTGTGTGTGTGTGTGTGTGTGTGTGTGTGTGTGTATGTGTGTGTATGTACCACATATGTGCCTGGTGCTCTTGGAAGTCAGAAATGGGCATTGGGGTGCCCTGGAACTGGAGTTATGGGTGGTTGTAAGCCACCATGTGGGTGCTGGGAACTGGACCCAGGTCCTTTGCAAGAACAAAGACAAATTGTTATTTTTCTTTCTTTGGTTGGTTGTATTTTGTTTGTTTGTTTGTTTGTGTTTTGTTTTGAGACAAGTTCTCTCTATTATGCAGCTCTGGCTGTCCTGGAATTTACTCTGTAGACCAGGATGGCCTCAAAGTCACAGAGATCTGCCTGTCTCTGTCACCCCAGCGCTGGAATTAAAAGTGTTTGACATGCCGGGCGGTGGTGGCGCACGCCTTTAATCCTAGCACTTGGGAGGCAGAGGCAGGCGGATTTCTGAGTTCGAGGCCAGCCTGGTCTACAGAGCGAGTTCCAGGACAGCCAGGGCTACACAGAGAAACCCTGTCTTGAAAAACCAAAAAAAAAAAAAAAGTGTTTGACATAAGGAATGTTCTTAACCACAAAGTCATTTCTCCACCCCCAGTATTTTTATGTTTGTTTGTTTGTTTTTGTTTATTGAGAGGGTTTTGCTATGCAATCTTGACTGACCTGGAGCTTGCTATATCGACCAGGCTAGCCTCAAACTCACTGAGATCTTCTTGCTCTGCCTGTGTCTTCCAAGTACTAGGATCAAAGGCTTGTGTCACCAAGCCTAGCCTGGCATGTTTTCTTTTGAGATGATATTTCACCAAATTGTCCTGATTTTCTCTGAACTTGCAATCCTCCTGTCTCAGCTGCCCAAGAGCTAGGATTATAGTCAGGAGCCTGTAGTGGCAATTCCTGGCATTTCACCAAGATTTCACACACACACACACACACACACACACACACACACACACACACACACACACCCGTTGGAAGGTTAAGAAAGAGTCTAGTTCAGATCTACCCAAACCCTGCAGACTGCACTCACCAAGAGGAAGGTGGCCCCTCCCGGTTCATCCAGGGACTGGATGGCTGTTTCTACAAGCTTGGTGGACTTTTCAAGCTGCTCTCGGTACTGGAGGATCAGGGCCTCGATGAAGCCCAGCTTCTCCTCCTGCTCCTGTGTGATCCGCTGCAGCAGCTCGCTTTTCTTCTCATCCAGGATGGCGTAGAGGGCGTCAAACTTCTGACTCAGCTCCTCCTTCACCTGGTGGCTGTTTTCCTGAGCACAGAAATTTTACAGTCACATCCCGTGGGGTCCCAACCCACTTTCTGAGATAGAAGGGCTCCAGGAACTATCTGCATGCAGCAGGAAGAGTCTCCATCACACAGAAGCAAAGCCATTCCCCTCCCCACCACAGCTCAGCCCACTTGCAGTTATGATGTTCCCCCCCCCATGTCTTACCAGCGCCAACCCTCCTCAAGAAGAGACCAGATTTTTTTAATCTCTTTTCTTTTTCTTTCTTCTCCTCTTCTCCCTTTCTCTCCTTCTCCCCTTCCTTCCTTCTTTCTTTTTTTAAAGATTTATTTATTTATTAGATGTAAGTACATTATAGTTGTCTTCAGACACTCCAGAAGAGGGTGTCAGATCTCATTACAGATGGTTGTGAGCCACCATGTGGTTGCTGGAATTTGAACTCGGGACCTTCAGAAGAGCAGTCGGTGCTAAGTCATCTCTCCACCCCCACCTCTCTCTCTCTCTCTCTCTCTCTCTCTCTCTCTCTCTCTCTCTCTCTCTTTCTCTCTCTCTAGACAGGGTCTTATTGTGTAGCCCTGGCTGGCCTGGAACTCGCTCTGTAGACCAGGCTGGCCTCAAATTCACAGAGATCCACCTGGCTCTGCCCCCTGAGCACTGGGAATAGAGGAGTGTGGCACCACATCCAGGAAGAGCAGAATGTTGAATACTCTTCCAGGAATGGAAAAGCTTCCTTCTTTCTTTTTCTTTGCTCTTCTTCTTTCTCTACTCTCATTTTTTGTTTGTTTTCGAGACAGTCTCATGTATTCCAGGCTGGCCTCAAACTCATTATGTGTAGGAAGGCGACCCTGAACTTCTTTGATCCTCCTGCATCCACCTCCCAATTGCTGGGATTACAGATGTGCCATCACATCTGGCTGGGAAAGCTACCTCTGCCTTCTGTGGTCTATAGAACCAGCAGTCTGTCAAAGCTCAGTAGAAATGCAAATTTCCAGCCAGGTAAGTGATGCCTGTAATCTCAGCACTTGGCAGGTAGAGGCAGGTGGATCAGAAGTTCAAGGGCAATCTAGGCTATGTAGTAAATGCAAGGTTGTCGTGTTCTACACAAGACCTACAAAAAATCAAATCTCCCAGGCAGTGGTGCACACATGTAGTCCCAGCACTCTGGAGGCAGAAGCAGGTGGATCTCTGATTTCAGACTACAGAGTGAGTTCCAGGACAACCAGGGCTACACAGAGAAACCCTGTCCCGAAAAACAAACAAACAAACAAACATCAAATCAAAGGTAGGAAGACAGAAAGAAGACAGGAGAAATGACTTAGTGGTTAAGAGCACCAACTGCTCTTCCAGAGGACCCTGATTCAATTTCTAGGACCTATATAGTGGCTCACAACCATCTTGAACTCCATTTCTGGGGGATCCGACTCCCTCTTCTGGCCTCCTCTGGCACTGCACACACATGGTACACAGACATGTGCAGGCAAAACACCCATATACATAAAAAATAAGATTTAAGCGAGGGAGAAGTGCAGAATCCTGCATCCCTCCAGAGCCCCTAAGTTTCCACAGCCCTGAGTCAAGTGTGAGCTTTTAAAGGTACAGGAGGTTTGCTCTACAGAAAAATGATTAATGCTGGAAACATCCAGGGAGTTATTGGTGGGTCTATTTCTTTGATCAGAGACCAACTGGGTCTGTCTTCTCCTTCAGCAGGGTCTGACACAGCTGCTGTTTTCGCCGAGGGAATAGAGGAGTGACTGTGTCCCTTCCTGCCATCTCTATTGGGCACCCAAGATTCCAAACCGCAACCTGCACTCCTAGCTTAGGCCTTCCCCAGAGAGCAGCTGCCCTGGACGCTTGAACTCCTCCCTGCTGACAGGGCGTCCACACCCTCACCTTGGTCACTCGGCAGGAGTCCTCTAGCTGAGAGATGATAGTCTGCACTCGGTCGTTCCCTGCCACCAGCATGGAGATGCAGTTACTCAGCTCAGTCTGGAGGGCATGGGGGTGAGAGAGGAGAGACAGAAATAACTCAGAGCCCCGCTGCTTCTCCAGCATTACAGCACCGTGTGTTCACGCTCCCTGTCTCTGACAGACTCACCAATAGGGTTGCTATCCCTCCTGCTGGGGTGTGGCTCAGGTCTAAAGCAGAGACTACCACAGATGTGTCCTTTATGGACAGATGAGGCCCAGAGAGGGGAACTGAGCAACCCAAAACACACAGCAAGGCAAAAGGACAACAGAAAACTAGTTCTTTTCTTTCTTTCTCTTCTTTCTTTTCTTTCTTTCTTTGTGGTTTTTCCGAAACAGGGTTTCTCTGTGTAGCCCTGGCTGTCCTGGAACTCACTCTGTAGACCAGGCTGGCCTCGAACTCAGAAATCCATCTGCCTCTGCCTCCCAAGTGCTGGGATTAAAGGCATGTGCCACCACTGCCTGGTCCTCCTCTCTCTCTCTCTCTCTCTCTGTCTCTCTCTCTCTCCTTTTCCCTCTCTCTCCCTCTCCTCTTTCTTCTTTTCCTTTTTCTTCTCTCCCTCCCTCTCCCTCTCTCCCTTTCTCTCTCTCTCTCTCTCTCTCTCTCTCTCTCTCTCTCTCTCTCTCTCTCTAAGACAGGGTGTTACTGTGCTGCCTTGGCTGGCCCAGAACTCAATATATAGACCAGGCTGACCTCAAATTCATTGTGATCCTGCCCCTGCCTCCCGAATGCTAGGTTTAAAGGCCTGTGCTACCATTCCCCAGCTGCTACTTTCTGAGAGAAGGAATAGAATTGGAAAGTTCTAGCAGAAAATGACGAGTGAAGTGTGACGATGAACTGATTATTCAGAAAGCAGGGCGACAGTTTACTCCAGGCAGATTGCTGGGTTGCCATGGCCCAGGGAAGAGCCTCAAATCTGCCTTATACTTCAGGAGAGGCTCAAATGGAGAGGTCTGCGACCCCAGAGTAGTAGACAGGATAGGGGAGCCATGGCCTCTTCCCTCTGGCCACACCCAGGTGCTCTCAAGTGGCTCTAAGTATAACCCATGAGCTCAGCCACCTCCCCCAGGGAGGCAACGGCTGCTGTCCCTGTGGCCCGGGAAGTCCCTCCAGAGGGACTATTCCTGAAAGGCCGGCTCAGCACATCCACAAGGGTCAAATCCACCCCCAGAATCATCAGGGCACAGCAGCTGTAGCCAGTACCTTCTGTCCTTGGAAGATGCTTTGCAAAGGGGCAACCTCACAGGCCTGGTGAGCCCCGAACACCTTGCACAAGGAGCAAGTAGGCACCTCACACGTGAGACAGTAGATGTTGATCTTCTCGTCTTCGTGTTCCTTGCACATCGGGTGGCTGCCTTTCTGCAGGGGCCGACTGAGGTGGAGGAGAATCACAGGTCAGGGTTGTCCCATGTCCCTGTCCCGTCCTAGCTCCAAGCACAGGAAGCCACCCATCCACAGGTTGGCTCCCAGTGAGTCAGGCTGCTCCAGTCTCCTTTTGAACTTCTGGGAGCCCAAGGTCAAGGAAGCTAATGCTATCAAACAAACCTGTTTCCCACCTTAAAACTCAGGGTCTGGCGTTGGACCTGGCCTGAGCTGGTACAGAGGGTATGGGGAGGGCCCCGGAATTCCAGTCAAGCCAGAAGATGCTAACCATATGGGAGACACAACAGAGTTGCAGCAAATAAATGGACTTGCCCAAGGTGGCCCAGCAACACAGGCAGGAGAGGCCACAACTCCTGTGCTCTAATTTTAGCCCCATAGATTTGGTTGCTGGGGCCTGTGCAATTTATTCTGACGGCAGCTTTCACGTCTATATTTAATCCATGAGGCTATACCCTCCAACTGGGCAGGGAAGCCTGCTTGGTTTTCTTCCCCGAGCCTCTAACGTAAACTACCTGGTGTGGAGACTGTGGAAACAAAATACAGGTAGAAAAAGTCCATCTGTAAACACATCCTGACAGTGTTCTAGAGTTCAGAGAGGGGGCCAGCCTGTGCACCCTAAGCCATACAAGCACACGTGGTGGGGGGCTGGGCTACAGAGAAGCTCAGAGCAAACCTCTGCTATACAAAGGCTCACCAGGGCCCAGAATCTCTTCTTTTATAATTTTAAAAATGGCATTTATTTAGTATGTGTATTTGGGGGGCGGGAGGCATGTGTGCCTTGAAGGAGTTGTTCTCTCCTTCTACCATGTGGGCTCAGGGGATAGAACTCTGGTTATCAGGCTTGGCTGCAAGCACCTTTACTCACTGAACCATCTTGCCGACCCCAGAGGTTCTTCCTTCTGTCTCCTTCCTTTATGGCTTCCTCAAGTAGGGTACCTGGCATGCTTCTCTCCAACATTTCCCAGCCTAGACTGGGGTTTTAGAGTTGAGGCTGGATAGACTTTACATTCCTTTAGGATAAGCTACCTTGTCTGCACTCCCCCAGTACCTTACAGCAATCCTCCAACAGTGACTGTCCCCTACCAGAGTCCATGTGGCACCTCCCCACAGCCCTGTGTGGCAGGTCACGGCCAGGCTTTACTGCCCCCTCCAGGAGCCCCTTTCTAAACACTTGGTTTTGTTCTGTTTTGTTTTTCATCTTTGAGCCCAGGAACCCCATATGGTGGTCATAGTGACGGGTATTTCCCTGGCGCCACGCCACCTGTGTCGATGCTTTGGGACAATGATACAGGGTGTGTAGCAGGACGGAGAGGGCCTGCTGCCTGAGAACACCTCCCTCCCTGATCCCAGTCCTTCACGCCTCAGTGTCTCTCAGAGCTGTGCCTACCATGCCAGAATATGGTCTGCAGAGTCCTGAGCAGACCCTGGTTAACGGTAACTACCATTGTCTTCCTTATTAGGGAAAAACCTCAAAGGCACGACTTGATCTTTAAAACTCAACAACATTAGGCGAACATGAGTACACTATAAATTACATTGTTATCATTATCATCACCATCATCATCATCATCCAAGATAGGCATCTGTGGGCTGACAAGATGGCTCAGGAGATAAGGGTACTTGCAGCACAAAGCTAACAATCTGAGTTCGATCCCTGGGATTCATGTAAAGGCAGAAGGAGAGAACTGATTCCACACATGGATCCTACACATGATCTCAACACATGGGCCATGGCCGGTGTGCACTCGCACCCACACCACACTCTAATAATGATAATAAATAAAAATATTTTTTCAATGTATATGTATGTATGTATGCATGCATGTATGTGTTGTCTGGGGAAGAGACTGGGGACTGGACAGAGCCTTGTGTTAGACAGTTCTACCAGCGCCCTCCATTCCCAGCCCCTTATTCTCATTGGTATATTTTTACTATGAATCAGCGTCTTTCTGAGCCGTCCGGGCAGGCCCTGCATTTGCAAGGTAGCCTGAGTGAACCTTGAAACTGAGATCCTCCTGCCTCAGACTCCCACGCAGCTGGCATCACAGGCATATGACCCCATGCCTGGGGCTCAGCAATGTCTATTTGTAGTGGTGTGTTCCAGTGACAGGAGACACAATGTAACAAAGAATGTTCACTGAGAAGAGCAGAGAGATGGGTGGGCCATTGAGAACTTACTGTTCTTACAAAGGACCTGGGTTTGGTTTCCAGCACCCACGTGGCAGCTCACAGCCATTTGTAACTAACTTCAGTCCTGGTTCCAGGGCCTCTGTGATAGCTGACTCTTGTCCATTTGACTACATCTGGAATTAACTAAAACCCAAGTGACCGGGTTTACGTGTTTGTTTGTTGAGACAGGGTTTCTTCTCTGTGTAGTCCTGGCTGTCCTGGAACTCCCTCTGTAGATCAGGCTGGCTTCAAATTCTCGGAGATTCACCTGCCTCTGCCTCCAGAGTGCTGGGATTAAAAGTGTGTGCCACCACTGCCTGTCCAGGGAGTTTTTTCTTAAATCATTTGAAATGGGAAGACTCACTTATAAGCTAGATCCTTTTTTTTTTTGACCTGGGAAAATCTACCTTTAGTCTGGGCCACGCCTTCTCCTGGCAGCCAATATAAAGGACATGGAAGAAGGAAGCTCTCTATTTGCCTGCTTGCTCTCGCTCTCACTAGCAAGGCTGTTCCTTCACTGGTGTTAGAGCCTATTCTTTTGGGAATATATATATATACACACACACACTGTATGTTATTTTTCTATAGTGAACCCTGACTAATACAGGAAGCCAGTACCCTCTTCTGGTATATATACAAAAGCCAGGCACACGCGTGTGCACACACACACACCACACCTATTTGTAAGCAAAACAAAATAACTAAATATATTTTTAAAGCTGAGATTAAGAAACAAAAGGATCTCAAGTTGATACCAGCTTGAGCTGCAAGTCAAGGCTCCATCTTGAAAATGCGCGCTCTGGAGATGTCAGTCAGAGGTAGATCATTTGCCTAGTGAGGTCCAATCTCTACCACGAGTGCACACACACACACACACACACACACACACACACACACGGAGCCAGGAGAATGTTCACCATGGAGTTGGTCACACCCTCTCTTTCAGGGATGAGATGGCCTTGGGATGTCACAGTGAGACTAGACAAGAAATGCACGGAGCAGCCAAGGGCAGCATTCAATGCTCCATGAATATCTAATATTTTTGGACATCCTAGTGACATCCTTTTTGACCAGCACAGATCCTACTGTCTGTTGCCTTGACTGAGTCTGGCTACCTAGGCTGGGTTTGAACTCTCAGTCCTCACGGTCTCAGTTCTTGTTAGCATGTTCTGATTGACTTGATGGATGAATAAATAGATGGATCAATCAGCGTTAGTGTGGGGATCCCAGCACCTAGGGCACTCTCAGGGCTGCCTCACCCCAGGAAGTTCTATCATTGAGCCCCAGCCAGGACGTTCTTCCTTGTAAACATCACCCAAGGTGTGTTGCTTTCCAGTTTAATGCCCAACACTGCCCAACTCCTGCTACACACAAATTCTGCCGCGATCACCCCCTTCCCAACTGGTAAACTTTGGGTAACTGTCCAAAACTATTATTACTGTTGTTGATGTTGTTATTAATATTATTGAGGAGAGGTGAACTGGGTCTCATTCTGTAAACTATGCTGGTCTGGAACTCACAGTTCCCCCTATCTCTGTCTCTCGAGTGATAGGTTCATAGGTGTGAATCACCACACCAAACTGATTTCTGTCCTTTGAGATTCCATTTCCTTCTCTGCATAGGAATAATCCCACAGGATGAAGTCTCTCTCTCTCTCTCTCTCTCTCTCTCTCCCTACCTCCTTCTCTGCGCGCGCGCGCGCGCACACACACACACACACACACACACACACACACACACACACACACCTGCATCCTAGTCTCAGGACTCTTTCTCACGCCCCCAGTATTCCCAGAACTCAAGAGTAGAGGTTCTGTCTTCCTTAGAGGATGTTGGCTCTCTGTGCTGCCGGATGGGGCTGTAGTCTCCCAGAGGTGGGAGGAACCTGGGGAAGAGGCGGGGCAGGAGGCGGGGCTGTCCAGCCGCACACTGACCTGGAGCATTCCTGCTTGTAGATGTCAATGATGTTCTCCACCAGCAGGTTCCTCTGCAGGCCGTACACCCCATGCCGGTCCATGATCACTTCATGGCGGCACGAGGGGCAGCGGAAACGACCTCCAGACATGGACACCGAGCCACCACGGTTGGTCCAGTAGGGATTCGCAGCCTGCAGAGACAGCCAAGGCAATGATGAGGTGGGCGTTCCTACCTTCTCCAGTCTCAGTTCTTGTTGCCCCAAACACACTGGCCAAACCAAAGCGCACCCACCGGTTCCTGGCCTGACCCAGAACCAGCCCACCCGTGTGGTTAAGTATCTTGGTGGAAGTACTCAAACAGGCAAGAGGTTCAGTACCGGCCTACAGGAGTTCATGTCATGTGACTCTAGACAAGCAACTATAATCTCTCTATGCCTCAGTTTACCACTGATACCACAGGTCTTAGAATTAGAGCCAGCTCCTAGGATATTACTTTAAAGATAACTGTGGGATGTGTGTGTGTGTGTGTGTGTGTGTGTGTGTGTGTGTGTTGCTTTTGGTTTGGTTTGGTTTTGAGGTAGGGTCTTGCTATCTCAAACTAATTAGGTAGCACAGACTGACCCTAAACTCTTAGCAATCCTCCTGCCTTAGATTCCTGAATGCTGGGATTATTGGCATATGCAACTAGACCTGAGTTTGGAAGAGCATTTCCTGTCGTGACTCTGGACCCTCTTCCCAGTGCGTCGCCTCAACTGTTCCTTTTCCCTCCTCAGGAAGATGGAGTCCCTTCTGCCTCTGTGTTGGAGCACACAGCCTCTGAGATGCTGCTGTGACCATGTGCTTCTTGTCACCCTCCTCCCACAGTCTGGGCCCCCTGCCACCCTGGTGCTGGCTCCTGCCCCAGGGCCTGGTTTCTCTCTCCTCTCTACCCACCTCCCAGTCTTATCACTTGAGGTATTTGACTCCTGACTGGGAACTCAGCAGAGGGCAGTTGGCCGAGCAGGGAGCTGTGGGCAGGGTGGGTACGTCGTAGAGAAGGAGCGAGCGAGCAGCTCCCCTTTGCCCTTAGCCCCTTCCCTACCCCCAAGCCCTAGTCCTTCCCTGTATGGCTTCTCAACGGAGCAAGTGGCAGAAAAGTCCTAGGCTGAGAGGGAGGGGCGTCTGAGAAGCCTTCGGGGGTCTGGGGGCTGGGGGAGGGGCGGGGAAGGGGAAGGGGAGTTCCAGGTCCCACCCCTGCCCAGCGCCGACCTGGAAGATGTCGTTGGCACACTTCCGGCAGAGGTTGTGCTGGCAGGGCAGGATGACCACGGGTTTGGTAAACATCTCCAGGCAGATGGGGCAGATCAGCTGCTTCTCCAGGTTCTCCATAGCATTTCCGTCCGGAATCAGGCTAGATTTATAATCCATATTGCTTCAAAATGCGACTTGTCTCTTCCACCTGCGTCACACCAAGCGGAATGGAGGGCTTGTCTTTGTCCCCAAGGCCACTAGGATCCTCTTTGTCTTCGTCCCCTGATACTTCTGTCTTGGTCTGAGGCCCCTCTGATATTTATAGCTGCACCTCGGTCACATGAACCCCGGGAAGGGACCAGCTGAGCATTCCGAAGCCGAGCTGCTGCGGCGGCTTGAGTTTCCTCCAGGCCTCAAAGATTTGGCCCTCTCGGATCACATGCAGGGGTGAGCAATCGCTGTTGCCCTCAATGGGGGTCGTAAACAAGAACAGACTGTTCAGAGCCAGCTTCAGAGGAGAGCCAGGTACCCTCGTTTTCTGCAGAAGTTGGTCTCCGCCCCCCCTGCCCCCTCCCCCGCCCCCTCCCCCGCCCCTCCAGTCAATTGGGAGTAAGGGAATGGGACTTGGCGGGGTGGTGGTGGTGGGATTGGGACTGGCTTTAAAGGATTAACAGCAAGCACTCCAACCTTAGTCTGTTCCCCTTCTGGATTCTGAGCAGCTCTGAGGCCTTGGGATAGCCCTTCTTTGAGCCCTATCTCAGACTCTAGTCAAGCATTTTAATAGTCTTTTGAGACTCCCATGTTGGGCAGCCCACCCTGACAGCCCTCAGCCAATCATAACACTTCATCCTGACAAGGCTTTCTTGAGGGCTACACGACGGCTGCGTGGGTAAAGGGACTTGCGGCCAAGGCTGACAACTTGCCTTCACAGATTCATCGGTCTTCCATGCGCTGGCATGCTTACAGCCCAGAAAGGAGAGGACCATGAACTGCCTTGTGCTGCCTCAGAACTCTGCCCTGACACCTGGAAGTCCGCCAGAGGTTCCGCTGTACTCTCTGTTACATGTTTGTTCCTGGGCCCCAGGAAGAACCCACCAGATGCTGGGACATATGGCTCTCTCGAGACGGGAGTGATCAGAGCTCTAAGAGCCAGAGATCTGCAAGCCTATATTTCCAGCTCCTCAGGAGGCTGAGACAGGAGAATCCCAAGTTTAAGGCCATCCTGAGCTATATAGTGATATCATGTCTCAGAGTAAAACGTAAAGAAAGCAGGGCATGCTGGGTACATACCCCCCCCCCCAGTACTCCTCAGGAGGCAGAGGCAGAAGTTCAAAGCTGGCCTGGGCTACATGAGACCCTATCACAAAATAGCAAAATACTGTCACTACACACCCCTGTCACTGCCATGATCCCTCACCACAAACCACACTGCCCCAAAAGAACAGATATTAAAATACATTTGGTTTGGTTTGGTTTTTGTCTGTTTATTTTATTTTATTTTTTTAGGTTTTAAGAGTTTCTCGAGTAGTCCTGGCTGTCGTGGAACTTGCCTCTGCACACCTTTAATCTGCTGGGATTAAAGGTGTGTGCCACCACCTCCTTGTTTAAAAATGCATTTTTAAAATTAAAAAGACAGAAGTCAAAGACAGAGTAGAAGACAGTGTAGGTTCAGTTCCTAGCATCCATATGGCGGTTCACAAGTTATTCCCCTTCCGGGGAGTCTGGCTCCCCCTTCTGGCCGGCATGGGCACTGCATGCTTATGATGCACATACACTCATACAGGTAAAACACTCGTAGACATAAAAATAAAATAAATTAAAAATTTAAAATAGTAGGGGCTGGAGAGATAGATCATCATCAGTTAGGAGCGCTAGTTACTCTTTCAGAGGACCCGGGTTCAAATCCCAACACCTACATGGTGGCTCACAACCATCCGCAATGAGATCTGATGCCCTCTTCTGGTGTGTCTAAAGACAGCTACAGTGTACTCACATATAATAATAAATCTTTAAAACAAAACACCTAAGAGCAGAGGGGCCAAGACTCAGGGAAAGAGAGATGAGGAGGAGCCAGTCCCAGCAAGATTATAGGAGGAGGCCTTTGAAACAAAGGGTGTGGTGATTTAGGCTTGAGGACAGCCGCGAGTTCCAAGTCGACCTGGGCTGTAGCATGAAGATGTGTTTGAGATTCTGGCGGTTCCTCTCATTCCCAAATCCTGGTGGCTGGTGTTTGCTGAGCACTTGCTACATGCCAGGCACTGTGCTAAGCACTCGCTTGCCTTGCTTTATTTCATCACCCGAACAGTCCACAGTGGGAGAACCATTGCACCCCCATTCGTGGACAGACAGGTCAGGCACAGAGAGGCAAAGCAACCCATGAAAAGTCACACAGCCAGCAGCAGTGGCTCTGAGACACAGCCCAGACGGACCTTGTGTCTCTGTGGAGGTGTGTTTGGGAGAAGTTGATACCTCAGACTACCTGAGGGGGGCGGGGGAGAGAAGGAGATGAGAACCGAGAAAGACTACACTGAGAAATGCTGTCTTGAAGAACAGCTCGAGCAGAAGGCGACAAGAGCAGCCTGAGCAGTAGCAGAGAGGGTTTGGATCAGCGGTGTGTCTAAGGAGGAAGAGCCAGGCTACTGTCTGTGTCCTGGACATGCTTGTCACCTGGGAGGAGCCAGTCACAGCTTCCTGTTGACTTCCCCAGCCACGCTGGGCAGGCCAGGTGCAGAGGCCCAGCAAATGGACCGTGGGACAGCCTCCAGCCTGGATGCTGGTAAGGCCATGGCCTTTGAAAGTCAAGAGGTGAGATGGGGAAGCTCCCGCGTGGGCGGCACTGGGCAGCCAAACAGGACTGGCCATTCGAGCCTCACACCTGTCCTCCAGGGAGAGCTGTTTCTCCTCTCCCGGCAGGAAATGAGGCCCAGAGAGGTAGCTGACTTGGCCCAAGTCACACAGCCGCGAGCGGCAGAGCGACTCTCAAACCTGTGTTCCTGCGTTAGAGCGGTTGCTGAGTGCTTATTATGGGCTGGGCATTGTACCGAGACTTTTCTAGACTTCTTGTCATTCCAAGTGACTCAGTGGGGCAGAGTAGCACCTGCTTCCAGCTGAGCTGCGGAGGTTCAGAGACTTGGTTGCAGTCACTTGGCCAAGCTCCACCAGAAGTAGGTGACAGCCAGCAGCATCGCCAGGAAGTTATACACCAAATCACTACCAGTCATTAGAACAAATGAGAAAGCCGCGGGACAGGCAACCGAAGAGATCAATAGTCATCAGTGGCGAGTCAGGCCCAGGACTGTTTTGAGGGGAGTCAGAGTCTCACCATGTAGCCCAGGCTAGCTGAGAACTCACCGAGATCCACCTGCCTGTGTCTCCCAAGTGCTGGGATCAAAAGTGTGTGGTGCAAGCTTCATTCATTTACTTATTATTTTAATACAGGGTCTCATGTAGAGCTGGGAACTTGGCAAAGACTGGCCTTGAAGGCCTGATCCTTCTGCCTCTGCCTTCCTAAGTGCTGAGATTACAAGTACAGGCCACCATGATGCATCACGGTGAACTTATGGCTGGCTCTGTAAACCTGGTCAAAGTGCTTGGCTTGGGAGAAAGGCCATGGGCTCTAGGACGAAACCTACTACTTTTTTTTCCCTTTGTGTTAACTAAACAATCATGTTGCCAATCTTTTTTTTTTCTTTCTTTTTGTAAAATGGGGTATTACCAAGATAAGAGGGTTGATCTCAGCTCACTCTGTAGACTTTTTTGCTTCAGCTTTTGATTCTCCTGCCTCAGTCTCTAAACAGCTGGGGTTATAGATAGGCACTAACAGGCTTGGCTGGAATTTTCAGCTAAATGGTCCTGATCATTGTCTGCATTTTACAAATGGGGAGCAGACCACCATATGGAGTTACCGCATGTCCACAACCGGTACTGGTAGGGCTGGGACTTAATCCCTAAGTCTCTGCTCTTTGGAATTGTCACTAGAAAAGGGACTTTTCAGAAACCTGAGAGTTTGAGGTCTCTTGGCTCATAGGAGAGAACCCTGGCCAAGGACTGGAACCTAGGCTGTGACTCCTTCTGAGCAAAACTTGCAATGTGATACCCAGTAGGCCACACCCACAACCAATGGCTTCATTGCCAAAAAGAACTGATGGAGTGGATCCCCAAGGGTCTCTTTTTTGTCCCCAGTGGCCTATTCTTGGAGTTGGTCCAAGATGATGAAATTACGGGGGTAGTGGTGCCACAGGGGAAGGAATCACCCCATCTTCCCTTTCACACCCTCCTGTTTCTGGCTTATTGAAATGTTTCCCTGGTTTATCACAGTACAGCACGGAGCGGATCTGTCTCAGGTGTCTTCCTGCTCCCACCTACCCCACCCCCCGGGTGTGGGGTTCATTCTGGACTTTCCCTCAGGAACAGGAACAGGAACAGGAACAGGGAGGGAGGAACAGTTGTTTGGCTAGGGCCTGAAGTCTCTGTCATAGGCTTTGACATCACCCTCAGTGAAGAATCAGCCCAAATCACAGGACCAAACTAATGGTCATTTGATCTAGAGGCTAAAGGCAGAGCAGTTGGCAGAGTTGAGCCCATGGGTTCTGGGGCATGATGCACTGTTCCAGGGGCCAGGATGATGTCCACTGGGCCTGACCCACATGCCACAGAAAGGAGCAGAGTGTCCCAGGAACTCAGCACATGAAGCCTGGGCCAGGAGCCCCATGGCCTTCTACTGTCCCCAGGTCTAGGCAATGCTTACTGACAGCTTGAAGGCTCTGGGGCATGGACGGTCTTTAAAGAAAGGGACTTCAGGCTAGGCATGGAGGCACACGCCTTTAATCCCAACACTCAAGAGACAGAGGCAGGAGGATCTCTGTGAGTTTGAAGCCAGCCTGGTGTATATAGCGAGTTCCAGGACAGTCAGGGATTCGAAGAAAAACCCTGTCTCAAAAAAAATCAAATAACTAAAGGGGCTGTCTCAGGAGATGTGGCACCAATTATGTGAGGTAGTTGTGTGGATCGATGGGCCCAAAGAAGGGTGTGAAAAGACTTTGTGAGGTGTGAGGTGTGGTGGAGTGTCTGAGAGCCACTAAGGACCCAGGCAGGTGAGGTCAAGTGCTTTATGGCAACAGTTCTGTCACCTGGGGCAGGGTAGCCAGCTCTCCATGTGTCAGGTTGCTGACTTGTGAAATGGTAGTTATGTAGAACAAAGATCTCTCAGGGCCAAGAGTCTAGACTTCATGGTGACTAGCCTTCTAGCCTTCTACAGCACAAATGGGGAGACTCTGTCTGATCCGTGACAGTTCTTCACAAAAACCTTATCATCTTGGCTAGTGGGGAGGCCTGGCTACCATCTGCTCGGTGGAACTCACGGGTCTAAAGATACCTTTGTGTGTTTGTTCTCTGAGAGTAAGTCTCATCCCAGACCGGCTTTGAGTTTAGTGTGTGACTGAGGACAAGCTTGAACTCCTGATCCTCCTGTCTTCACTCCTGCATGTTGAGGTCACAGGTCTGTACCACCACATCTGGCCTACCTGGGGATGGAGCCCAGGGCTTCACAGACACTAGGCAAGCACCCCACCAATTGAGCTACACATGGTCTCAGTGCGTAAGCACGACTGACCAGGAGGAACTTGCAATATAACCCAGGCCAATCTCTGATTCACGCTGATTCTCTTGCCACAGCCTCTGGAGAGCTGAGATTTCCGGTGTGAGCTGCTGGCTTTGCCTCTTTCTGAGGTGAGGTCTGCGTGGGCAGCCCAGGCTGGTACTTGTACCCGCCCACCTCAGCTTCGGCTCCTCACCCCACAACCTCCATCGACAGATTATCTTTTGCTGCCTAACAAATTATCCCGAAATTTAGCTTAAAACGCTAACAAAACGTGGATTGTCACAGTTTTGGTGGATCACACCATCGAGAACAGCTACGTTGGTGTGTTAGCTCAGGGCCTCTAAGAGTCTGTGGTAAAAAACATTGACTGGACTACAGGCCAGTTTATCGGAGCTAGGGGAGTCACTTTCAAGAGAGCTCCCTCAGGGTTTACAGCTTGCACTCCTTTAGCTCATGTACCTGACCACAGGTGCCCCCGTGCATTCCTAAACCATGGCTCAGAACGAGTGACTCAGAAAATTGGGACAATGGCGGTGCCTTTTGTGAGACGGCCTGGAAGCCACATGCTATCAGGATTTTAATTAATTTTTATTTATTTATTTTGCATGGATGTGTGTGAGTGTGTGGAGGTCCGAGGACAACCTGCAGGAATCAGTTCTCTCCCTCCACCATGTGGGGCCCAGGAATAGAACTCAGGTCAGACTTAGTGGTGAGCACTGAGCTGTCTCTATAGGCAGACCCTCTCATTGTGAATGAATGTTACTGGGCAATAGCACGACCCTAATGCTAGGTGAAAGGTGCTCGCACAAGGGTGTGGACACAAGGAAGCAAAATGTCAAGGGAGCTCCTGAGGGCTTTCCAGGAGGCTGTCGTAAGCATTTTATAGATACTGATTTATTAGTTCAAGAGGTCCATTCCAGTTCCATTAAACAGATAAGGAAACTTCGTCATATGCTCACACACTGGGTGATAAAATTGCTAGGAGCTAGAAGCTTGCCCCCAGATTCACAGCCATAACTGGGAGTGGGGATGCGTAGAGATGGGGCCTCCCCTCCGTTTGAAATTCAAGGCCCCGCCTTAAAAATTAAATAATAAGAACAGTGTTGGGGGACCACAAGAGAAGGTTCCTTCCTCCCTTCTTGCGCACAGTGAGGATGATAAACAGGAGTGCCCAGCCAGGGACCCCCCGGGCTCCAGAACTGTGAGAAATTCATTTCTAGTGTTGAATTCTGCTAGTCTGAGGAAGTGTTCCTATAGCAGCCCAAGTAGATAATTGCATTTTTAACTGTGTGTGTGTGTGTGTGTGTGTGTGTGTGTGTGTGATAGAAAGAGAGAGACACAGAGACACAGAGACACAGAGACACAGAGAATGCTCACACAAGCTTGAGTTTAAGGGACACTCACTTCCTCCTCTGCCCTGGGCATACTGGCTGGCTCCCACGCTTCCAAAGAAGAGGGTGACACTGTCCCCGGTAGGCACCCTGAACTCCCCAGAAGGACCCAGAAAGAACTGGAGGAAGTGTGCCAGGCACACGGCCAGTCAGTGGCTCTCTGCTGCCCCTGCTGCCCCTTTGCTTGGACCTCAGAGCGCCAGTCTAGGGAGTCCAGCTGTTGCGGCGCCTCTCCCCCACCAGCTGGAACCCGGGGCTTGCCACACATGGCTTCCCAGATGAACCAAATCACAAACAACAAGGGGGGGCAGACTATATTTAAACCTGTGGTTGCTCTGTAAACAAGACTAAAAGACAAGTAACACGATAAGGGGCAAAAACACCGGAGACGTGTGTCCTGACCACGAGTTAGCGCTGTGAGGAGGTCAAAGGGTAAGAGGGCAACGGGCACACAGAGGTGGTTCACTGTGCATCGGGACAGAGGCAGCACGCTTATTTGCATTTGTGTACAAACATCACATCAAAGGCATAATGAAGCCAGATTTTCTTCTATAAAACTGGCAAAATAAATATTGGCTCCTCTTGAGACTTTGTGGGAATGAAATTTGATAAAAATCACAATGTAAACTACTCACGCGGGGCTGGAGAGATGGCTCAGTGGTTAAGAGCACGGGCTGCTCTTGCGGAGGACACGGATTTGACTCCCAGCAGCCACACGGGAGCTCGCAAGCGTCTGTAACTTTGGACACTGTATGCATATGATACACAGACATACATGTGGGCAAAACATCCATACACATAAAATAACAAAGATGTAAATATATTCATACATGGCACTCAGCAATTGTGCTCTGAGGAACCAGATTTATGAAACCATCAATAGACGTATAATAGATGTTTTAATTGTACACATACACTTTTTTTGAGACAGGTAGTCGATATATAACCCAGGCTAGCCCCACACTTGAAGCAATTTTCCTGCCTTAGTCTTCCAGAATGCTAATTACAGACTTGAGCCATGACACATGACAAGATATCTGTGTGTGTGTGTGTGTGTGTGTGTGTGTGTGCGTGTGTGAAACATTGGACCTTATAAACCCAGATGACCATCATTGGGAGAAATACATAAGTGGTGGTCACAGCAGGGAGACCATTGGAGATCAGAACAAAGGAGTCTTGCTGCTTATAATGTAGAGGAATCTTTACAACAGTGCTGAAGAAGGGTGGAGCTTATAGTCTGGCTTCTATAAAAATCAAAGCAGGCCACTATCCTAAGCTGCTACAAGCCAGAGCAGCTGGGCCTGGGGCTGTGGCTCCCTCCGTTTATAGAGTGCTGGTCTCGCATGCACAGGGCCCTGGGGTTTGGAGAATTTTCTCAGGGAAGGAGTAACTAGAGGACATCCAGGTAATGTTTGCCCTGTTCCTTCTAAAAGTCCCAATGATAAATCAGAGTTCAGTTCCACCAAAGTCACACACACACACACACACACACACACACACACACACACACACGAACTGCTCCCCAGGGAAACAATGAGTTTGTTGAACTTCTTTGCACAGCATACGTCTTCACAAAGTAGCCACGCTGAGAAGTCTTCCCCAGAACAGACGATGGCTTCTCCACAGCTGTACCGATGGAGCCCTCGTCCTTTAGCCATCACTCGACCATAGACTGCAGCCCCTCCCAGGACCCAGAGGCTATGTGTACTCAGGGCAGAATCAGGGACTGTCCAGGTATTGAGGCGAAGGTCCCTGCCTGCTCTTTCTAAGAGTGAGCCTTGACAGTTGACCAGCCTAGCCATGATGGTCTTTTGCAAACAGACACAGATGGTGGGTGTTTGGATGAGAAGATAGTGCTGTCCAAGTGCCTGGCTTCGGTCCCCAGCACCAGATAAAACTGAGAGCGCTGGTGCACATCAATAATCCAAGTTCTAGGGAGGTAGGGGCAGGAGGATCAGAAGTTCAAGACCAGCCTCAGCTACAAAACAGATCTGAGGCCAGACACCTGGGCTATGAGACCCTGTCTCAAAAAATGAAACAAAAGAGTCAGTCAGGCAGTGAGTGCTAGCTCAGATATGTAATCTCAACACTCTGGAGGCAGAGGCAGGAGGATCTCTGTGAGTTTAAGGCTAGCCTTGTCCACATAGCAAGTTCAGGTCAACTCAGAGCTACAAAGTCCCAAACAAAGAAAAGTCAGGACGGCAGTGGTTGTGACCCTTGGAGGGGCCTAGGAGCAAGCGTGGATGGCCCTGTAGTGCAGGGGTTGGGGTCCTTTACCCAGATGTGGCTGACCCAGGTCTGCTCACTTTGTGAGAACACCTTCAACAGTGTGCTAAATGTTTCCTGAAACAAACTAACAAACTGCCTGGGCTAAACAATAAAATCCTGTCTCAAAACCAAACATAAATAAAACAAAGGCACACCCCAAAATGTCTCCCCAACATCACAAAGAAAAGCAAACCTGTATGCAAATCTACACAAAAACTCTTCCAATTGAAAAGTAACAATGAGGGCCTGGAGAGATGGCTCAGCAGTTAAGAGCTCTTCCAAAGGTCCTGAGTTCAAATCCCAGCAACCACATGGTGACTCACAACCATCCATAATGGGATCTGATGCCCTCTTCTGGGGCGTCTGAAGACAGTGTACTTACATATAATAAATAAATAAATCTTAAAACAGAAAGAAAGAAAAATAACAATGAAACACAATAGCCAGACGGGCTGGCTCACACCTGTCTTGTCAGTACTTGGGGGCTGAGGCAAGAGGATTGCCTCCAGTTAGAGGCTAGCCTGGGCTACATGGAGAGACTTTGTCTTGAAGCTCACACCTGGAATGGAGGAAGGGAGAAAGGGAGAAAGGAAGGAAGGAAGGAAGGAAGAAACAAACAGAAACAGAGAGGGGGGAAGGAAGGAAGGAAAGAAGAGAGTGAGGGTGAATTAGAACAAGAGAGAGAGAGAGAACAGGAAAAAGCGTGGAGTTTTCCACTTGTTTTTGAAAAAAATTTTTGCGCATGGGTATTTCATCTGTGTCCACCATGTGCGTACCTGGTGTCTGTGGAGGACTGAAGAGACCTTCCAATCCCCTGGATCAGGAGTGACAGTTGTGAGCTGCCATGTTGGTGCTGGGAATTGAAGCCCAGTCTTCTAGAAGAGCAGCCCATGCTCTGAACTGCTGAGCCATCTCTCTAGGCCCTAGCCTTCCATACTGAACATCAATACGGAATAATGTCAGTAGCATACTGCTAAGTGCGAAGAGAAAAATACATGTCAAAAAGAAAAGAAAAAAATATGTGCCGATTACATGTAATCTAATCTGTTACTAAGAAATAAGAAAGACTAAAAAGTAACAGAACCAGAGAGAGAGCTCCAGAGGTAAGGTGTTTAAGGTCAGCCTGACGGCATGAGATCCATCCCTGGGACCCACGGGGTAGAAGGAGAGATTCAACTCCTAACCTTTGTCCTCTAGCTTCACCAGTCATTGCCTAAGTGCACACGTGAACAAAATAAAATGCTAAATACGTTTGGATATGTAAATAAACATGGATAAAAAATGTGATTCGGGCGTTAAAAAAACAAAACGAAACAACAACAAAATGCTACAACGAAATTTCCAAGCTGAAGTGTCGGTTTCTGCTGACACCACCAGCCTGTGGGAAACAGACACAGGAAGATTGTTTCAAGTTTTCCTGGTTTACACAGTGAATTGAAGAGCAACCTGGGCTACACTGCAAGACCTTATCTTGAAGAAGAAGAAGAAGAGGAGGAGGAGGAGGAGGAGGAGGAGGAAGGTAGGGAGGAGGAGGAGGAGGAGGAGGAAGGCAGGGAGGAGGAGGAGGAGGAGGAAGGCAGGGAGGAGCAAAAGTAGAGATAAAGTATTTACCACAAAAGGAAAAAAAACTATTTGAGTTCAGAACTGACTCCTGAAAATTATCCTGTGACCTCCATATGGGACACACATATTCATGTTCACACACACACACACACACACACACACACACACACACACACAGAGAGAGAGAGAGAGAGAGAGAGAGAGAGAGACTGGGCCCTGGCCACTAGACTAAGGGACATTTAGAATCAGAGTGGCTGGAAAGTCTGGGAGCCTGGGACCCTGGAACATCACCAATTAGTGCCCACAACCCTAATGTCAACAAAACAAGCAGCTTTGTCACACATGGTCCCCACACATGGTCAGGCCCTGGACTGGAACCTAGCTGAAACAGAGTTAGGGTTGCCTTGGGCTGGAGGATGGAAAGCGAGAGAGCCCAGCGATGCTAGTAAGATCTTGGATTTATGGCGGGACTCCAGAGCCACTGAGGCCCAGGCTGCAGCCACACCGAGGTTAGGTTAGCGCTGTCCCTACATCCGGCCCCAGGGGGCGGCGGCTCTAAGACTCTGACACCTCGGGCTCCAGCTTCCTACAACCCAGAGGCCAGGCAGAATAGATTCCAAAAGCTCAACCAGGGCTAGCCCTCGGATGCCCCTGTTCCCTTAACTCTGCTCTGAGTCAGGGGAGCACCGAGCCTGGTGAATGGGGCAAAGCAGCGCCGCGGGATGGCCGGAGCCTTAGGTTCCTGGTGTGAAACTGGAGCCCGGGGTGGGCTGGCGACTGCTCAAACTGCTTAGAAGGAGCATCTCCTGAAAGGGCCGCCACCGTCAGTGAAATCTGACTGCAAAGTGTGTCTTTACTTCTATGGGAGGTAGGTACAGAAAAGGAAATAGAGGGTCGGTTGCGGGGCAGAAGGGGAGGTCGTCATTCTTCCAAGATTACAAACAGCTGGAACTCTGGACCCAGGAAGACTCTCGTTGAGTCTAGCCCCGCCCCCCCAACCCCACCCGTTGTTTGTTTTGTTTTTGTTTAGTTGTTTTTTTTTTTTTTTTTTTTTTTTTTGAGACAGGTTCCTCTGTGTAGCCCCTACTGTCCTGGAACTCGCTTTGTAGACCAGGCTGGCCTCTAACTCAGAAATCTGCCTGCCTCTACCTCCCGGGTGCTGGAATTGAAGGCGTGCGCCCCCACACCACCACCCTGTTTGTTGTTTGCTTCTGAGACAGGATTTCATGTGGGTTTCAAACTAGCTGTGTAGCCAAGGATGACTTATAACCTGTCGTCTTCCCGATTCCGCCTCCCTGGTGCTGGCATCACTGGCATTCCTTCCGTACCACGCCCTGCTCCGCTGTGTGGTCTCAGCACGTTGCTTACTCTAAGTTTTGATTTCTTCATCTACAAAGTTTATATTAAATTAACATAGAGCTTAGAGATTTCTGACGATCACATAACGTTGCAGAAAACAAATTCGGTGGTTTAGGCCTGTAATCTCAGCTCCTCCAGAGGCAGAGGCCGAAGAATCCCAAGTTCAAAGCCAGTCTGGATGGAATAGAGAAACCCTGTGGATAAAGGTGCTTGCCAAGGAGCCGGAAGACCCAAATTCCATCCCCGGAACCCACGTTAAGAGGACAGAACTGACCCCTTCAAGCTGTCCTTTGATCTTCTCAGGAGTGTGACGGTTCACGTGTCAGCACACCCTTCACACACTCAATATTAACAAATGTGTAAATAATAAAGAATCAAGTGGAAAAGAGTGAAAGGCTTTCTAGAGAGCTAGCTCATTTCCTTGGCATGCTCAAGGCCCTAGGTTTGAACTCTAGTACTACTGGGGAAAGTAATCTTTGTGGGGTATCAGGGAGCAAGCCTAAAATCTCAGCCAAGAGGCTGAGGCAGGAGGATTATGAATTTGAAGTTATCCTAGCTACAATAGAGTCTTAGTCGGTCTCAGAAAAACAACTCACAGCCAGCTATTATGGCACACACTTTTAATCCCAATGTGGGGATCCAGCTATGATAGGACACCTTTAATCCCAATGTGGGGATCCAGCTATGATAGGACACCTTTAATCCCAATGTGGGGATCCAGCTATGATAGGACACCTTTAATCCCAATGTGGGGATCCAGCTATGATAGGACACCTTTAATCCCAGGGGATCCAGCTATGATAAGACACCTTTAATCCCAATGTGGGGATCCAGCTATAATAGGACACCTTTAATCCCAGTGTGGGGATCCGGGGGTTGGGGGAGGCTGTCTCTGTAATCACAGAGGCAGGCAGATAGCCTGGTCTACATAGTGAGTTCCAGGCTAGCCAGGACTATAGAGAGGCTCTGTTTTTCATTTTAAAAAGAACAGTACATAAATATACAAAAAGGCAATTTGAGAACTCTTAGCGTTTGGTATGTAGGCGGTCCTGGTAAATATCATGGTTGGCTTTAATCACCTGACCCGTGGCAGTGGGGCCAGCAAAGGCTCGCAATCCTCCAAATGGACCCAGGCTGACTTCCTGGAAGAAGCAGTATTTCTGTCCTATTTTAATACAAGTCTGCATTCCCTGGTGAGTGATTGCCTCAGGTACCCCGGGGAATGCTGGGAGAGGTAGGGCAAGTGGAATAGGGAAGAGTTGCCTGGGTCTGGACATCTCGAGGGTCAGGTCAGGTCTAAGCCTGGGCCGGCATCCAGACCTCGTTCTCAGAGGGTGTCTCAACAGCTTGCTTGGGCACTTTGGATGATAAACAGGTTGTCACCCTCTGTTTGCACCCCAGATGAACCTGGTACACCCTGGCGAAGAAGGAGAGGCAGGAGGCTCATCTATAAATATTCCGTGACTCAGCTCATCCTCCTTGTGAGAGAGCTAGCTGTTGATGTTTAAAACCCTATTGATGGGGGCAGGGAGGGGAGCAGCCTCTGGTCTGAATTTTTGGGTGCAGGCCGCCCCAAGTCTCACACTGCCCGTTTTCTCAGCTGGGACTGGGGATCAGAGGTTATACCCTTCTAATTTCATGACCAGTTGACTGCAGGACCCTAAGAAGCCCAGTCTTCTCTCTTTCTGCTTCTGCAGGGAATGGGGCTTAGTGACCCCTGACGTCTGTGCTAGGGAGGCTGTAAAGCCAAGTGGCCTGGTAACAGGGTGCCTGAGTTTATGGTAGCAGGAAAAAATGACCCCAGTCTCCATTTCATCTCTGGACGGTGTGGTTTACTGATTCTACTTTTCTGAATCTTGCTTTCTGAACTGTACGATGAGGCTAAGGACAGACTTCCAGTTAGCTAAGGATGGACCTCCTTGAGAATAGCAGAATAGCAAGTTTCAGCATGACTCAACATGTGACAGGTGTACCTCAAGCCCTGATATAATTTGAGCTCCAGCTCCAGGTTCCTCCACATGGGACTAGAAGAAACATCTGGCTCCTTCAGAGAGCTATTTAGGGAGCCAGTGGGCACCCCAAATCTAACCCCCCCCACCTCCCAGATAGAAAGAGCCAAGCTGTGAAGAAAATAAGACAGTCCCCTAAGACTGGCAGGAAAGGGCAGGGCACTGTCATTTATCAAATAGCCACCAGGTGCCAGCTGCTGTCACAGACGTCACCATCCCATTTGAGGCTCCAGCCACCAGTGAAGTTCTCCCCCGACATGGCCCAGTGGCAGGAGCTGAATGTCAGAACTAGGCTATGGACCCGAGTCCCAGAATCTCCAAAGCCGTATTATAGGCAACACAGCACCCAGAAGTTTAGCCTAGGAAAGGCGGAAGGGAAGAAGTGTGGAGGTGGGGGCAGGGAGCTCACAACAGCTAAGAGGGGAGTAAGAGGTCGGGAGGCAGGTGCTGTCTGCAAGGGACATGCGCCTTTCAAGCTATTGCTCTCTCTTGGTGGTCCGGTGGTCCACCGGCAGGCAGCGGGGGGGGGGGGGGGGGTGGAAGCGCAGCTAAACTCAGAAGGATGAGGCTGGGACGGGGAGAAGCGCAGGACTGCGGCGTGACTCTGACCTTCCAACCCCCCAGGACCACCTCTCTTCTTCCCTATGACTAAGGCTTGTGCCAGGAAGCATGCCATGTTGCTTTATTCTCTGCCTGAAAAAGTCACTGCCTGTCAGACCATGGTAGAACACGCCTATAATCCCAGAACTTGGGAGGCAGATGCAGGCGGATCTTGGCGAGGTTGAGGCCAGCCTGGTCTATATAGGACAGCCAGGACAGCCAGAGCTACATAGAGAGACCCTGTCTTCAAACATAAAATCTGCTTCTGGCTAAATGTGGTGGCTCTTGCCTGGAATCTCAGTCTCAGAGACTGAGGCTGGAGGATCATGGCTAGCTGGGGTCAGCCTGGGCTATAGAGTAAGACCTTGTCACAAAACAAATAAATAGGGCTGGTGAGATGGGCCAGTAGGTAGAAGCATGGACGTCCAAAGCTTATGACCCGAGTTCCGTCCTCAAATTCATAGGGTGGATTGCGAGGTCTGATGGCCACAGCTGCCCTGATTCCTACGTAAGCCCCTGTAGTGTGTGCACACCTCCCATGCCTGCCACAATAAAATAAATAAAAAAAAATATGAAATTGTTTTTATAATAAATAGTCCAGTCCTTTTTGGTTGAGCTGCCCCCTTTTCTGGGTTAAACTTTCTTTAATCACCCTGTTTCAATATGTCCCTCGATGTAGAAGACACTCGAGGTCATAGGATTGATGTTATAAAGGACTGACTAATAGATTCACTTAGAAGATGTTGTCAGTCGGGCAGTGGTGGCTCATGTCTTTAATCCCAGCACTTGGGAGGCAGAGGCAGGTGGATTTCTGAGTTCCAGGCCAGCCTGGTCTACAGAGTGAGTTCCAGGACAGCCAGGGCTATACAGAGAAACCCTGTCTCAAAAAACAAAAAAACAAGTAACAAAGAAGATGTTAAGTCACACAAAATAGAATTTAGTCAAGGGAGCCCTGTCCCAAATCACCCCAGAGATAGGTAGTCTGTTAATCAGGCCTGTTAGAGATAAGCAAGGTTTATGATGTTAGATGCAAATGCTTGTTCCCCAGGGTGCACCAGCTTTCGGGCCCCTCCCCCATAAATCAGGACTCTAACAGGCAGCTCCTGGGGACAGTACAGGGTCACAGCCAAGGCTAAGTCCTGGTCTACCATAAAGCCGTAAAGGCCCCAGTCTTCTTCTTGAGATAGAGTACACTTCTGCCAAGAACGCAAGATGACCCAGGGAACAACTATTCAAGAAGAACAACACTGATGTACTCAAGAAATGATTCTGGCAAGCCTTGCTGTGTAAATCTTCCATCTGCCCCAGCGGCCAGACTTGCAGTCTCTGAACTCTGTTTAAATTGTTCAAAGTGTAGCCTGGAGCCAGGACCTAAAAGAGATTTAAGGAAGACAATGTATATGACCTGCATCAGCCTAAGATAGTAAAGTCTTGTCATTTGGGCCTGAACTCCTATTGAATGTGCTATAATAGAAAGACTTTTTCTCATCTCTAAGTGTGCGGACTGGTTCCCCACTGGAAAGGTGTCTTAGTTAGAGTTTCTATTGTGGCAAACGAAACACCATAACCAAAATGCAAGCTGAGGAGGAAAGAGCTTATTTGGCTTACACTTTCAGGTCATAGTCTATCACTGGAGGAAGTCAGGACAGGAACTCAAGCAGGGCTGGAAGCTGGAGTCAGGAGCCACAGAGGGGTGCTGCTTACTGACTTGCTTCCCCTGGCTTGCTCAGACTGCCTTCTTATGGAACCCAGGACCATCAGCCCAGGCGTGGCCCTACCAACAATGGGCTGGGCCCTTCACTTTTGATCACTAATTAAGAAAATGTCCTAGATCTGGATCTCACTTAGGTTCTATAACATCCTTACTCCTGGAACTTGAAACACAATAGGTCATGGGCCCTGGAAGGAAACCTGCGATTAATACTCAGCTTCGATGACACAGCAACAAAAGGGATTCCAAGTGACCAATCACTATACCTACAGAGCAGTGCTCAGCCCCCATCAGATCAACACAGAAACCCACAAACTGGTCATTACACAAAGAATAAGAGGGGCTGGCCAGATGGCGCAGTGGTTAACAGAACTGGCTACTCTTCCAGAGGTCCTGAGTTCAATTCCCAGCAACCACATGGTGGCTCACAACCATCTGTAATGGGATCTGATGCCCTCTTCTGGTGTGTATGAAGATAGCCACAGTGTTCTCATATAAATTATATATATATATCATATGAATGAGACATTGGTGTTCTCAGCCCTAAATGAGGTGCCTATATCTGTCTTTATGTAAGAAACAGAGGTGGTGGGTCCTTTAAGGAAATTGTTTCCTTACAGCTGTGAAAGCTGGAGTTGCAGATGGTTCTGTGCCATCGTGGGGAGCTGGGAATGGAACCCAGGCTCTCTGAAAGAGCAACCACTCACAAACTGCCTATCCTGGATCCTATGCCCTCTACTGGCCTCCGTGGCCATTGCATTCATATGGTATATGTGCACAGATAGATACAATACACCTAAATAAAGATAAAAGAAATCTAAAAATAATGGGGAAAAAAAAGTAAGTCAGGTGTAGAGGCACATCCCAGAACACAGAGGCAGGTGGATCGCTGTGAGATCAAGTCCAGTCTGGTCTACATAATAAGTTCCAAGGCAACCAGAGCTACAGCCCTACATAACAGAGAGCCCCTGCCTTGAAATAAATAAATAGATAGATAGGGAGAGAGAGAGAGACAGAGACAGAGACAGAGACAGAGGCTGGAGAGATGGGTTAGAGATTAAGATCCATTTTAGTATTTAGTATTCCAGAGAGGACCAGATTTCAGTTCCCAGCCTTCACACTGGACAATTTAAAAACAAAAACATTTGTAACTACCGCTCCAGGGGAACCGTCGCCCTCTACTGGCCTCTATGGGCTTCTACATGCACATACACGTACACATAATTGTTTTTTAAGGTAAAATATCTTGACTCCTCTAAAGATATTCTCATTAGTGAGTATATGGCTAGGCATGTATAAAGCCCTGCTTTAGTCCCCACTGCAAATAGTTTAAAAACAAAACAAAACGAAACAAACAAAGCCAGTAAACTGCCATGACTCCCCCCTTCTGTGGTCTCCACCATAGGATGACCAGATACAAGACATTGGACTTCTCAGACTCTAGAACTGTCCTTGGCATAGTCCCTTGCCACTGAGAAGCTCACTACCTAATAGGAAGAATGAGCCAGGCAGTGGTGGCGCATGCCTTTAATCCCAGCACTTGAGAGGCAAAGGCAGGTGGATTTCTGAGTTCGAGGCCAGCCTGGCCTAGAGTGAGTTCCAGGACAGCCAGGGCTACACAGAGAAACCCTGTCTCAAAAAAACAAAACAAAACAAAGGAAGAATGATTATCTCGTATGGTCTATTAGTTACCTGGTGTGTGTGGTGGGACAGGTACAGTAAGACACCCTGGACTTTGTCCATAAAATTTTACTTGTAAGACCACAGACATGGAGGAACATGTCTGTAATCCAGCACTTGGAAGGTGAAGGCAGGACGACCAGGAGTTAAGGGTCATCCTTGACTACATAGCAAGGTAGGGGCCAGCCTGGGCTGCTTGAGCCCCATCTCAAAACCAAAACAGAACATTTATACCTAAGACTAAGGGATGGAAAGGAAAGGTTAAGAAGCAGCTCAGACTCTTGAACCTGAGGACTATGTGGGGAGCACGTGGAGGGGCCCCTGTGTAGGAGTTCCAGCTGCCAGCCAGACTCCAGCCAGCATGGACCGGTCATCGTGTGAAGACATGGCGCCCTCCTCTGCCGGCTGATGCCAAAAGGAGCAAGAGGAGAGAGATGAACTGCTCCAGGAGGAGCCTCCAGGCAACGGCTGCCTTAGTTCTCCAGGGTCCGGTTTCCTCAGCTGTGACACGAAACCAGTAAACTATAGGGTGTGTGTAGGGGCGACATTCAAATGAGACAATGTACTTGTGGGATTTTCCATTTTGTTTTAATGCAAGATCTCAATGAGTGTTACAGCGTAATACAAATAAATAAATGATTGCTGTTAATCAAAAAATTTTACTGCAACATACTTATTTTTTATTTCTTTGTTCCTCTGTTATTATATTTATCTATATATTTACTTTATTCTATTTATTGTGTGTGCATGCTTATCGGTACGTGCTTACCATAGCAGGGGTTTGAAGGTCGGTGGAGTATTTGAGGGAGTTGCTTCTCTCTTTTCACCACATGGGTCCCAAGGATCAAACCCAGATTGTCCGTCCTGGTGCAGACGCCTTTACCCGTTGAGCTAGCTCACCACCTGCTATTGATGTTTATGATCGATATAAGAAAACAAAGAAGCATTGTCCGGTATAACTAATATTAGTGGTGGAAGAGGGAATTCCTGTAAGCCCTTTGTTCCTTGGGATTTGCCCCCATTTATGTGTGGATAGCCTCGGCTCAGGAGACAGGTTGCATACTAATTCCCAGTGCTTTGTGTTGATTGTCTCATTCATGCTTTCCACAGCCAGATTCAAGTCTTGTGTAGCCCAGGCTAGCCTTAAGTATGAACGGCTGATGCTCTTGCCGCTACCTCAGAAGTGTTGAGATTACAGGTGTGGAATAAATATCACACTCATTTTATGCAATTCTGGTGGTGGAATTTTCTGTGTTATAGGCAACCCCCCCCCCACACACACACACACCACCGACTGAGCTATGTAGGTCCTAGCCCCTGTACACAGGTTGTTCTTGAGACAAACTCTCAGTGCATACTGCAGTTTGGTCTGGGATTCTGCCTCTGCGTCTGAGTGTTAGCCAGCATGGCAGGCTAACAAAGATTTACAGTACATAGAAGGGTTCAAATCCGCAGCGCTCTCAGGCCTTTCGGGTCTGAAGCTGCAGAAGCCTTTCCCTGACACCGGGCAAAGCCCTGTGAAAGAGGGAAGCAGGCTGGAGTTGTCTGCATGCCTTCTCACTTTGACAGCCTACAGTTTCAGGCGTGGGCTCGCTCCTGGCACCCACCAGGGCCCTGCTTTATTGGGCAGCTGGATCCCTGGAAGGACAGTGCAACGCTGCTCCTAAGGGACTAGGAAGATGCCTGCCCCAGGCTTGACTTCATTCAGGAATTTCACACTTGCCTGGACCCTAGTCTGCAGGTGGAGGGTGTCTGGCAGAAGGGCCCCAGTGCCACCCGCCCGCTAAGATTGGGCAGGCTCGCTCCCACCCAGGCCACCTGTTCCGCGGCCCCACCCTCCCACCTCTGCACCTCGCGGCTTGAATGCTAGCTCTCAGGCTGTGGGGCGCCATGAGTATTAATAGCCCGACTCTGAGGTTGTACTGATAAGAAAGGCATCCCCTGGCCGCCATACAGGCTCTCCTCCCTCTCTACTCTGTGGAGAGATAATGAGTCACCATGGCGACCCGGGTTTGAGTGTCTACTGAAGAGACTAATACACCACCTGCCTTGCCATGTGCGTTCCCATAGCTGCCCCTTCAGACACTTCTGATATCTCCATTAAAAAAAAAAAAGAGGGAAACTGAGGCTCTTGAGAGGTTCGTTCACTTGCCTGAGTCATACGAGTGGTAGAGCCAATCTTATCTGTCAGCATTTCCGGCTCCATTGATGCGACGTGCTCCGCTTCACCTCACCCAAGGGTGAGACAAACCCTTTGGTTGGTTTGAACCAAAGAAATTGAGCCCTGCCCCAGAGGGAGCCCAGCCGAGCTGCAGACTCGCTGGTCCAGTTCCTCGAACTTCAGGAAACTCAGAGACTGGGATGGGGCGGGGCCAGCGGACATGGACTTCCAAGAAGCATCCTTTCTGTGGATATACGCGCTGTAGGACTGGCCCGTTGGCCTGGGCTTCCTGACAGCCAGCCCCAGGGGGTAAGGATGGAGCCAGCCCCTGCCCAGGCTTCTAGAATGGAGAGTCAGATGTCAGGGGCAGCTGTCCCCATCCAGGGACAGCACGGGCTTTGCCTCAAGCAGGCCAGATTTCATTCAGGCTTAGGCACACCCCCTCGTGGGCCCTTGTCTCTGTTCCTTACTGACCTACTTTGAGGTGCTTCCCTGTGTCCCTGTGCGGGGCTGGCTGGTGTCGTCGTCGTCTTCTTCTTCTTCTTCTCCTTCTTCCTCCTCCTCCTCCTCTCCCCCTCCTCCTTTTTTTAAAGATTTATTTTATATATGAGTATACTGTTGCTGTCTTGAGATACACCAGAAGAGGTCATCGGAACCCATTAGAGATGGTTGTGAGTCACCATGTGGTTGCTGGGAATTGAACTCAGGACCTCCCGAAGAGCAGTCAGTGCTCTTAGCCGCTGCTGTCTTCTAACATTGCCTTTGAAGGGGCATCACTACCACCGCCAGCCTTTGAGACCCTCTGCTCTTGACGACCCTCCAGCTCAGCTGCTTTGCTGGTTTGTTTTCTTTGATGTGGGGACAGATTCTTATAGCCTAGAGCCTGAACTGACTGGAAACTCCTCATGCAGCAGAGGATTGTCTTGAATTTCTGATCCTTCTGCCTCCACCTCGCAACAGCTGGGATCATGGGTGTGTATCACCACCCACAGCTCAGATTTGTCAATCCATTTTGTGTCACCCTGGACAGGTCTTTCACCTCTATATGTCTCAGTTTCTCTATCCACAAAATGGGTAAAAGCACATACTTCACAGGGTGAAACTATGAAGGTTATCAGTGTAATGTGAGTGTGTATGTGAGTGTAAAGCCTGGCTCAGAACAAGCAGTGTTCGCTATCAGCTATTCCCAATGAAGTTACACACACAACCATTATCATTGATAAGGGTCAGGTGCTTGGCCTCATAGACAAAGACTTGAAAATAAGGATAGATCTGCAAACGTAGCTTGTCAACACTTGACTCTTTACCTATTTCAAGTGTGAGAAAAGTACCTAAGTCTCTCACTGAGTGTCCTGGGTTTTTCTGTTTGTTTGTTTGTTTTGTTTTATGTGTAGGATGGTCTGCGAAGACTGTCTGCTTCATGGGTCTCCTATGAGCTAAGGGATGTCACTCCAACCCAGAGACCCGATGACTGGCATGTCTGAATCCAGAATTCAGACCTGCTCTTAGCAGCGGGTTGGGAGATATAAAGCAGCACACACAGGACACACTACATCTGACAGTCGCACTCCCAGAACCTACCACCAGGGAGCAGGCTTGTCCCATCCAAATTCCCACTTGTCCAATCATGCATTTGATTTGAGCATGATTCCTTTTATTTCAGAAAATTTTAAATTAATACAAAAAAAGTTCAGGCCTGGGGATACAGCTCATCTGGTAGAGGGCTTGGGTAGCATTCACAGGGCCCGAGGTTACATCCACGGCACCATGAAGCCACATGTGGTATCCATGCCTATTATTGTGGAGGAATGAGAATCTAAAACTCTACGCCAGCATGGAGTTCAAAACAAACTCAGACTCAGTTTGGACTAAATGAAACTCTATCTTTAAAAATTAATTCCTCAAATCTTACCACAGACACCAGTGGGGGAGGGGGTGTCTTCTGAGACAGGGCTTCATGCAGCCCAGGCTAGTCCACATTAACTTTCTACAGCCCCCTTCCTTTGCTCTTGAGGTCTCATCCCACTGTCACCGCAAGCTGACCTTGAATTATGCTCCTCCTCCCGCCTCGCTCTCCTTAGTCCAGGCTCTGCTTCCCTTTCCTTTCCTTTTCTTTTTTAATGATTTGTTTATTTATTATATGTAAGTACACTGTAGCTGTCTTCAGACACTCCAGAAGAGGGTGTCAGATCTCATTATGGATGGTTGTGAGCCACCATGTGGTTGTTGGGATTTGAACTCAGGACCTTTGGGAGAGCAGTCAGTGCTTTTAACTGCTGAGCCATTTCTCCCGCCCCGAGTTCTACCTTTCTAATCTTACTATTTCTTGTCCATCTATTTGGTTGGGATTCTATAGAAAGTAAGTATATAAAGTCTACTATTTAGTTATCTGAGATATAAAACATAAAAGACCAGAAAACTGTTAAGGTGATTTGAATAGGATTGACCCTTGGGAAGAGGCGCTATTAAGGAGTATGACTTTGTTGGAAGAAGGGTGTAGTGACACAGAAGTGTGTAGGTGGGTTTTGACGTCTCCTAGTCCTCAAGTTTTGCTCAGTGCAGAAGAGAATCTCCTCCTGGCTGCCTTTGGAGCATCATGTCTGCCCATACACTGCCATGATTCCTGCCATGATGATAGTGGACCTCTGAAACTGTAAGCTGATAGCCATTGCAGTACATTGAGCTCCACAGAGACAGCATCCGGAAAAGTGGGAGCTGGACAGGCACTGGGTGACTCTGTGCCTCACGGTGGAAAATCAACTAAACATGGGCAAAGGAGATCCTAAGAAGCTGAGAGGCAAAATGTCCTTATATGCATTCTTTGTGCAAACCTGCCGGGAGGAACACAAGAAGAAGCACCCGGAGGCTTCTGTCAACTTCTCAGAGTTCTCCAAGAAGTGCTCAGAGAGGAAGAAGACCATGTCTGCTAAAGAAAAGGAGTAATTTGGAGATATAGCAAAGGCTGACAAGGCTCGTTATGAAAGAGAAATGGAAACCTACATCCCCCACAAAGGGGAGACCAAAAAGAAGTTCAAGGACCCCAATGCACTCAAGAGGGCTCCTTCAGCCTTCTTCTTCTGTACTGAGTACCACCCCAAAATCAAAGGCAACCATCCTGGACTATCCATTGGTGATGTTGCAAAGAAACTAGGAGAGATGTGGAAGACTGCAGCGGATGACAAACAGCCCCATGAGAAGAAGGTTGCCAAGCTGAAGGAGAAGTACGAGAGGATATTGCTGCCTACAGAGCTAAAGAAAAACCTGATGCAGCGAAAAAGGGGGTGGTCAACGCTGAGAAAAGCAAGAAAAAGAAGAAAGAGGAAGATGAGGAGGATGAAGAGGAAGATGAAGATGATGACGATGGATAAGTTGGTTCTAGCAGTTTTTTTCTTGTCTATAAAGCATTTACCCCCCCCACCCCGTACACAACTCACTCCTTTTAAAGAAAAAAATTGAAATGTAAGGCTGTGTAAGATTTGTTTTTAAACTGTACAGCGTCTGTTTTTGTATAGTTAACACACTACCAAACGTGTCTTTAGATAGCCCTGTCCTGGTGGTATTTTCAGTAGTCACTAAGCTTGCCAGAGTCTTTCCCCACAGTTCTTCCCTAGTTCCCTCCCTGACTTCCCTCAGTGATGGATGAATTCCCAGTGACCCTAACCCTGGAGGTTTAAGTCAAACAAACCTTTTCCTCCTCTAAGGTATTTTTGGTCAGTGATTTTTCTTTTTAATCACAGCAACAGGAAAGCAGCTAGACCAGGTATGTCCCTTGAAGTTCCTGTGACATTTTATGACCACTATGAACAAAAAAACTACTCTCATGAAGAGATTTCTTCCTATTCCATCCCTGTTTAACTCTGGCAGCCGGCGGCATCTACGGGACTTTCGTATTTCCCCCTACTTTCCAGGGCAGGAAGCAAGTCCTGACTGACTTCAGTATTCCCAGCAAACTGGTGAACACCAACCACTACCAGGATGGCCCCCAGGACAAACTCTGAGCAGATTACTGGGCTTTTATTAGGAGAAGGGTTGGAGGTTGTTACACCAGGGCAGGAGTGGGTATTCTAGGAAGAGATCTTTTGGTCAAATGTGGCAGGTGTTGGCTTCCTCTCCTATGAAAGCAGAGGGGTGAGGGGGAGAGCTGGAGAGATGGCTCAGTGGTTAAGAGCACTGACTGCTCTTCTGAAGGTCCTGAGTTCAAATCCCAACAAGAACATGGTGATGAGATCTGACTCCCTCTTCTGGAGTGTCTGAAAACGGCTACAGTGTACTTACATGTAATAAATAAATAAATCTTTTAAAAAGGAAAGAAAGCAGAGTCAGTAGTAAAGTCTTTACTTTTGGAATACGGTTCAGATTACATAAAAAGCCGCTCAGACCCCAAATATTAGTTCCGTAAACAAAGACTAAGGAAGATGCTCCCAGAGGCACTGGGATGCTAATGTGCCTTATGGGCAATGAAAGCAGGATCAAGCTTATTAACAAGCAGTAGGTGCCGAATAATAAAGAAAAGAATGGGCATTTCTGGCAGATGCTTACAGAATCTAGCTTACTACTACTAACGACGGGCCGGCCAATTGGTCCTGGTCTCCGAATGACTGTCACTCTGATGGTAGATCTAAGGGCAACTCAGGGATATGATTGACAGCTGTTGGGGGTATTTAAAAGGCTCCGTGCCTCTATTTGAAGAACTCCGGGGGACTGCAGTTCTAGCCGTCAATTCTAGTCCTCGGCGACCAGTTCTGTGCTTGTGCATCCGCCTAGGTGGGTCCCAACTCCGGTTCAGGCCAGCTAGGCGGGGCGCCGCAGCCAGGTAAGCCGCAGCCTCTCTCTTTCTCTCTCTCACCCGGCCGGACGCCCCGATCCTCACGGCCGGGAACAATGAGGTTCCGGCTTCTTTAAGGGAGATACCACCGCGCCGGAGGGGCAGGGGACGGCATCCTCCCAGATGATCGCACCCAGCCCCGCGTCGCTGCCTGGGCTACTGTGCCGCCCGCAAACACAGCTCGGTGACTCGAAACGTAGGTGCAGCCAGCCTCCCAGCACTGGTCGCGCCTCCCCACCCGCCCGCCGCCCAATCCCGCCACCGGCGAGGAAGATGCGCCGGGCATCCGGCCCCAGCGAACCGCGCGCTCCAGCCCGCCGCTCGGTAGGTCTGAAGAGGGCAGGTAGGGTAGCCCGCAATGGGGCACGGACACTGCCGGCTCGGGCCAGTGACCGCAGCTTCTCTGGGGCTCCAGGTCGCGCTCCCGCTGCGGCTGAGGGCGACCGTCCCCTGTCGCCACCCCTGCAGGGCAGCATTGGTCCGCTCTGCAGCGCGCTCACCACAGGAGACGCTCGATTGTGTGTGCAGCGCCGGAGCAGCGGCGAAGTGCAATGGCCGGAGCACGCAGGGAGAGGCGCTCGCCCAGCAGGCGGCGCTCGGCTGCGCACGCGCACTATGGAAAGCCGGAGGGGGCGGGGCCCGGCGTGAGGGGGTGTGTCCGCGCACCACGGGGGCGCGCGCCGACTTCTGACTGGAGGCCGCGGCAGCTGAGGCGCGAGCTGCCCGATAATGGCGGCCTGCAGAGCTCATGAGAGGGAGAAGCGGCGGCGGCTGCCCTGAGGTAAACCTGGCCCTTCGGCGCGTGGCACGGATGCCCTGCAGTCAGAGCCGACCTCCCTGCATGTGTCTCTGTCCCCAGCAGGCCTGTCACAGACCTCTCAGCGGAGTCATCGCCGGGAAGGCCCGCTGCTGCCCCGGCCACCGGCCGGGACTGCGGCCTCCGTTCCCGCCCGGGCCACTCCCGGATACCGGCCCCTAGTCCGCAGCGGCGAGGAGTTGAAGCGACCGCGGGGCCTGCTGCAGGGCCACGGGAGGGTCCCTCGGGGTTTCAAGGGACGGCCACCTGGAGTGATCTTGCTGCTTGGGCAGCGAGCGCGGCCTGAGCCTCCGCGTCCGAACCTCTGGCCTGACTTGTCCCTTCCCGGCACCGGCAGGTGCACGTCCAGGCCGGCGGTGCCCAGCCCCGGAGGGAGAATGGCAGGCAGGAGGGTCCAGGACACGCCATCCTGAGGCACCCGGCTGCTGGAAGGATGCTTCAGCAGGGCGTCTCTTCAGCCAGGACCCCAAGGATTTGATAGACACCGTCCTTTCTTATTCAGGAAGGTGTCCTGGGGGGGTGGGGGGGGGACGACTGCTGCAGAGAAAAGAGTCACTTGGAAGCGCACGGAGCAGGGCAGAATGTCCGCCTGGGACAGGAAACCTGACATTAGGGAATCCAGTACGAACTTGAAGGGTAGGCGACTAATTCAAGGAAGTAACCCTCGAGGCAAACGTCAGAAGCAGTCATTTTAAATCTGGCCTATGAACTTAAAGTAGTCGTTCCGGGAGTCTCGGGTTCCTGGGTCAGTCACTTTGTTTACCTAGTTGTGCAATGTAAATACAATCTACAGTCCTGCCTGCGGTGGTGGTGACAGTGGGCGAGTGAGCGCACTGCCGACTCTCCACTCAAAAGAACATTTCTCTGTGGGGCCTGGGCTCCACTTGCCTTTAAGTGATTTATCAAGTTAGAGCTCCAAAGAACTTTGTCAGAGAGTTCTTTTTGGTAGAATAAGATGCACCCTCTTTGGCAAGAAAAGACCTAGAATGAAATAGCTATGCTAAACAACAATAAAAAGGTAGTTCTATTCCAATTGGCTTACTTCTTTTGAGGGAATAGTTCTGCAAAAACTTTATTTGTGCTCATTTTGTAAGAAACAAATAACCAAGCATACTGGTGCAGGTCTATAACCTGCAATTCTTGGAAGGTGGAGACAGGAGATCAGGGTCATCCTCTGCTGTAGAGTAAGTTCAAGGCTAGCCTGAGCTACCTGAGACACTGTTGCAAGCAAAACATAAATAAGTGGTCTTGTCCACTTTTAGTCTATAAACAGAAGTCAAGTGTTTGTATTTCTAAGTGTGAGGGATTTTTGTGTTTTGCTGTTTTTGTTTGTTTTCTTCTCAAGACAGGGTTTCTCTGTGTAGCCCTGGCTGTCCTAGAACTCCCTCTGTAGACCAGGCTGGCCTTGAACTTAGAGATCCACCTGCTTCTGCCTCCCACCTCTTGATGAAATTTCAGATTTCGGGTATATTTTTAACAATGACATTTTCAAGCAGTTAAGGATTAAATGAACTTACTATAAAGTAGCCAGGCAATACCGCCATTCCAGCCTGGTCAGGTGAGATGGCTCAGTGACTAAAGTCATTTTCTGCCAGCCCTTGTAACATGAATTCAGTTTCTGGAACCACATGGTAGGAGGGATCTGACTCCCACATATCGTCCTCTGACTTACATGAAGCTATACACATATACATAAAATATACAATAAAATCTTAAAAGAAGTGAAAGCTGTCTTGAGCTACATAATCACAAGAACCTATCTTTTAAAAAACAGGACGGGAAGCAAGGTCTGGTGACATCAATCTTTAATCCCAGCCCTGGGGAAGCAGAGGCAGGCTTATCTCTGAGATGGAGGCCAGCCAGGGTGTCGTAGTGAGATCTTGTCCAAAAAGGGAGTCGGTGGAGCCTGGAGAGAGAGTTCAGTGGGTAAAACATTTGCTGAGTACGTTTGGGGAACTGAATTTGGATCCCTCGAACCCATGTGAAGCTAGATGTGCCTTCCTGTGGTGAGATGGGCGGCAGAGACGGGAGTTTCCAAAGTTCACAGACAACTACCCTGGCATATGCTGTAGCAGTGACAGGAGAGCCAAGATTATCTCCTTATAGGTGTGCCATGGCATGGGCATGCCTGCACTCACGCACAAGTCAGGGATGTTGGTACTGTAACCATGGCTTCTAGCACCAGCATAATTTATCTATCAAGCTCCAAGCCAGGGAAACTTAGCAAGACCCTGTCTCAAAGACAACAAAAACCTTAAAAATTGTTATAAAGTACTTGAAATAGTTCATGATACATGGTAAGTGCTATTATCTTTATTATTATTGATAGATTGGTCCAAAGCATAGCGAGATACCCTTCAAGTACCACAGACAGCAAAACGGATGGGTAAATCATGCGTAAGAATACAAGCCAATAGGTCCACCTAATTTCAACAGAGCACCTTGTTGATTTTTCCAGAGACCTCGACCTTGAAGA
This sequence comes from Tokudaia tokunoshimensis, assembly GCA_036184795.1. Taxonomy (NCBI): domain Eukaryota; kingdom Metazoa; phylum Chordata; class Mammalia; order Rodentia; family Muridae; genus Tokudaia; species Tokudaia tokunoshimensis. The sequence continues at coordinate 117,501,809 of BTHU01000005.1, read as the reverse complement.
TGGTGAGTAGCCAGCCGAAGTACGATCTAATACGGGAGGTAGGCCGGGGTAGTTACGGCGTTGTGTACGAGGCAGTCATCAGAAAGACCGCTGCGAGAGTAGCCGTGAAGAAGATTCGATGCCACGCACCCGAAAATGTTGAACTAGCCCTCCGAGAGTTCTGGGCACTGAGCAGTATCAAGAGCCAACACCCAAATGTGATTCACTTGGAAGAGTGCATCCTACAGAAAGATGGGATGGTGCAAAAGATGTCCCACGGCTCTAATTCTTCCCTTTATTTACAGGTATGTGTCCCTGCATAGGAAATGGACGTAATAGTGGTCAGCAAGAGGAGACCAGAGTGTCAGGTGAACTTCTCCCTAAGATGCAGGTGTTCTATGGCTAGGTGTACACAGAGGTCTGTAGAGGAAAGAGGTGTCTGCCTTAAACTTGTGCGGCACATACCTCAAAACAACGCAAGCCGCCTGCTATGCCCAGTACTTAACCAGTCTGTGTAGCAACAGAACAAGATGGGAACTAGAGGAGGTTTGAGGCGAGCATCTAAGGTCAGTTCCTGGAAACCAATTATTTTGAAAATAAACACAGAAGACAAGGGAAAAAATAGCACAATCAGTAATAGCCACACCCATGGTAACTGGACTTCCCTAAGTCACAGATCTAAACATCATAAGCCTTAGATGAGTAAATTGCTACATGCCTATAGTCCTAGTACTTGGAAGGTGGAGGCAGGGGCCTCAGGAGTTCAAGACCAGACTCACCTGTATATTGACTTAAAGACATTCCTAGACTGAATCCTGAGCTCCAGGACAGAAGTTCTCCTCTGACCTCCACACTTGCACTGTGGCATGCAAGCATTCACACACACACACACACATACACACACATATTTGTAAACACACACACACATAAAATAAGTAAATATAATTTAACAATTAAAACAAAATACAGTAACAACAAAGAAACTATGTTTATGTTGGTGAAAACATGGATAAAGAAGTTGTGGCCAAGTCTGATGACCCAAGCTCAGGTCTTCGGCCCCTCATGTTAGAGAGAGGACTTGGACTCCCAAGAAGTTTTTCTCATACCTCCATGAGTGTTCCATAGCTCCTCTCACATACAAAACAAAACAAATAAATACTTTAAAAAATTTAAAAGCTATAGTGTTTACTTTTCTAAAAGTACTTAGGTTGCCATGATACAAATATTGGGAACGTTTCTGTCTTTTTTCCCTTTTTTTGCCAGTGCTAGAGATGGAGCCTAAGGTTTGGGGCATCCTACATAAACTACATTCCCTCCTAAACTGTCAGCTTTGCATTAAGTTTTAGAGACTAAGGTACACAATCCCTTCAGATGGAAAAGTAAAGATATTAACACGTTTGGCATAGTGCTAAGTCCAGATCTAGTAGCAACATAACAGGAATTGGGATTTATTTAGTCCTTTAGGGTTTTAAGATATGAAGTACCAGACCAAAGTGATTTTTGTACTTAAGTTGCCTTTTTTCAGTGAATCAGTTTACCCTTTAAAGCCTTACATACGTGCATTTGATTTACGGCACTTCTGCTGTCAGAGTGACTTGAAATAAATAATGAAGCTTTCCTAGTAGCTCCCTGTTCAATGTGGTTTGTTTCTGCCTTCTATGACCTTGTCCAAATCAGAGAGGAGGCTGAAGCTAGATTCGGTATATAAGAACCTGTGTTGAAATAAGATAGGTTTTTCTATGGATTTAATAAGTAAACGTGATTTTTCTTTCTTTATTCACTTACTTTTGAGACAGATTCTCACTGTGTAGACCTGGCTAACCTGTAACTTACTATATAGACTAGACTGACACAGAGATCCACCTGCTTCTGCCTCTGCTGAGATTAAAGACATACACTACCACATACCCAACTAAATGACCATATATTTATCACTAGAACTGTATCAAAACAATACAATAAAATCAATAAATAAATCTGTAACATAATCAGGGAGTCCCTATGCATGGCTTTTATTCATAAATTTTCATTTTTTATGTTTTTCCTTGTTATTGGTTGGAATCATTAAACCAGTTCTTAATAGCTAAAAACCTTGTCTAAGAGAAAATGTAAAACAGTTACAAAGGCTCAATTTCATGCATAGCGGCTTTTCACCCTCCAGTCTGTATATTTCAAACAAATGGCATAGATGGTATAGGAACATATAATAGGGAATCTGATACATCTTAGGGCTGAAGAATTATGAACTGCTGGACATGGTGCACATACCTGTAATCCTAACACATAAGACTAAAGGAGTTCATGAGTTCAAGGCCAGCCTGGGCTACATAGAGACTTTGGGTACAGAGTGAGAATCTATCCAGGGACTTTAAAAAGAATTATCAACTATTTAAAACTTACAGAGTCTAACAAGCATTATCTAGATAAGTGGGTGAAAACTATATGTTTCCCTTCTTACAAGCCAGTATTATGTGCACCACCATGCCTACCTTCTAAAACACTATCTGAGTACTGGTATTCTGCCTGATACAAAGCTAATTATTAAGCTTGTATTTTAGGGTAAAGACAGAAAAACGGAAGTCAGAAATAGCACACCTGTGTTTCAGCCTCTCTGCACTGGTGCACCATGCAGTGAGGAGGCTCCTGCGGGCAGTCGCCACTGCTGCCCTCTGCCAGGGGAGGCAGATGAAGGCTGCTCTTTGCTTTTGCCAGAATAACCACATGAAGTAGTAATGTGATTAGTAATTGTAATGATTGTAAGGTGAACTTACCAGTTGCTCACTCTTCAACAGCTCCACTCCAATTCTTCCCCTTTCATTGTTCTCTTTAGACACCACATAAAAAATAATTAAAAAGCGATATACCTCTATATTTTAGTCTGTTCATGAAGCGATGAGCTAGGTAGTGAGAGAATTCAGCTATATTGACATATGTAGAAAATGTTGGTCAGTTGGGCACTTTCCAAAATACAGCTATAAAGGTGGCATTCTGAAGTACTGAAAAAAAATGTAATGCATATATAAAAACACAGATGAAATAAAATATTCTTGAAGTTTTCAGTTAAAGCTGGAGACTGGGGCTTGACTCGCAGTGTAGAGCAGAGCAGAGCAGGGCTTCCTAACCCTTCCACTCAGGCCCTCTCCCCAGAAAACCCTGGGTGTATAAAACACCTACAGATCAATCGTGCTGACAATGAATCATAAATAATTTCACTTTAAAGCAATCCTTTTGTATAAATATAATTTTACCTTTTATTAAAGTAGAAAGCAAACTGTATACTAATGAAGTGAATGTACCTGTTTATTTCTACAAAGAGGTAAACCTTGGGCTGACAAGATGGCGCTGTGGGCAGAGGCACTCGGAGGCAGACCTGCCAACCTGCCTTCCATCCTCAGGTCCCACAAGGTGGCAGTGCTTCCCAGAGTTATCCCCCGCCACACGTGCAATGACCCATGTGCAACACACACACAGCTAAACTTGTTTTTTAAAAAGAGAATTCGGATTGGATATTTGTTACTTTAGGACATAAAGCATCTTTAGCACAGTTGATGATTTGTATTTTATAAAAATCAGTGGTGAAAATAGTGCTTCACAGAACTTTATTAGTATAAAGTGGTAGACAGATGTTTAAGGCAGATTCAGAAACTGTTGGAAATTCTCTCCTAACAGTTTCCAGCAAGCCTCTTGTCTCTGTTTCTGTAGTGCTGGGATCAAAGGTGTGCCACCACAGCCACCTTCAAACAGTAATTTTTAACCTCTGTCTCTCTTTCTCTCTCTCCCTGAGACAGTCTCATTATGTAACTCAGGCTGGCCTTAGATTTGGGATCAGTTGATCTAGGTGTAGTGACAAACACACACCTGTGATTCTTGCACTGGAGATGGAAGCAGGAGGATCAGAGTTCAAGGCCAGCCATAAACTGTACAATGAGTTTGAGGCCTTTGTGAAATACTTGAGACCCTGTCTCAGAAGAAAAGAAGAAAGAAAAAAAATGAACCTAAATTAAGCATTGTACCATAACACAGTCCATTTAAACTACTTTGGCATTTGCAAGATTTATAGCTAGTGGTGGTAGTGCAAGCCTTAAATCCCTGCACTTGGGAGGCAGAGGGAGGTGGATCTCTGAGTTCAAGACCAGCCTAATCTACAAAGCAAGTTCCAGGACAGCCGGGGCTACACCTGTCTTAAAAACCCTGTCTCAAAAAACAAAACAAAACAAATACACTAACAAATAAAAAAGACTTATTAATTTCTTGGTTATGTTAGGGAGGGTATATGTGTGTCAGTGCAGGTGCCCTTAGATGACAGAAAACAGTTGCGAGCCACGAACATAGTTATTGAGGACCTGAACTGCAGTCCTCTGTGACAGCTATAAATTCAGAACTGCTGAACTGTGTCTCCGTCCTCTTTAACCTTTGTGTATTTTATGACTACTACTCTTCTCCTCATCCTTCACAGCTTGTAGAGACTTCATTAAAAGGAGAAATTGCCTTTGATCCCAGAAGCGCCTATTACTTGTGGTTTGTGATGGATTTTTGTGACGGAGGAGATATGAATGAGTATCTGTTGTCCAGGAAACCCAATCGAAAGACTAACACCAGCTTCATGCTTCAGCTCAGCAGTGCTCTGGCCTTCTTGCACAAAAACCAGATAATCCACCGAGACCTGAAGCCTGATAACATCCTGATTTCTCAAAGCAGGTTGGATACCAGTGACTTGGAACCCACACTGAAAGTGGCTGATTTTGGCCTAAGTAAAGTTTGCTCAGCATCTGGGCAGAACCCAGAAGAACCTGTCAGTGTAAACAAGTGTTTCCTTTCCACGGCGTGTGGAACGGACTTCTATATGGCTCCTGAAGTATGGGAAGGACACTACACAGCAAAAGCTGACATTTTTGCTCTGGGAATTATCATCTGGGCAATGCTGGAGAGGATCACCTTCATAGACACAGAGACAAAGAAGGAGCTCTTGGGGAGTTATGTAAAGCAGGGGACCGAAATTGTACCTGTTGGGGAGGCACTCCTGGAAAACCCCAAAATGGAACTTCTCATCCCTGTGAAGAAAAAGTCTATGAATGGGCGAATGAAACAACTGATAAAGGAAATGCTGGCCGCAAACCCTCAGGATCGCCCTGATGCTTTTGAATTAGAACTCAGATTAGTCCAAATTGCATTTAAAGACAGCAGCTGGGAAACGTGACCTTCTGCTTGCAAGCATCTTAGATGGTGCTGCTTTAGAGTCCACGGAAGTACATTACATGGCCGAAAAGAAGACGGAAGTTAGACTCTACTTTCTAAGGGTTTAGGTTTTATCATGGGGTAGTTTTTTTTCCTCTCATTTTTCTTAATCCATGCAGGCCATTTTATTGTATGTTTTGAATGTGTATTACCAATGTGGCTGTAAAAAAATTTTTTTAATGATCATTGGTAAAAGGTTGGCAGAAAAAATTCTTTTAAGAGCCAAGCAGAGAAGAAAGTCCCATTTTCTAGAAATATCTTTAAGTATTTTAGACATTCCTTGTCAGTATTAGGCATTTCCATGGAAGAAGAGGTTTGCGTGCTGGTAATGCAACCTTTGAAGCTTTGTAAAGGAAACATATATGTATATATTTATGTATATGTAAGTATGTGAATGTGTGCATTTTGCATTCCACGTGAAGAAAATGCCACGTCTGTTTAAATTATTTGATACAGGTTTGGGTTTTTGAGATTTGCTGATGAAATTGGTGATAAAAGCCACACAAACCACCTTCATCTTTGCCCCACTCCTCCTGCTACTGGAAACATGCTAAGGGTATATTTTTGTTGTTGTTGTTGTTTCCCAGTATACATCTCTTTTTAAAGGCATCATTTTGAAGGGTCTAGATGGCTGATTAAACATAACTGAAGCTAAGCAGTTCTAAGATGCTGGAGTATGTTTGAGCTCTCCAGCGTCCTGTAGCAATTCGAGTTGAATTAGTCATTGAGTCTCATGGCAGAAGAAGGTCGGCAAGGATGCTTACGGCTCACTCATACCTTTAGGTAAATGAGCATTTGTTTGACTAATTAAACCACAGCACTGGGACGTGCAGGCACGTGAGCATCTGCTGTAACTTGAGGATGGTATTCTTCTGTTCTGAAAACATTACATTACACAACTATAATACTTGATGTATTAATTTTGAGTTTTAAGACTTTTTCTAAATCTCAGCATAAAGTCGAAGAAACCAAATATGCTCACTCTCGAGTTGCTGGCCCTGGTGTGGCTTCCTGTTGGATCACTGGAGTTTCTGTCACTTTAACACTGATGCTGTTTTCTCCTGTCTCATGTGATGCAGTAATGGGACTGGTAATCACTGTCACAAATACTGGTCGCTCTCTTCCAAAGTGAGAGATGATGCATAGAGAGTTTGGCAAATGGATAAAATTCTACGCCACCAACTGCTTTTCCAGTAGGTTGTCATGGTCACCTAGCATCTATCAGAAAGCAAGAGACTCAACTCCTAAAGGGAAATTCTAACTGCACGGTTGCCTCCACATTGTTCTTGCTAATTCAGGAACATTGAGGAAAGGATTCTTTCTTAAACCAGAACACCAGTCTTTAGGATGAATTAGAATCTACCACTGTATCTAGGCACTAGCCGCCCACCTCCGGTGCTGGAGTAAAACCTTGGGCCTTAGGTGTGAGTGAAGCAGTCTACCACTGACCCTACGGGGATCTTTATAAGCATTAAGATGCAAAAGGCAATATAATAATCAGTATATTGTCCTTATCAGCAGTTCTCATTGTCTCCTCAGTGCTTGAACCTCCACACCTTCACAGTAGGTCGCTGTAGTTCAGTGGACAGCACTTGCCTGGCATGTACAAGGCTCTGGATTTAATCCCTGCCATCACAAAATCAACAGATCAATAAATGTGTTCAGAAGGTGATAATAAAAGATAAACACACAAAAAATGGAATACGTAAAACTAGACTGAATCAATCTGAAAGTATAAAAACGTGAACTGAAAGGCTTTAGTTTTTTATCAAATAAAAAAAAGTCACATACGCTTAATATCACTTGCAGACTTAACTAAAATAATTCTTTCAGAAATAAGAAGTATAAGGATCTTCATGGTAATTGACCCCTTGGGTCACCAAGTTGACACAGATCTGACCAGTGGATTACCATTGACTTGGCCCTTCTCAGATTGATATGTGATGTGTGCCAACAGTTCTTTGCTCTACAAATACCTGTGCACTTGAAGCCTCGGTGTCCTGAGCATATAGCTCTTGATCCTGCCTCCTTGAAAATAATGAGTAATTTGGTTTGTCTTTTGTTTTCATTGGTGCTGGGATCATACCCAGGGCCTTGCATGTGCTACACAAAGGTGTTAGCACTGAGCTAAATGTCTAGCCCCAGTTATAATTTATTTTGAAAGATTTTTATCTGTGAAATAGAATTCTTTTCTTTATTAGAGGTAAGGGTGTGGGGTGATCAGGAAATTTCTTCCAGAACATTCTTAAATCCTTGTATTCTGAAATAGCTTATGATATCAACAAAAGGACAGTAATTTGTCTTTGTTCTTTCAGTCAGGGGTATTTATTAAGTACCTACTGTGTGTTCAGCACTTTAGTTGATAAGACAACCATTTAAGATTTGCAGTTGTAGGGGCTGGAGAGAGGACTCAGCCGTTAAGAGGATTTGATGCTCTTGCACACAACCAGAGTTCAGTTCCCAGCACCCACGTTGAATGACTCACAACCATCTAACTCCAGCTCCCAGAGATCTAATACCCTCTTTTTTGCTTCCACAATTTTAAGAATAAAGACAAACCATTTTTTAAAAATGGTATCTAGCCATGAACTTTCTTCAGACACATGTAAGAAATAAAAGATGAGTGATACTTGGGAATTTTGGATAATTGCTAAAGGAAAAATGCAATCAAGAAATTGTGCACAGTGCCTTGCTCATAATAGGTACTCAATAAACAGTTATCCCTCATAGTCTGTTGCCATGGTTTGTAGTGTTTTATGAAATTTGTCTTAATTGAAAAAAAAAAAAGACCAAATATTTCAAATAAAGCTTATAGGCAGCTGTGTCCAGTCACTGTAGGGTTGTACAGTTAGTTCCTAGGCTGTTAATTTGCACCTGTTGTCACTTAGAAACATGGGGTTCTGTAGATTCTTGGTGCTAAGGGATACTTTGTCGTTCTGATGAAGTAAGTGTTAAGTGTCAGATAAATAGCACAGAATAGTTTTTTCTGCAGGTCTGGGTTTTTGTTTTTAATTGTAAAATGTTACCAATCAAACTGTTGTAGCAGCTACAAAATAACTCACCAGCATGACAAAATAGTCAAAAAACAAACAAAAAAAGATGTCATCAGCACATCAGAAAAGAAGGCAACTTTAAAACTTTTCTTTTAAAATTGTCAAATATATTTTATGAAGAATTTATAAAGGGGGAAAGTATTGTAATTTATTGTTCACGAGGTTTTTTTTTTTTTTAATAAAGTGAATTTCAACAAAAAACCTTGAAAGTTCTCTTGCTACTTTGAGTTGTACAGTTTTCTGAGTCATGAGTGTGAGGTGCCCTACATCCTGGAAAAGTAAGCTTATAGAGTAAATCATTCTCTCCTAGAAGCCATCACCAAGAATGGAGATTGGATTACAAGACTGTAGCATTTCAAGTTCTCCCCAACCATAATGCTATCTGGTTATTTTTGCTTTATATGAGAAGTATGTATTGTTTAAGATTCTTGTTTCAAGATAAGTATTTTTCGTGTATGAATGTTTTACATACATATGTCACTGTGTGCACTGTGTGCATGCAGTCCCCAAGAAGGCTGGATGAGGTATCAGATACCCTGGAACTGGAGTTCCATGTGAACCTCCTTGTAGGTGCTGGGAATTGAACCGAAGGTCCTCTAAGAGCACTCCAAGGGGTCTTAACCTTCTTCCATTTATCCTATTTCTATTAAATGTACTAAGTGGATACAATGACTTGTAAAGAAGTCAGGCTTAGCTGAGAGTGGTGGCCCATGCCTTAGATTCCAGCACTTGGGAGACAGGCCAGGCAGCTGAGAGTGTTGAGCCAACCAGATCTATGTACTGAGTTCTAGACCAGGACACCATAGTGAAACCTCAGGGAAAGAAACTGCCATTGCCAACCCGTTTTCTTTTGTAAAATGTAGGGTTGCCTCAGTATACAGTCTCACGAGTAGCCAGTGGAACAGCTGAGGGACAAGAAGCAAGTCCCTGCCCTTCCTCCTACTGCAGTTAAGAGCCTCTGAAAACAGATTTGCAACTGCTTAGAGATTATCGTTTTAAAATTCAATCTCTGAGATGAGGCCAGCCTGGTCTACAGAGTGAGTTCCAGGACACCCAGAGCTACACAGAGAACCCTGTCTCAGGATAGGAGGAAAATTAGAATTCAGTTTCAAACGATAAATTTGCAGCTATCAACACTTTGCAGTTTACAAAGCACCGCCATATGCTGTTCATTCTTTTCATATCTTTTACTTGAAATAGGAGCTGATTCCTGGTGAACTGAAGGTAGAAACAACAGGCGACGTTGGTCTCGCCCCAGGACCTTGATACCGCCTAATCTCTGCCTCCAGTTGGCGATTCTCTCACAGAAAAGCTTTATCTCACCAGCGGAAGGAACCGGCCTTGTTCTGGCCTTCCTTTAAATTCAAATGTTGCTGTCTTGATCAGCCAATCATAGACGTCCTCTAAAGTGCTCCGAAATGACGGTTTGTGGGTAGAAAGTAACTCCGACCTGGGAAAGCCACACCTCTAGAGGTAAACCGCCTCTTTTAAAGGTGGTACTTCCCACCTAGGCAAAGAGTTTCCATTGGTTAGAAGTGAATTGCTTAAAAAAAAGAGAGAGAGAAACAAAAGCCCTGGGCTTTGGAATTTCCTTCTCTTGTTCAACCTGGTATTTCAAGCTTAACCTGTTTTGAGCTGAAGTTAAGCAATTTGGTATTACCAAAGCTGTTGTGGTCTAGCACTTGAAAGATCCGGTATGGAAGAGTAACTTTTGCAAATAGCCACATAAGTAAAGTGTGTCCTTGGGTAAGCAGCTTCATTTGAGCTTCAGTTTCCATAGATGCCAAATGAAAGTGATAATTACATCTCATTGCACGCTGAGTTCGTCAATGATCTTTGCTCATGTATTTGAAGTTTCTAGGAGGGCAGAGGTCATCCAGGGCTGCATAGTGTGACCCTTTCTCACAAAACAAGAACAACAGCAACAAAATACACCACAAGGAATTTCCATGAGAGGAGGAAGGAAGAAATCACCGAGTTAGTTGAAGGCACTGTCCCCTTTCCTCAGGAAAATGTTTGCCTATAATGTCACGGGAGCACAAATGTCAGGAGTCCAATGTCATGGATCCCAAGTTGAGGGATCCTGTGTTGGAGTGGCCAGTGTGCCTCTGTAGTAGCACTCCTAATCTAAAGAGGCTGTGCACCCAGGGATTCTAGTGAACCCATATGATTTTGTTTCTTGCCCTGTGATGTCTACACAGGGGTCATTGTGTGTAAACTCAGCAAACCACACGTGACTTTGGGTTCTAGGCATCACTCCCTGGTCGTCACATGTGCTCCTGTTCTAACACATACAATTTTTAGACTTCAGATATATAATTATACTTCAATTTGAAAAAAAAAATTTAAGAGAGGGTTTTCTTTTCTCTAGACAGACTTCAAACTATGTATCTGAAAATAACTTTGAACTCCTGATTCTCCACATCTAATTTATGCATTGCTGAAGACTGAACCCAAGGCCTCCTGCCTGCTAGGCAAACACTCTACCAACTGAGCCATATCCCTAAAATGATAAAGATGACGCTGGGGCTGGGCTCAGTGGTGGAGCATGTGCTTAGCAGACCTAAGCCATGGATGGCTTCCTTCCCCCAAATCACACACACACAAAGCAAAAGAAATCAGGAGTGGTGGAACATGCCTTTAATTAATCAGAACCCAGGAGGGGGAGGTGGGGGCTGTGTGTAACTTTGAGGTTAGCCTGGTCTACATAGTGAGTTCCAGGTAAGCCAGAACTACATAGTGAGACCCTGTCTCAAAATCAAAAGCAAAGGTGGATGGTGGTGACATGTACCTTTAGTCCCATACTAGGGAAATAGAGGCATGCAGGATCTCTGCGTTTGAGGCCAGCTTTGTCTACAGAGGAAGTTCCAGGATAGCTAGGGCTACACAGAGAAACCCTGTCTTTACAAACCAAAAGCAAGCCAAAAGCAAAAGGAAAAAAAATGTGCATGGGGCCTGGAGACTATCCACTGTGATTGACAGGAAAAAGGAGCAACCCTTCATCTTTCTGGTCCTGTGTAACTTCAAGTCTGTTTCCTGTATTTATTTATTATTAAGGAAACATTCCCTTTCTGTGGTCTAGCCTGGCCTTGGCCTCTTGGGTGCTGAGATTACAGACAGACACCATGTTGCTCAGCCTCCTAAATTTACACAGAAAGGACACTTAACTCCTGATATGCAAAGGTTCTCTTCAGGAAACTGACTACAGAAATGTGCTGAGCATGTAACTGTCACCAGTGCCAGGACACTGAGGCTTAAAACTGCCCTTACTGCTGATTTGCACTGCTGAGAGACATTGGGTTTTTGGCTCATTTGTTTTTTTTTGTTTGTTTGTTTTTATTAAAGTTAGTTTCCATTTTTACCTCACTGATGAAGTTAGCATCTTCTATGTCAAGACGGCAACATCCAGCCAGTCTTCTTGCCTTACAGCCCTCTGCAGATCTAAGACTCGGGTCTCCTTTGCTTCTACCTTCATTCTTCTGAGAGTATTATAATTCAAGATGTCTGCCATCTCTCAGACGCAGGTGCCAGGAATATTAAGAGATACTAAAGGGATTTAAAGAGCTACACAGCTGTGGTCCAGCTAGTCCACCAATGGTTGTCTCACGACGGAAAGTCCAAGAATCCAGTAGTTGTTCAGCCCAAGAGGCTGGATGTCTCAGCTGGTGTTTGGTATATGTCGGAATCTTGAAGAAGTGGGCTCTAATGCCAGTGAGGGACAGTCACAAGAGCAAGAACCATGAACTTACCAGTGAGAGTCATGGCAAGCATGCCACAGCCAAAGCTTCCTTCTTCCGTGTCCTTTATATGGACTGCCATGAGAAGGTATGGCCCGGGCTTAGGGTGGGTCTTCCCACTTCATATAGTCCAAATAACCCAAGTCCCTTACAGGTCTGTCTGCCCAGCCACTTGACTTTTGAGTTAACTCCAGGTATTAACCAAGTTGACAACTAAGAATGACCATCACACATGTATATATGACACATTCTGGCTACAGTCACACCACGGACCTCTTCAAGGCTTTCTCTTTACATTTAAAAGTAATTTGTTGTTTGTGTCTTGAGACAGGGTTTCTCTGTGTCCTAGCATTCGCTCTGTAAACCAGGCTGGCCTCAGAGATCTGCTTGATTGCTAGGATTAAAGGCATGTATGTGTCCTCACCACCGCCCTAACTTTTATGTTTTTGAGAACTGGAAAACTTTTGAAATAATTAGATGATTTTGAATTTTATTCAATGCTTAGATTTTTTTTTTTAAATTGCTTTTAAGGTAGGTTGTGCTGCTGCACACCATTAATCCCAACACTTGAGAGACAGAGGCAGGCAGATCTCTGAGTTCAAGACCAGTAGTCTGGTCCACAGAGTGAGGACAGCCAGGGCTACAAAAAGAAACCTGTCTCAAAACCAAAGGGGGGTGGGGGCAGTGCGGTGCCTGGGTACCTGGAGAGATAACTCAGAGGTTAAAAGCAGTGACTGCTCTTCTTTGAGTCCTGAGTATAATTCCCAGCAACCACAAGGTGGCAGACAACCATTTATGATGAGATCTGGTGCCCCCTTCTGGTATGAAGGCATATATGCAGACAAAACACTGCATACAAAATTAATTAATTAATTTTTTAAAAAGACAAAAAATGTAAAAGTTGTAATAATCTCCTCTAGCAGGGAGGCGCTGAAGGTGGCCCTCCAGAGGGATGCTCATACTTTGCACTGCAAAGTTCTGGAAGTCTGGAAGCTCAACTTCACAATCTATGGTAGTGGAGGTCCCATTTCCTACTGGGAAGAAATTGAAAGAATTTATAGTGTCTGTTGTTCATTCGACTAAAAAGTATTAGGTTGGCCATGCTGGCACACGCCCTTAATCTCAGTACAGGAGCAGAGGCAGGTACATGTCTGAATTTGATGTCAGCCTGATCAGTTCTAGGGCAGCCTGGGCTGCTAATGAGACCCTTTCTCAAAAACACCACTCTGCAGAGGGTTTGCCCTGGGTTTGATTACTGACACTGCAGAATGTCACATCCACCATCCGGGCAGGAAAAAAGCTGGAGGAACCAAATAATCAACTTGTTGTAGAAAGGCAAAGTCACACCGGGTGTGATGGTTTTCACCTGTCAATCCCAGTACTGGGAAAACTGAGGCAGGAAGATTGCAGTCTGGGCTTCAGTAGAAGACTGTACTGGAGGCAGGGGAGAGGGAGACAGGAAAGAAAGTTAGTTTCCAAGGCATGCCGCTGCTACTGTCCCCAGAGCTGAAGAAAGAGACAGGCAGATGCAGAGAAGCTTCCAAAATGCAAACACTTGGGGGACGTAAGTGGGGGAGCCGGAGGTTGATGTTGAGCGTGTTTCTCGATCACTAGATTATCTTTGTAAATTACATCTATTTGTGTGTGTGCGTGCACAAAGCATTGTCTCAATTAAGACTCCCTCTTCCCAGGTGTGTCTGAGTTTGTGCCAAGTGGACAAAAACCAGCCTGCATGACATTATAAACTATGATCCTCAGCCCCCAAATCACATTTTATATGCTTGCAATTCATAGCATATTTTAGAACTAAGTGAGAGAAAACGTATCAGTGTTTACCTGGGCATGCAGTGGCTTAGTATAGTTTCCAACCCACAGGAAGAACCTTTTAGGGGCTGTAGCTGTGCTAAGTGGTCTATACCCTTTTTATGTTGATTAGTTATTTAAACTAAAATCAAACAAAACAAAGAAAGACTAATGGCCAGGTTTTAGCCGTCTGAATTTCAGTAGGTGGAGCCCTTACACTAACATTATAGAACATTAGTGGCTCTAATATAAAATGAGGATAAAATGGTTGTGCACATCTGTCTTCCTCCCACTCCGGGGTTAGGAAAAGCATTATGAGTTCAGGTACCAGCTCCGGGCACCACAGCTCCGGGACCAGGAGCTTCCACCGACCAGAAGCAGTGGGTTCCACATGAACTGGAGAGATGCTCTGTAGTTCAAAGCCCCAGCTGCTCTTCCCGAGGACCCAGGTTTGATTCCCAGCGCCCACATGGCAGCTCACAACTATCTCTAACTCTAGTCCTAGGAGATCCAGTGCCCTCCTATGACCTCTGTAAGCACCAGGCACTCAAAAGTGTACGGACGGGCAAGCAGGCAAAAGACCCACCCACATAAAATAAGTAAATCTTTTTAAAAGTCGCAGAAGAAGCGGAGTTAGTTAGACTGAGGGACAGGTAGAAAAGGTCGGGATAGCATCTTGAAAATTCACTTACCTCTACTGAGCAACTGCAAAGACCCCCCCCCACCACTGCAGCGTCCTCACCTGGGAGCGCCATCTCTACTTTGGAAGTCTTTTTATGTCCCAGCTGCTTGTGCTTGTAAGAGACCTTGAAACTTGTCCCTTGGGGGTATTTGACTCTAAGACAGGACTTTCTTTCAAGCATTAAAAAAAATGCATTAAAAAAATCAACTTTACATGAATAAGTGTGGGTATGGACATGCTAGGACACACGTGTGGAGGTCTGTAGATAGCTTGCAGGAGTCGGTTCTCTCTTTCCACTATGTGGAGACCGGGGATCAAGCTTAAGTGGTCAGCTGAGTGGCTGGTGACTTTACCTGCTGAGCCATCTGGTCTGTCCAGCATTTTCTGTTTTTATTTTTATTATTTATTTATTTAATGCATATGAATACACTGTAGCTATCTTCAGACACACCAGAAGAGGGCATCGGATCCCATTACAGACGGTTGTGAGCAACCATGTGGTTGCAGGGAATTGAACTCAGGACCTCTGGAAGTGGTTAGTGCTCTTAACCGCTGAGCCATCTCTCCAGCCCCTTCTGTTTTTGTTTGTTTGTTTGTTTGTTTTGTTTTTTTATAATTATTTATCTTTAACATAGTTTTTTTTTAAGAATTCCTTTTTTTGTTGTTGTTTTTTGTTTGTTTGTTTGTTTTTCAAGACAGGGTTTCTCTGTGTAGCCCTGGCTGTCCTGGAACTCACTCTGTAGACCAGGCTGGCCTCAAACTCAGAAATCCACCTGCCTCTGCCTCCCAAGTGCTGGGATTAAAGGCGTGCGCCACCACCGCCTGGCTTGTTTTTATTTTTAATGTACAAAATAATGAATTTCACCATGGCAACTTCTTTTTATACTGTGTATAATGCACATCAATCATATCTGCCCCCC
Source organism: Tokudaia tokunoshimensis (assembly GCA_036184795.1). NCBI lineage: Eukaryota > Metazoa > Chordata > Mammalia > Rodentia > Muridae > Tokudaia > Tokudaia tokunoshimensis. The sequence goes on along the minus strand of BTHU01000005.1, from coordinate 117,486,400 downwards.
CCTTACCCACCTCCTCCTCCTCCTTGCTCTCTACTTTAGAACCTCTCAAGTTGGCTTCCAAGGAGCGACTCTAGCATTGTCAGCAGATCCCCGAGAATTACAAGCAAAAACTTAGGCTGGCCTTGAACTCTTGATCCCCTTGCTTCAGCCTCCTGAGTGCTGGGATTATAAGCATGCATCAACACACTCAACCAGCAGGTCCATTCAAACACCCATGAGCCACCCTTGACTGACCGCATCTGTCACAAGTGCTCTGGGGCGAGACACAGGACGCTTGAAAGGAGGAATTGGAAGGCTCCCCCAGGGAATTATTCTCCTTGTTGCCAGTGGATAGTCTGTCTCCCAGGAGGTGACCCTTCTCGTCAGGGTCCACCTACCGGAATACACAGAACACAACTACCAGAGTTAGCCAAGGTGCTGGGCCTTCTCCAGCTGGCTCAGGGACTAACCCTCCTGGGCCTGCCTTTCCCAGTTCAGAGGGTAGGATTTCCTGAAGCTGAAAAGCCTGTGGGCCTCACCCTGTGGCTCTCATCTCATCAATGGTGTTGATGAGCCCACACTTCCCTTCTCTTCCTTCTCCAGGTCAGTAGGTGATGGTGTGCTACAAAGAGCTGTGTGTGTGTGTGTGTGTGTGTGTGTGTGTGTGTGTGTGTGTGTGTGAAAGAGAGAGAGAGAGAGAGAGAGAGAGAGAGAGATCTTTGCAGCTAAATCACATGTTTATCTAGGCCTACATCTCAGCCTAGGCCCAGGCCTTAGAGGAGAAACTTCCTGGCCTCAGGATTTCCTTTAAGTGCATGGGCTCCAAAGAGTTCAAAGGGTCTTTGTAATAATTAATCATTGTCAGTGACCTGGGTATAACTCCTGCTGTGAAATTCAGAGGTTCTGCCCATTCCTGGAAAACTACCACTGACCGTCTCAAAGGAAGGCCGCACAGGTCCTGTCCTCAGCTGAGGAAGACACACAGTTCACAATTGGAAATGAAAAAGCCAGAGTCCGAGCTGCAGCTCGTCGCTAAAGTGCTTCCCCTGTATGAACCAAGACATCCTCCCCTGCGCTCTGCGTGAAACCAAGCGCAATGGCGCATGCGTAGGAGGGTCGGTCACAGGTTAGAGGTCAGCCTGGGCTGCATGTCAAGACCCCTGTCTCAAGAAAAAGAAAGAGGGCTGGGAGTATAGCTCACAGGTTAGAATGCTTAGCTAGCAAGCGTGAGGCATTAGGTTCAATTTCAGAGAGAGAGAGAGGAAGGAGAGGGAGAGGGAGAGGGAGGGAAAGAGAGGGAGAAGGAGAGAGGGAGAGAGAAGATGCTGAGGGCAGAGCACTTACCGTTATGTTCGAGAGGCTGGGTGGGATTCAGTCCTCAGCAGAGAAAGGAAACTGAGTGTGCTATGCACACTGTTATCCCAACACCCCGAGACAGGAATTCAAGGTTAGCTCGGCTACCTAACAAGTTCATGGCCAACTTGGTCTATGAGAGACTCTGTCTCAAGAAAAGAAGAAGGAAAACAAACAAATGAACAACAACAAAAAAAAAATGGGTGGAGGAAAATGGAGTTGAGGAGTAGGAGAGAGATGGCTCACTGTAAGAGCACTGGCCCAGCCCGGGACCTGGGCTCAAGTCACAGAATGGGAAAAGAAATCAAAATGTGAGAGCCTTATGTGTGTATTGTTACAAATTGATTGGTTGGCTTGTTTTTTGAGATAGGGTTTCTCTGAGTAGCCCTGGCTGTCCTGGAATTCACCCTGTAGACCAGGCCTGCCTCTGCCTCCTGAGTGCTGAGACTAAAGGCAAGTGCTACCACCACTTGGCATACTGACGAAATTTATTCCAGGATAGTGAGGTTTAGTAAATCTCAGCTGAGCATGGTGGGATACCTACCTAGTAAGACTGTCTAGGAGGAAGAGGAAGACGAGGAGGAGGAAAATGGGGAAGAAAGGGAGGGAAGGAGGGAGGAAGGGAGGAAGGGAGGAAGGGGGAGGGAGAGAGGGAGGGAGGGAGAGGGGAAGTAAGGATAAGCCTTCTTAAACAGCAAGGATTAGAAATGGCATGTCACATTTTAGTATGTAGATGTCTTTATTCTCTCCAGATCTCCATGACACTTAGAGAAAGATCTCTGATCTCCTGGATTGAGGTTGGATGCAGAAAGCATCTTCCATGGGGATGGTCACCAGTCAGGTCCATGGGGTCCGGGATCTGCTCCATGGGAACAGTCGGTTTTCATGGCCTATACAAGCACATCTGGTCCTGTGAGAAGCCTTGCCATCAGGACTCACTGATCTTCATTCTCGTGCCTTCACCCACCTGAGCAAAGCCTTTGTCTCCACCCTGGGACGGATAAAGTCCAGTGTACGGAAATGGCAAAGGGAAACAACAAGCCCTACTGTGTGCAAGGCACTTTGTAACATGGTTTTTAAAAATTGTTTTACTTAAAGAAACACTCTTGAAGCTGGAATGATGACTCATCAGTTAAGAGCATTGACTGCTGGTCCAGAAGACTGGGGTTCAATTTCCAGCACCCACATGGTAGCTCACAGTCATTCATAACTCCAGTTCCAGAGAATGACTTCTTCTGGCCTCAGTGGGCATCAGGCATTCCTATGGTGCAATACATACATGCAGGTAAATACACATACACACAAAGTAAATAAATATAAAGATAAAAAAATTAATGGCAATTCACCAGAAAGATTTAGCCTTTCTGAAATGACATCTAATGGTTTAATGGGAAACTGACAGTCTGCTGTAGCAAAACATTTTAACACATCTCTCTTACTAATTGATAAAATAAGTAAAAATATATTAATAAAGTATAAACATTTTGAATCGAACAGTTAATGAGCTCTGTTTCAGTATTCTGTTTACCCCAAGTCAATCCAGTCATTCACTGTCCCAATTATTATAGAATTAAATAAGTCTTCCTGCCATCCCAGCATTTTGCTATAGAATCTATGCTGATGTCATATTCATGATCCTTCTACCTCAGACTCTCAAGTGTTGGAATTAAATGTGTGTGCCAGGTTGCCTGCCTGATGATGGTCCCCCAATATCAACCTAGGCACATAATCTGTAGTAGTTCCTGCCAAGACAACCATTACATCCTACAAAGAAGCTCCTTAACGCAAATAGCTTCAGGAAGTTCCAGAAACTGACCAGATTCACTAAGTCTCTTCTTCCCAAGAGTGGACGAGTCAAGTTGCTGAGAGTCACTCCCAGAGCAGCCAAACTGCAAAGAGAACTCTGAGACCAGACCAGCTGCTTGAAAGAAGCAGAAACCCGCTGAGTTGTCTGGAAGAAGTTTAGACCAACTGAGGCCTGGAAAGGACGCTCTCCAGCCTGTTGAACCGCCTGCAAGCTGTGCCGTGTGCTCCAGGTTCCCAGCCTTGTGAACTGTCAGCCATGTTTCGGTGTGCTTTGGTGATGGGGCTGTCTTTGAGTCACTTCTGCTCCTGTAAGTGACCCCTCACCCATATTCATGTAAAGACCCCAATAAAACCCACTGGGTTCCTCAAGGTGGACTTTGGTGGTATGTGCACTTTGATCCTTCGAGGGCTCATTATTTGGGATGAGTAGATGTGTATGTTGCGTGTTCCCAGGAAAGTCTTGTCACACGATAGCACACATCAAGAGCTTAATAAATGTCAGTGATTAACTGATCACAGCAGCAGAAGTTCCTTTGCTGTGTGACTTTGATCTAGCCACTTAACTACAGTGAGCTTTGCATCCTCCGAGGAGAGGCTGTAATGATAAATTATTTTTCCAAATTGTTCTGCTATCCAAATTACAATAACAGACGACAACACAAAGCCATTTCCTAATCTCCGGAAGAGTGGTTGTTGTTGTTGGTTAACTACCTTTATAGAACACCCAGTGTGAGCATAAAGAACAGTCTAAACCCTTCCAGGTGACTTAGGGAGTCAAGGATGTCTGTTCAGGCAGCCACGTGGGCAGACCCTGAAGTTCTAGAAGTACAGGAAAGAGACAGGGAAGTTGAAGAGGAATCAGGAAGGCGTCCTGCCTGGTGCGGCCTGCCCCCTGGTGGACAAGCTTGGATAAATCCTACACTTTCGGGGTGTCCAAGCACAAACCACACCCCAAAGAGTTTCTGCACTGCTCCAGTTTCATGAATTTTCCTGTGAATTTTGTAAGGTTTGGTGGGATGACTTTGGAAGCAATATTATCACGGCGGCAATTTATCATGTGTGGTTGACTTGGGTGATGCTATCTCCTGATGGTCAATAGAGATGGCAGGGGCAGGCTCTCTGGCTGTCTTAGACCCCCAAAGGGGAGCAGCATGATTCGCATGTAGCTCATTGATCACACACAGACTCATCCCCAGCTCCTTTCTGTTTGTTTGGATGTCTGACAGACCCTCGTGCTGTCAGACTGCCTGAGCACCTGGAGCCCATTCCCTTCTGCTGCTGGAGTTACATGATGTGTCTGTTTATGATTACCAGTTATCAACACAGGCCTCCAAGAAGCACCCAGGACTCCCCCCACACACACATCACTCCTCATCCCTGCTGTGTCCCAGAGGCCTCATCCCCGCTTAGAACCAGAGTCATAGATGCCTGGTTAGATGGGGTGTCAAGCCTCCTCTCTTCACTCTTTGGACACAAGAGGCAGCCATAGCTTTGCAGTTCATTGAGACTCCTATGGACAAGTATGGGGTCCCAGACTAAAGATGGCGGTTAGGAGAACATGCTGCTCTTGAGGAGGACCAGAGTTCAATTCCCAGTACCCACATCAGGGGACTCAACAACCATCAGTAACTCCAGCTCCAGGGAGTTCAGGACCCTCTTCTGGCCTCTGAGCTCACCTACACTGCTGTGAGCATTGTCCCACACAGATAGGAACACACATCTTCAAAAAAAAAAAGCGTGAGGAGGATCAGAAGTTTTGATGCTGCAAAACCCAAAGATGATTCCCCAGGTCCATGGGGTCCTGGTGAGTTGAGCTGTTCTTGGTCTGACTCTTGCTTCCTATATTCCTGTATTCTTCAAAACTATAGCTGGATGTGGTAGCATATGCCTTTGATCCCAGTGCTCAGGAGGCAAAGGCAGGCAGATCTCTAAGTTTGAGGCCAGCCTGGTCTATAGAGGAAGTTCCATGACAGCCAGGAATACGCAGAGAAACCTTGTCTGTAAAGATCAAACATACATACTTAATCTTCATGCAAGTATTCATACCTGAGGGTATACATGTTTACCACTTGCATGCCTAGTGCCTTGGAAACCAGAAAAGGTCCCCTGGAACAGGAGTTATGGTACTTGTAAGCCACCATCATGGTGCAGGGAACCAAACGGTCAGTTGACTGAACGTTCTATAGGACTGGAAATGGAACCCAGCCCCTCACACATTCGAAGTGAGCCTCAAGGTGAAATCTGAATAGTAGTAGAGGAGCTAGAGGAGCCAGAAGATCAGACAGCAAGAAGAGACCCAATCCCCGTGTGGTGGGAAATGTGTGGTGTTTTCAAAGAGCAGGCCAGAGCCAGGTGTGGTGGTGCTGCCTACAATCCCAACCCTTGGGAAATGGAAACAGGAGGGTCAGAAGATCAGGACCATTCTCACCTACACTTAGATGTCATTCTGGACAACATAAGATCCTATTGCAAAGCAGAAAACCCAAAAGTATAGAGCAGACCAACAGACCAAGAGCATCTGACAGGGGCAAGATGGGGAGGGGCTGTAAGGTCACAGAGCTAACAGGTCACAGAAAACCTGCATGCCACCAGGAATGCTAGCTTCTTTGGGTTTGGTTTGTTTTGGTTCAGTTGGTTTTTGTCTTTTGAGATATGGTTTCTCTGTGTAGCCCTGGCTGTCCTGGAACTCACCCTGTAGAGGCTGGTCTTGAGCTCAGAGATCTGTCTGCCTTTGCCTCCCGAGTGCTGGGATTATTTTTTTCAAAAGATTTATTTATATTATCTATATTATTTATTTTATGTATATGAGTACTCTGTAGCTGTCTTTAGACACTCCAGAAGAGGACACTGGATCCCATTACAAATGGTTATGAGCCACCATGTGGTTGCTGGGAATTGAACTCGGGACCTCTGGAAGAGCAGCCAGTGCTCTTAACCCTTAAGCCATCTCTCCAGACCTGAGTGCTGGGATTAAAATTGTGCACCCCAGCAGGGAGTTAGCTTCTGTGTTGAGGAATGAACCTCCCAGTACTGCACCTATAAGCCAACGGTCTAGTATGGTTGTCTTCCCACATACTTGACAGTGTATCACATGTGTGCTTTGTGCCCTTAGAGGCCAGAACAGGGTGCTGGATTACCCATACTTGGAGTTGCAGTAGGTGGTGAGCTGCCATGGGAGTGCTGGGACTCAAACCTGGGACCTCCACAAAAGAAGCCGGTGCTCTAACCACTGAGCCTTCCCTACAGCCCCTGACATTGACTTTTATTGGAGTGTGTTTTGAGCAGAAAAGCCATAGGGTTGATGTGTATTTTTAAATCATGTGTGTGTGTGTATCCATGTGCATGCCTATGCAATGGCACGTGTCTGATGTATACCTGAAAGTATTGATGTAGCCATTATATTGAGCACAGTCTCCAGGGAGAGAGCATGGCAGAGGGAAGCTTAGGAGAGCCCATCACAGCATCTTAGACCAGGACACTGATGATATGGCCTGAGGTAGTGGAAATGCAGCTGGGAAAGAAGCCACGGTATCCATTCGTTTCCCTGAAGATAACAAGTGGGTCTTGATGCTGGACTGGATACGAATGTAAGAGAAGGAGGGGCTGCCCTCAGAGGGGTTGGGGCTGGGGCCCAGCTTGTAGAGGGCTTGTCTCACACTCAGGAAGCCCTGGTTGTGATCCCCAACTTTGCATAGGACCGGACATGGTAGTACACACTCAGGAGGTAGAGGTAGGAGAATCACAAGTTCAGGGTCATCCTTAACAATGTAGTTCAAAACCAGACCCTGCCTCAAGATAGTCAGGCATAGTGCCCAACTCCTTTAATCTTGGCAAGTGGGAGGCAGAAGCAGGAGAGTCTTGGTGAGTTTGAGGCCAGCCTAGTCTACATAGCGAGTTCCAGGCTAGCCAGACTACACAGTGAGACCCTGTCTCTAAACAAACCAAACCAAAAAAAAAAAAAAATCACCATCAAGGTCATGGCGTGAGCAGCTCCAGAAAGAAGCAAACGTGGCTTCACACTCCCTTGTCCTTCTCTCGACATCCTTTAAAAACACTGCTGCATCTGAATGCCATGAGGAGAGAGAAGGCATCTGGCTGGCAAAGTGATAAAGGCACGTAAGAGAAAAAAACTGGTTGACGTGAGCCTCAGAGGTCACTTCATGGGCAGTAGCGCACACACACACACACACACACACACACACACACACACACACGCATGAGTGCACACGCATACATGAACAAACGGCAAACATTGATGGTTGATACTGTCAACTTAACAGGATCTAGAACCACTTAGGAGACTAGACACCTCTGGACATGCCGGCGAGGGATCCTTTTGGCTAAGTTCATGGAGGTGGGAAGATGCACTTTAGCTGTGGGTAGCATCATCTCCTAGGTTGTGGTCCTGGACTGAATAAACAGGAGAAAGGAACCTGAATACCTGCGTGCACCTCTCTCGGCTTCCTCACTGTGGCTGTAATGTCATCAGCTGCTTCCTGTTCCTGGTCCCATGCCTTTCCTGCCGCGCTAACAAAACAAAGCTTCTTTTCCTTAAGTTGATTCTGTAAGGCATTTTGTGGCAGCAATGAGATAAGTATTACAATTAATATGACAGGAAAAAGGAAAGAAAGAAACAAAGAAAGAAAAGGAGTAATGAAAACAAACAAGAAAAAAAAAGGAAACTCCTATACACCACCTGGGTGATCATGGAGGCGTTACTAACCCTCTTGTGTTAACAGGGCCTGGGTGGTAACTCTATTATTGCTCTTGGAATGCTTAGTATCTGTGGGGGTCCTAGGCTTCGTCCCCAGTACTGCAAAAAAAGTAAATAAAACAAAATTCGCATAGTAATTCTCACTTTACACGGGAGTTTATAAGTAAGGGAGGTACTGAGTATAAAGCACTCTTTTTGCACAGTGCTTAGTACTGGAAACACTCACCAATTGTATCTGGCTTTGCTATACTGGGTGATCTGCACTAAGAGAGCTATGTAGGTGCTCAGAGGAACAAATGATCAGTGCCGCGCATCTCCCTCTCCGGTCCCTCTGTGTGTCCTGCCTGGGTGGGTCTGGGTGGTGCTGGGGGCCTGGCTCTGCTCTGAGCCACATCCCTCTGGGGGACAGCTGCCAGAGCCAGACTATTGTTGTGGCTAAGATTCTTTCTCCAAATGGAAAACCACAAATTAAAGAGGAGCTTTGGCTCTGCTCTCTGGAACTGGGGGATGCCACCATCCCATCAAGGGGCCTCCTTTCAGGTCGGAGTCCCGCCTCATGGTAAACCCTACATTTTCTGCATCCTGGCTTCTCTCTAAGCCTCTTGCCCTCCCTGAGACCCCAGCTCCTGCTGTCCTCTGACCTGAGGCTCTTTCACCCCCAGACCAAACACCAATCCCCTCCAGGCCCTGCCCAAATCCCTTCTTTGAAGCCCCCCCTACCCCACCCAGGCAGAACAAATCGCCCCTGGCCCCGCCCCTGTCATCTGCTTTGTTCATTTCTCTGTGAGCCAGGGCTGATCTGGTTTCCTTTGCTGTCTCTCCTGTTCCATCACTGGTGCCACCCTCCTGATGAGTTCCTCAAGAGTTTGTGACCCCAGTCTGCTGACCTCACAGCACAGGGAAAGTGTCCCAAATGATCTGTCACCAGCAACTGAGGGTGAGGCTGGGGACTAGGGACAAAAGGCTCGGGTCACACGTATCAGTCCAGGTCTGATGGCTGATGGGCGGAGAGCCTGAGGAGAGGTCAGAATCATCCAGCATGTCCAGAGTGCCCCAAGGTGCTGGTGATTTCTGAGTCCGCCCTCAAACTACTACCAGGACTCATCGTCACCCACATTTGACAAAGGCTGCCCAGAGAGGCCACATTTTTTTTGTTGGAGGCTAAGTAGAAAAAGTGGAAAGTCAGGATTTGAGTGGAGGCAGGGCTGAAGTGTGCTGGCTGTGGCCTGGAGGCCGTGGCCATTGAAGAGAAGTTGACAAGAACCTCCTCTGTGACAATGTAGGCACGGGGGTCTGAAGCCATGTCGGAAGGCTCCTCCGGCCCTTTATCACCATTCCTGACACCGACTGGAGCTATTCCCAGTCTGGCGTCAACCCTCTCTGAGAGGAGCCGCCTGTGACTCAGGTCCCATTCCGAGCTCAGGTGCTCCGGGAACCAGCTCGGATATCGGAAGGAAACAGCCCTCAGACTTGGCCTCCCCCTCCCCCAGCTCCTAGCTAGTGGGCCGGAAGGAGCCACTTTAAAGATCTCCCTGGGGACCCATGACCAGAAAGAGAGAGGATCCGGCCCTTGTTGAGTGCCTCTGAGACTTGAGGGCAGCTGGGCAGAGGGAGGGCTGTGGGCCCCATCCTCTTAGCACAGACAGATACGTGACCTCCCACCTTCCTCTCTTTGTCTGCCTTACCCTCCCCCTCTAGATCTTTCAGGGTCTCTCACCTAGCGTCTGCCCCATTAGCCCTCTCCTCAGTGCTCCTGCTCAGGCTCCGTGGTCCAAGGTCTGTGCCTGTCCTTGAACACCCGTTCACTGGCATCCTGGTGTGGGACGCTGATACTTCAGACTGGGAGTTCCTGAGAGCAAGGGTCTCAAATCCCCCCCCCCGCAAGTTGAAGACCACCCCCTTCTCAGAGCATAGCTATGGCACTGGCCTCTGACTAGGGCTCCCCTAAGTCTCTGCTCTCTGAGTACTGAGGGGAGTCAGGCTCACTTTAGAAGTGGGAAAGAAGACATCCAATCAGGATGACTTTCTTTCTTTTCTTAAAAAAGATTTATTTATGTGAGTACACTGTCAATCTCTTCAGACACACCAGAAGAGGGCATTGGATCCTGTTACAGATGGTTGTGAGCCACCATATGGTTGCTGGGATTTGAACTCAGGACCTCTGGAAGAGTAGTCAGTGCTCTTAACCACTGAACCATCTCTCCAGCTCCAAGGATGACTTTTGTGGTACCCACTGGGTTCCCCTTCCAGTAGTCTAGCTTCTGCCCTTGTTCCCCAGACCACTGCTATGATAGGGTCCCCTGTCAGTCCCACCCGGATGCCTGGTTAAGACCAAAGGGATGGGTGGGGGGGGGGACTTCAGTGAGACACTACGCCCCATCCTCCCGCCCCCCCAGCAGGCCAGGTTTCCTGCCATTGACAACATCCCAGCTGGGCCCTTGCCCAGCCTCCCCCCCAACCCCGCTTAACCCTTTCATGCTCAGGCCACAGGGCTACTGGCCTGTACCCCATCAAGAAGGGACTATTTCCCTGGATTAAATATACGAATCATCGTGTGAAGTAATGAGAGCAGCCCTGGGCACATACGTGTTTTTCAATAAAAGTCACCTGTTGGGCTGACGATGTAACTCAGTTGGTGGAGGCCTTGCTTCACATACACAGGGCCAGGATTCCACCCACAGCATGGTACTGCACAAAATCAGGCATGGTGGCTCATGCCCCTAAGTCCAGTGCTCTAGAGGAGTGTGTGTATGTGTGTGGGGGGGGGAGATAGGAGCATAAGAAGTTCAAGGCTAGCCTGTGTTACTTGAAACCCTACCTTAAAACAAAAGTTAGCTGTGATTATTCCTCCTCGTGTGAATGTGAATAAGTCATTTCCCAGTTTGAACCTGCCATCACTCCAGCTCTAAGTGGGAGAAACAATAAAACCTAATCCCCAAAGATTGTCCCTGCGATGGATGTGACAGAGAACGTGAGAGCAATTGCTAAGACACAGCAACAGCTCAGTTTTGTTATGAAAAAAGAAGAAGAAAAACCTCCCTTCATTACAGTGGGACAGGGATCCAGGGACCCTCGAGAGGTCAGGGACCAGAGTGGGAGAGATCCAGGGCCAAGCACTGACCTTTGAACTCTGGGTGGCCAGAGAGCTCACTTGTCCACAGCAGAGCTGTGGAAAGGGCTTCTTCATATAAACAGGGCACTCTGGCAGGCTCCCCAGGTAGGAAGCCAAACACTCTCTTCCCTCCCTCTCCTCCTTGCTAACTCCCTTTGCCCTCAAAGCTTGTTGTGTGCCCTGGAGTCCTCTCATCGCATTTCGGTGCAGTTATGGTAATAGCATTCCACTCCGCCTCCACAGGCTATGAGTTTTGGGGTCTTTGATTCTTGATCTTGCCAGGCAGACAGTGGGGGCAGAGGAGAGAGGGGATTTGAAGTGTCTGCACAAGTCCCTCCTATTTTACTAATTTCCTTCCTCATTAAGTAGGGTTACTACCCCTGCTGAGTCCTATCTAGGTTCCACGGGAGGGGGCTCAAAGGAGATCAGAGAGCGCAGATGCAAATGTGCCTTGCAAACATTAGAAGTGTCAAAAGGGAGGGAGAGAGTTTATGCTAAGTAGTTGGGCTGGTAGGGGGTGGGCACCACTGGGTGAAAGGCTAAGACCAGAGCAGAGAACCAACCTTTGAACTCTGGGTGCTAGGATGTTCACCTACTGAGAGGGGCGGGGCTTCTTTACGAAAAGCCTTCCCCTGGAGATAAATGGTGTCAGAGAAGACTAGGCTAGAGCTTTAGGAGTCCCCAAGTAGCGGCCAAAGGATAGAGGCTTAGCCCTGGAAGATCTCTCTCATCACACCCTTCCCATTAGCTCCATTTGCCATCATTAAGACTGTACCCCTGAGTTCTTGGTTAACACTCATGTTCCCTGCACACCTCTAGCACACTGCACCCACCCTTAGGGTGCAGATGCCGGGGTTCCCCTCTAGGAAGAGCAGGTTTCCCATAATAGAACAGGCCTAAACCTGTAGGGGGAGTGGGGAACAAATGACATAGCACCCATTTCTGCCCTCTGTCCTACATCGGAGCCCTGCAGAGCAGAAGGTCTTGTTTGGGACTATGTTTCTTCAGCCCAAGTTTACGATGCTTCCATGACAACCATTGAACCAGACAGAGACTATTTATCTAATCATCTGTAGCGTAAAGTTGCAGGAACACAGATCTAGGGTCCTATCAGCACTACGATCGGTCAGGAAGGAGTTAATTGAGTCTGAGCTCTGGGTCAGGAAGAGTTAACCTAGGGGGTGGAGGCTATCTGCTTTTCCTGTGGAGAGTAAGGCTTGGCTGCCACCGACGTTACTCCCTAGTCCCCGCTGTCCCTTCTACCTTCAGTCTGGGCATACCCAGGGACCACTGCAACTCAGCGCCTCCACACAGAGGTGAGTATATGCAGAGCCCAATGCTGGGTGGGAGGGCAACTTGGGATGGATGATAAGGAGGCTAGTGCCAAGCTACTGAACCTAGAAGCACCAGTGTTCAGAGCCTAAGCTGGAGTGGACGGAATTGGAATTTACTAACTCTAGGGCAGGGAGAGTTTAGGCAGCGGGGCAAAGAGAACAAGACTGGCTACCAGTCTAGGATGGGCTGTCTGTGGTCAGACATCAAAGCCAGCCCTGAAAACAGGGAACAGGCAGGGGACAGTGGACTATTTTGGTCCTTCTGTTTAGGGACTTTTTATAGCCTCTCTGTTCAAGACTAAAGAGAGGAGAGCACAGAGGCCATCCATGAGGTCAGACAAGTCCAGAGCCCTCCTGGGACCTTGGAATCTGACCTAGTATGGTCCCTGAGAGAATAAAGGGGGCACCAGGAGACTGTCATTGCTGCCTAGGTTTCAACCATTCACATTCTAGTCAGATTTCCCACATACTGGAAGGCAATGCTGAACGTGGAACCTGAAACAACTTGGGCTGGGGCTGCAGTTGCCGTGGTCTCTACTCTGAGGCCTCTGTGAAGGGCGGCCAGCACCCCTCCTTCACACACCCTTGCCTAGTCTGTTCCTTTGTCACCTCCAGATCCAAGGTTCGTCCCTCTCAGCTGTGTGGGAACGGGAAATCGGAGGGCAGGGGTGGGTGTGTTGGGCCATGTGGGTGGCCCATTCTGTTAGCTGACTAGGAAACTGTCAGCTCTTGATTTACCTTCCCTCCTGCCCTTTTCCACAGCACAAGGGAGGTGAAGGAGAAAGGCCAGAGGTCTTTGGATGGGAAGGGGGCAGGGACCCCGAGGGCCAATTTCTGGGTGTGTAAGTTATTCAGAAGAATCGGTGGAGGGAACTGATTAGTGAGACTAGGGGTTCCTGCCCCATTTCATAACAAGATCAGAAACCAAACCCCAGAGGGAAACATTCTGATAGGCCAGCAGGGAGTCCAAGTTGATCTAGATCTGCACAGTAAGGCAAGAAACCTGGGTTCCAAGTTGGCATCCTAACTCTCAAAAGGACCCATATAAACCCATTGTCTTGGCCTCTGAAATGAAAGTGTGGGGGTTGCTGGACGGAATGGTGTTTACAATTAGGCTTTCTGGGACTCCCCTTGGCAGGGGCATAGAGTGACTGGCAGTCACAGACTGATATGGCCTGGGGACCGCCTCCCTCTCCTTCCTGAATAGCCCTGCCGGGCCTGGGCAAGGAAGCTGGCAGCAGCTCCTAGAGGCTTCTACCCTATGGTTATGTCCCTGACCTCGGTGCTTGGAGGCGGGAAGGGTGGGTCGACTTCAGTCAGCCTGTGGCTGGGGAGCCTCCTTGTCTTCGGTTTGAAGCTACACTGTTGGGAAGAGGTATTTTTTCCGGTTAAGACCGATTTCGGGAATCGGGCTAGGACCCGCCTGATTTTCCTTTCCAAGTGTCCGGCTTGCTTGTCCTGTGTACATAGCCCAGCGGCCAGATCGGGATGTTCTCAAAGGGGCATAGATGCCCCCTCCCCAAGAACCACCCAGTGCCTCTAAAGGATTGGGAGGGAGGTTCTACCTTCTGCTCCCTGGGCATGGCACCAGTTGGTGGGGGAGGGGTGACTGGCTGATCCTCTACCCAGGAATGCCTGCGGGAAAGGAACAGGAACAACCTACTCTTTTCCAGACAATTCCTCTCTTCCTACCGGCGCCAGGAACTCCAGAGAATTGCTCGCTGCTCGTTAGCTACCTGTGTGCCCTTAACTGTGTATGGAGCACTGACCTGCCCAGCTCCGTTAAGATGCTCCTGGCCTCACCCACTACACCATCGAGGGGACGAACCCCCAGCGCCGTGGAGAGGCTGGAGGCCGACAAAGCCAAGTACGTCAAGACGCACCAGGTGATAGTACGCCGTCAGGAGCCAGCCCTGCGCGGGGGACCAGGACCACTGACGCCACATCCTTGCAATGAGCTGGGGGCCTCTACATCGCCCAGAACGCCCGGGCCTGCCCGCCGGGGTAGCGGCAGGCGACAGCCAAGACCCGACTCCCTTATCTTCTACCGCCAGAAGAGGGACTGCAAGGCTTCGGTGAACAAAGAGAACGCCAAGGGCCAGGGGCTAGTACGACGTCTTTTCCTGGGTGCCACCCGGGACGCTGCCCCGAGCAGCCCGGCACCTACAGAGAGACCTGGGGCTCCCGCGGGGTGGGCTGGGTCCCCGGATAGTCCGGAGGCGACAGGAAAGCGCGCACTGTGTCCCACGTGCTCGCTGCCACTGTCGGAGAAGGAGCGATTCTTCAACTACTGCGGCTTGGAGCGCGCGCTGGTGGAGGTGCTGGGCGCCGAGCGCTTCTCTCCGCAGAGCTGGGGCACAGAGCACAGACCGCAGGTCGCAACGTCGCCGCCGCCCGGTTCCGGGGACACCAGCGATTGGACATCCAGCGACAGGGACGCAGGTAACCCGGACTGTGCGGGCGGCGGCGGCTGCGGCGGTTCCGAGGCGGCGGGGTCGGCGCGGGACGGACGCCCCACGGTGTCGGTGGTGGAACGCAACGCGCGGGTCATCCAGTGGCTGTACGGCTGCCAGCGCGCGCGCGCCCCGCCGCGCGAGTCCGAGGTGTGACCATCACCACTCCGGAAGGCGGCTCCCGGATAGCTCGCCTCGTCCGTGAACAAACCCTTCTCCTGGATCTCAGGTTCCCAGATCTGCAACGCCGAGCAGGCGGGACCACCAGGGCCAGGCGCAGACTGTGGAAACCCGTAGAGTGGCCACGTGGCCCCTCCAGATGCTAAATGTGAGCAGTGATGGACTTGGGGTGGGAGATGAGCGAACTACTGAATAAAGCTAAAATGTTATTTAACAAAAGGACCATGAGTTTGGCTTAGCGGACAGATGTTCCTCAAAAGGATGTTGAGTTTGGTGGCTGAATGTGTGGGTTTTGAGCGTGGGTAACAGGCTGAGTGAGTGAGCTTGGCCAAGGGGCGGGGACTGTGACGTGTTTTTGTTTGTTTGTTTGTTTGTTTTCGATACAGGGTTTCTCTGCGTGTCCCTGACTGTCCTGGAACTCACTCTGTAGACCAGGCTGGCCTCGAACTCAGAAATCCTCCTGCCTCTGCCTCCCAAGTGCTGGGATTAAAGGTGTGCGCCACCACTGCCCGGCTTTGATGGTTATTAAAGGAGGTAGAGAACAGCGTTCTGGAGGAGCTGTAATGCATGTGGCAAGTGTGCCTGGAATATAGAAAGTGCTCAATACACTGTAGCTTGCTTAAATTACCCAGGATTCCCGGAGTTTCGCACCCCAGACCCGCCCTCCCAGAGTCCCGAGGTAAGAAACGCTGAGACTTGGAGGATCTGTGATGGAAATCACTAAAACTGGGGCACCTTTAGGTCAGGGTTCCGAACCTCCTGCTACTACTGTCTGTGTGTGTGTCCCAGTTCACCCTCACCCTGTTAGCAACCACTGTGGTTTGGGTAACACTGGGACTTGAACACAGGACTTCATGCAGCTAGAAGCCCTCCACCAACCAAGCTACATGCCCAGCACGGTTCCTTTTTTCCCTGGCGACACAAAGTCGAGGGTTTTCCTCATAGATTCCGGGCGAAGCCTTTGTTCAGGATTATCCTCCTTCAGCTCTGATTTCCTTCCCTAACTCTGCATTCTTCTCCAGGAAACTGTCTCAAAATTCCCCATGTCCCCTGAGCTCCCACAGGTAGCCCTGTTTTGTGCCTCAACAAAACTTTGTATGGGACCCGCAGGTAGAGAGCTACCTTGTTGGTCCAGCATTGTCGAGCATTTCGATTCCGCATATGCCGTTGGGCCAATCAGCAGGGTTTGCTGAATGAAATAAAGATGGACAGGGAAGTGGAGTCCGTCCTCTAGGGCTTTCTGGAAAGTCGCATTTTAAATCTAAGGCCACCCATCCTGTCACCTGGAGTGCCTGGGCACTTGTGACAATAAAGAAGGTAAGGAACCCTTTAGCCAGACGTCCCCGCCATCCACGAGGTCGCCCACCTAAAAGTAGCTTTTCCTGTTGTCCGAATAAAAGTACGCAGTTACACTGAGTGTCGATCCAGGAGATTTTATGAGAGGTAGGGAAGAAAGGGCGCCAGCGAGGCTGGCCGCTAGTCGCCCTTGGGCGCGGCCTTCACCCTCATCTCTGCCAGTTTGTGGGTAAGGAAACCCCACTTGAAGCCTGCCGCGGGATCCGCCTCCCGGGTCTCGGTGCACTCGGTGGCCTCCTCGGCAGGCTTGTCCTGGGGCTCCGGGTCCCGCTCCGCGGTGGTCTCCACGCCACGCAGCATGGACGCCGCCGCCTGCTGCTGCTGCTGCCACCTGCTGGCGAACGCGTCCCAGAATCCTGGTCCGCGCGGCTCCGCTGCCGCCGCCTGCGAGGAAGGGGGCGCAGCCAGCGGGCTGCAGGAGAGGCAGGGGGTCGGCAGGATGGCTCAGGGTCCCAGAGAAGGGCAGTGGACAGAGGAAATGGCAAACGGGGAGGCAAAGGGAGCCGGGGCAAGTTCAAGGTCTGCAAGCAAGGGGAGGGACAAGATCAGGAGAAGAGGTGAAGGGCTGGGCAAAGGGGAACCGGGATCCTAGAGTTGGATGGGGCGGTCAGGAGTTTGGAGAGGTGACTCTGGTGCAGAGAGGATAGGCCAACAAGCCAGGTCTGGAAAGCCAGAGAGGGTCTCTGAGAGGAGAAAGGGAGAGAGTTGGGGTGGGCTTGTTTAGGTCCTATAGGAGGGACCCCACCCCAACCCCCCCGTGGGGGGAGAGAGCCAAGTGAGCCAAGTGGTTAGGCTCTAGGATTGAGGGGAAGAGGAATTTGGAATGCGGAGAAGTGGAAGAAATCCTGGCACAGATGCTTAGAAGAGGGGTTAGGGGGAGTCGATGCAGGGAAGGGCTGCCGAGAAGGAGTGATAAGGCTTGAAGAAGGAACCTTGCCTCTGGAAAGGTCCTCGGAGAAATGGGACTGGAAGGTGGGGGAGGGGTGGGTAGGACCCCTGAGGTAAGAGTAATGGGGGTCTTAGGGACGAAGGGAATGTCGTGGGTGGGTGAGCAGGGCTGAGAGAAGACAGATGGGTTGTATGTGTGAGAAACAAAGCCAGCTGGAAATGAAGCCCCGAGTCTGTTCTCAATATCAAAGGCTTTATCAAGAACGCTTTCCAAACTGGTATGCCTTGGGGCCCTCTGGGATTCTCAGGCCTCTATGGACACCCAGAGAATCAGAAGATGACGGGAAATCTACACGCTAATGACAAGCTACTTTGGAAGGTGAGGGTTATCATCTAGACCACCCTTCATCACAAGCTCTCAGAAAGGTCTTCTCTGCCATCCTGGGTTCTAGGGAGACCGCTGTCCTCAGGAAGAGGGAGAAGTCACCCATAAGATTTCCCTTTACCTCAGTCCCAAGAGATCTAACCCCATCTCCTACACAGGCCTGGTGTATCCTGGTAGGAAAGATCAGCCCGGGGCTAAAGCTCTTCTGGATTAGGGCAGAGGGAGCCATCTTGGGAGAAGAGAGATCCTAGGACCCTTCCAGCCCCGCCCCCTAAGGACACACGTACTGATCAGCACAGGGCTCTGGTGGCAGCAGTTTGTCTTCATCTTCTTTGTTAAACAGAGATGACATTGTCAGCCAGCCTTTCACGCCAACCCCCTGAACCTGCGAGGAAAGAGCTGGGAGTCAGGAGTGGACAAGCCTCCAGGCTTCACCACAGCCCCTGTCAGGCTTCCCAGGCTTGGACGGAAGATGGTCGAACTCACCCTGCGGGCCAGCTGTGACATGGGGTTGAACGTCTCCTCCACGGGTTCTGCCGTCTCAGACTCCACCAACGCTGGGCTCTCCCTCTGGGACACAAGAGGAGCCCCATTGCTAACCAGTGCACATACTAGGCAGTCTATGTTCCATAGAAGCACATCTCCTGTGCACGTCTCCACTAGAGCCCATGGGGATGCTTATAGGTACATAATGCCTCTGCTCACATACACAGGCCTGCATGGTAAATCTCTGCGGATACCCTGGAGTACAGTATCTGCCCACTCCCAAACACATCTAAACGAACTCAAAACCTCAGACGATGGTACACTGTGTATACTACCACAGACACACACGCCTCTTTGTGGGTAGTCCTTTCCCCCTGTATACACATGGGAGT
Organism: Tokudaia tokunoshimensis; assembly: GCA_036184795.1. Lineage (NCBI taxonomy): Eukaryota > Metazoa > Chordata > Mammalia > Rodentia > Muridae > Tokudaia > Tokudaia tokunoshimensis. Next base: position 117,467,962 of record BTHU01000005.1, on the reverse strand, counting down.
GCAGTCAGGCACCCACACAAGAGCACTTGTGGCTAAGCAATTCATTCCTGAGTCTCCTCCCGCAGGAATCTGCCTAAACAGAGACCTATGCACAGCCCTCCAAATTTCCCTACCAACCAAACGTAACACCTGTAAATGTCTACAGGAAAGCACACAGATACAGAATCCTCCTCAAAACCCACACCCAGGAAAACTCAACTAAATCCAGTTCACACCTGCACCGGACATTCCACAGAGACACTAATTGTAGCATTTTCTTACAGATACATCCATAGAGACCCAGCCTTGGACACCGCTTATCCACCCCCTCACCGGGCTAGTTCCTGCCCCCTGCCACATCTATTCGTGTAACTGCCATTTACCACAACTTCTAGACGTAAACTGTCTTAGTTTCAAAGTCCTTTTTGCCCTCTCCCTCACAACTAAGTACAGTCTAATTATGGCTTTGCTCCGATGCTGCTACTGCAGGCCACAGAGTGTAAGAACTACTCCTCACTTCCATAAACAGGAGCTCATTACTCTCCAAGCAAGAGATCCCACTTTTGCTTAGCTTTGTCCACTAGAAAGCTGTGTAAAGTGTGTAACGTACTTTTGTGTCTACTGCCAAATGGCGTTGGGACAATCTTTATCATAGGACAGCTTGTGAGAATCTTGGGGCCAGTGACTGCTTCTCTCATGGCCCTAGCTTGCCTTGTTCTCATTTTCTTGAACATCTCCATCCTCGCACTGTGTTGTTTGGAATCCCACCTACAGTTTTTGCCCAAGTGAATCTACCTTCTTTCCGAGTCTATTCGATGTTCTCTATACTCCCTACCTTTACTGTCTGTCTGTCCTAGAAAACTCGGACAGTACCCACCTCCTCTGCCAGGCCCTCTTCAGATTCTCCACTCAGAGTCTGTAGCACTTTGGACTTGTAAGTTTTCCAGAAGGCTTGGTTCATGGCTGCAGGGGAAAGGGACCTGGCACCCAGGCACAGAAGGTGGTGGCTCAATGGTCACCAGTGGCTTTGGCTCCAGAAACTTGGAAGATCCGAGAGCCTGTCCCGGGGATCCGGTGACTTCATGAAAGATGTACCAGTCTCCCGGCTGGCCCAGTGCCAAGCAGGTAAACCCGATCCCAGTGATTCTGAGGTTGGGGCAGGCTTGTGCCATTTCAGTCCCAAGTCTTGACCCAAATTGACCAAAGTTAATAAAGTCAGCTCTTTGAAGAGTCCGTTTTCCTGCCTGTAGTCATGAATACAGATGGTGGTTCATCTCTTAAGAGTAGCAGTAGAAAAAGTTTTCCACCCAAAGTCTTGAGTCCAGGAATGCATCCTGTGATTGTAGCCATTCTAGTTGAGTCCTCATCAGGGTCCCACCCTGTGTCTACCCAGTCCTCAAGAGCTGGAGTTGGAAGATCCCAGACCTCCAGTCAGCACTCTGGGCTTCCATTTCACTGCCGGTCTGGCCTAGAAACCTGTTCTCCCCAGGGATGCACGTGCCTGACTCCCTGTTTCCTGGCAACTGGTTCCAAAGAGCCTGAACTCTGAATTATTGCTGAGGTCCTCTGCCCCCATACAGTAGAGCTGGCTCTGGCCTGTCTGAGAGGCACCAGGCCAAGATGAGCTAAGGCACTGTTTCGTGGTCATTTTCCTCTTTCTTGCCAGCCCTTCCCATGAGCCTGGGCACAGAGAAAGAAAGCAAAGGTGGTGGTGGTGGGTTCTTCTAGGGACATTTCCTCTTGGGCCAGGGATGTGGTGCCCCACCCCAAACTCCTCTGTTAGACTGCCTGCCAGGATTATACGAAGCCTTGGACACTAACCCCAGGTCTGAAAAACCAAGCAAGCAAGCAATTAAGCGAGCAAGCAGCCAAACAAACAAACAACAGACAAAAAGCTCTTTTTGTAAAAAGAACTGAGCATTCTTCAAGGACAGACCCCTTAGGTGGTAGATTCTTTGTGAAACAATTTTCCGCTCTTTGCCCCAGGAATTTGCTTGAGAGTAGTGGGGGGTTGGAGGAGTGGGCAGAGGAGAGATGTAAAATGAAACGCCAGTGGGGAGTGTGTGGGGGGAAACAAGGCTCTTTGTTAGGACCTCGGGGTATCTCTGGGTGACCCATCCATGATTCCACACTAATCTCACTTATGAAGTCATTTATTCATGGCACAAGCGTCAGTGCTGTCCAGAGACGTTAAAAGCATCCCCTACCACTGAAATTCGAGGTGTGGAAACCGGGAAGTGATAGTGGGTCGGGCAGAATATTGTGACCGGCTCCCCCAGGCCCGCCAGAGCCCAGTCACTATCATCGACGACCTCCTGGGGGCGCTCAAGCAGTCAACCCGACAGTGACGTCATCAGAGGCAGTCTGTCCAATCTTGCTCCGCCCCTCGTGACGTCATTGGGCGGCCCGGAAGCGCCAACACGTGTGGGTCTTTTCCCTAATCCCTGTTTCTTGGTCTTGTGTGTGTCTCTCTCTCTCTCTCTCTCTCTGATCATGGGTCGCTCCCGGCGGACCGGCGCGCACCGAGCACATTCCTTAGCCCGCCAGATGAAAGCCAAGAAGCGGCGGCAGGACCTGGATGAGATTCATCGCGAGCTGAGGCCGCAGGGGCTCCCGCGGCCCAAGCCGCAGCGGGACGCAGAGCCCGACCCAGACCTGCCAGGGGGCGGCCTGCATCGCTGTCTGGCCTGCGCGTGAGTTCAGCCAGGGGAGGAGCAGGGTCTGAGGTACCAGCCCGGAGCAGAGAGGTCCGGGCCGCGAGTCGCTAGAAGGTTCTGTCTTGGGACCCGTGGGTCAGCCCGCCTCTCATCTCTTCGGGCTCAGAATCTGATGTCCGGGAACGAGCTAGGGCCAGGGAGGTAGGCATACCTGAGAGACCTCACCCCTTCACTCTTTCCCTCACCCTACATCCTGCAGGAGGTACTTCATCGATTCTGCCAACCTGAAGACGCACTTTCGATCCAAAGACCACAAGAAAAGGTATGAAGGGGTCAGTAGAGGGCTGATGGATGGGTGCCATGCAGGAAGGTCTTGCACTCGGTGAGCTCCGATCTCCTACTCTTCCAGGCTGAAGCAGCTGAGTGTCGAACCCTACAGCCAGGAAGAGGCCGAGAGGGCAGCGGGTATGGGCTCGTATGTGCAACCCCAGCGGCTGGGCGTGCCCACAGAAGTGTCCACTGAGATCCCTGAGATGGACACATCTACCTGAGTGGCCTAAGGATGCAGGGCAGAGAAACTGCCCATGGACAGTGGTTCATCAGCCAGGCTGAGAGTGTGTATTTTGGATTTTGGGTTTGCGGAGACGCTCTCTTCTGGGTGTTCTGCCCAAAATAAAGGACCTGGACAAGAGGGCGCACCTCCGATACTAACTTCCCTTACCAGGGGTTTCAGGGCCAAGATGTCTACTCCCTATTAGGTCCAGCTTTGGAACATATATCCTCCGCCTGCTTATTTGAATCTGGGCGGGAGTCTAGGTACGGTGTAAAACTGGGGAGTAGGATCTAGCGATGGCCGAGACTAATCCCCAAGGGAAAAAAGTGGGATTCGGATATTGCAGCCCCTCCTCTGAGTCACCTACCTCCAAGCCTGGGTGAGAGGCTGCCTGCCTCATCATGGGGCCTGTGATGGTTGCTGCTGCTTTACCATCTTCCATACAGCGTAGCAGGAGCCACCTAACCCGAGGACTGCCAACAATGTAGCCACAATCCCAACCAGCGGACTCCGGGGCTCTGCCTTCAGCTCCCCAGCCACCTGCATCTGGGAGAACACAGGGTGTTCGTGGAGGGTCAACTGAGGCTTCTGGGCAGGAAGGGGATAAGATGGCGCAGCTGAGTAAAGAAGATTCGGTTGCCATTTCTGCCCCAGGGAGATTCCACCCCAATCCTTCTCGCCTCACTGCCCATCTGGGTCCCGGCTAGTCAGGCAGCAGGGAACGTGACAGCCTGGCTGTTGGGGGTATCAGCCCTGTCACTGGGGGAAGTGGGGAAGAAGAGGTTAATAGTGCCAAAAGCCAGCATTTAGATTTACTTACCTGTAGCACCCGGAAGTAGCCAGGAGTCAGGCGTCGAAATCTCATAGTGGGGGCACTGGTCTCTCTGTTGGCCTGTGAAATGGGAGTAGAAATGAAGACTAGATGTCGCCCAGGGTACCAAGAAGTGGAAACCAGACCATAGGGGTCCCTGACCTATTTGCCTGGGCACTGTGGGCACAGAGGATGCTCACCGATGCTGGCTTACCCAAGTCTGGCAGGGGGCGGGGCGACTGGATCTTTAAATCTGGTCCCTTCCCCCCCCCCTCCCCCTCCGGCCTGCTGCTGCCTTGCCAGCCTTAGGAGCAGCTGTCAGGAGAGATCAGCATCAGGCCTGAGTAGCAGCTCCTCCCCCATTCACCAGAGAGGCCTGACCAGGCATGTAGGCAAAGCCTTGGTTGGCAGTGCCCAGGAATCCACGCATCAAACAGGTACCGGGCAGCCTTCCTCAGCCCTGGTCTGCACTGTGTGTGAGCATTAGCAAAAAAGGCCATATGACTTGTTAGCCACTTTGCCATTTGGGTTCTGTAAATTCAACCACCTTGGTGGGAGGATACACTTCATTTCCCCCCAAAGATGGCCTTCTTGAAAGAACATCTCTTGTGGGCTTGAGGATGACCAATAAAAGATTTGCTTATGCCATTAAGCTGTCTATAATATTGTGTTAAAGAATTTTAACTACATATATTTTTGTGAATGTATTTTGTTATCTTGGTTTTTTCTTTTTTCTTTTTTTTTGAGACAGAATCAACATCCCTGGCTGCCCTGGAACTCACTATGTAGATCAGGCTGGCCTGAAACTCAGAGATCCACCTGCCTCTGCCTCAAGAGTGCTGAGATTAAAGGTATGGGCCAGCATGCCTAGCTTTTTGTTCTCTATGAAAATTAAAAACAACAGTTTTCAGAATAGTATGCGGAATATCTAAATAAAGAATAAGAGGAGCCGGGCGGTGGTGGCGCACGCCTTTAATCCCAGCACTTGGGAGGCAGAGGCAGGCGGATCTCTGAGTTCGAGGCCAGCCTGGTCTACAGAGTGAGTTCCAGGACAGCCAGAGCTATACAGAGAAACCCTGTCTCGAAAAATCAAAAAAAAAAAAAAAAGAATAAGAGGGCTCTAGTGCAGTGGTTGAGAGCCTGTCTGTCATTTGCAGACTCTGGAATAGATCCCCAGAACCACAAAGAAGAGAAAGGAAAGCTAGGTAAAAAGGAGTGTTAGCTGCGCCCATGTCTGTAATCCCAGCACTCCAGAGGCAGAGGCTGGAGGATCTCTGTGAACTGGAGGCCAGAGAGAGGACAAGATACAGGGGTGGCCAGACATAATAGCTGTTTTAGGGTTTTACTGCTGTGAAAAGACACCATGACCAAGGCAACTCTTATGAGGACAACATTTAATTGGGACTGGCTTACAGGTTCAGAGGTTCAGTTCATTATCATCAAGGTAGGAACATAGCAGTATCCAAGCAAGCATGGTGCAGGAAGAGCTCAGAGTTTTACATCTTCATCTGTAGGCTGCTAGAAGACTGGCTTCTAGGCAGCTAGGATGAGGGTCTCAAAGCCCAAGCCCACAGTGACACACCTACCCCAACAGGGCCACACCTTGTAATAGTGCCACTTCCTAGGTCAAGCATAGACAAACCACCACAGTGGCACACTTTTTTAAAGATTTATTTATTATATGTAAGTACACTGTAGCTGTTTTCAGACACACCAGAAGAGGGCATCCGATCTCATTATGGATGGTTGTGAGCCACCATGTGGTTGCTGGGATATGAACTCAGGACCTCCGGAAGAGAAATCAGTGCTCTTAATAGCTGAGCCATCTCTCCAGCCCAACAGTGGCACACTAATCTCAGCACTCAGGAAACAGAGGCAGGCGGATCTCTCGAGTTGAAGACCAGCCTGGTCCACAGAGTGAGTTCTAGGACAGCCAGGGCTATACTGAGAAACCCTGTCTCAAACAAAACAAGAATACAGAGCTGAATACAGGGTGAGTTCGTACCTGGCATGTGTAAAGCCCTGAGCTTCCATCCCTAGCACCCCATAAGCCAAATGTAGTGTTTTATGTCTATAACCCCAGTACTTAGTAGGAGGGTCCGAAAGTCAAGGTTGTCATCCCCCCAATGCAGGGAGCCCAGGCCATCTGGGATCTGCAAAGGAAAGAAACCATTTACAACTGTCTCAAAACTGTGCTGGTCCTTAGCCTACTCTTAACTCCGCCTGGTGGCATTCTTTGTCTTAGGCCCCAATGTCACGTAGCTGCCGTTGGTTAGGTTCCTCTGTGTCTGTCAGACTTTGGATGACTGAATGGCTACTACCTGTTCTTAGTTTGCTGACCTGGACTTCTCCGTCACTCCCTACCTTATAGTTCTTTGCTAATTACCCTGTGAGAGGAGGACTGAGTACAGGGTTGTGTGCTGGAGTGCATGCCCGGCATGTTAGGCCTGAAGTTCAGTTCCCAGCACCACAAAAAGTAAGTGCTAAGTTAGACCACTCATCCTACTAAATGCTCCTATTTTGATGCAGTGTCTGTGTAGTCCTGCTGTTCTAGAACTCACTATGTAGACGAGGCTAGCCTCAATCTCACATCCACTTGCCTCTCCCTCCCAAGTGTGGAGTTAAAGGGGTGTTCCCACTGTACTTGGCTAGTGTTCCTTAAATGTATTTAAAATCTATACTTAAATACACTAAAATTATTGGGGTGCATGAATGCTGTGGTATGTGTGTGGCAGTCACAGAACCACATGTAGAAATCAGTTCTTCATGTGGGTCCTAGAGATTGAAGTCAGGTTGTCAGGCTTGCGGACAGGCAGGGTACCTTTACTGACAGAACAATCTCATTGACCCACTTTTATGTTTTCTTTCTTCCTTCCTTTCCTTTCCTTTCTTTTCTTTTCTTTTTTCTTTTTCCGAGACAGGGTTTCTCTGTGTAGCCCTGGCTATCCTGGAACTCACTCTGTAGACCAGGTTGGCCTTGAAATCAGAAATCCACCTGCCTCTGCCTCCCAAGTGCTGGGATTAAAGGCATGTGCCACCACTGCCTAGTCACTTTTATGTTTTCATTTAAGATGAAAAATGCCCTGGGGCTGGAGAGATGGCTCAGAGGTTAAGAGCACTGGCTACTCTTCCAGAGGTCCTGAGTTCAATTCCCAGCAACCATCTATAATGAGATCTGGTGTCCTTTTCTGGCCTGCAGACATACATGTAAGCAGAACACTGTATACATAAATAAATCTTTAAAAAGAAGAAAGAAAAATGATGCCCTAATACCGCTAAGAAATAAGGTTTAATTTTTAATTTTTCTAATGCTATTTATTAATAAGTACCTCAGCATATCACACATTTGTGTCTTGGGTTTTGTTTTGTTTTTTTAAGAAAAAATTTTTTTAAAGTTTATAAGCATGTTTGCCGGCATGTATGTCTGTGTGCCATTATCACGCCTGGTTACCTCAGAGGCCAGAAGAGGTTATTGGATCCCTGGAACTAGAGTCCAAGACAGTTGAGCTGCCATGTGGGTGCTAGGAACTGAGTCCAGGTCCTCTGGAAAAGCAGCCCGGGCTCTAAACACTGAGCCAGCTCCGCAGCCCTTGTGAGTTTTGAGACAGGTGTTCCACCATATGCCTTGTTATAATTGTTGGTGTAATTCTAAGCATTGTTTTGTGCTTTTTTTTTAAGATTTATTTATTTTATGTATGTGAGTACACTGTTGATGTCTTCAGACCCACCAGAAGAGGGCATAGGATCCCATTATAGATGGTTGTGAGCCACCATGTGGTTGCTGGGTATTGAACTCAGGATCTCTGGTAGAGAAGTCAGTGCTCTTTAACCTCTGAGCCACCTCTCCAGCCCCATTTTGTGCTTTTTTTAAAGGAAAGATTTTGGGAGTGTGAGTGTTTGCCTGTGCTATGTACCGTGTTCATGCAATTCATGAGGAGGGCAGAAGAGGGTGTCAGATCCCTTGGAACTGGAGTTACAGACAGGTGTGAGTCAACATGTGGGTCCTAGGAATCGAATCCGGTTTTCTCTCTGCCTGTTCCTGTTGGCCATCTCTCCAGCCTCAGTTGCTTTGGGCTTTTAGGAGCATCCTTCCAGCTGCCTCTGTGATGCAAACTTAGGTAGGAACATCACTGGAACCCCTGAGTTGTTGAGAAGTCTGAGTAACATAGTAAGAACGGAACGCAGCTCAAAGACTGTAGCAAGAATAAAAGTGCTTTCAGGAGGCAGCTAACATATCTGCAAATGTCTCTCAGGAACGGCTGGCGTGCATCCCCTTCACTTACTATGGTAACCAATACAGGCGCTTTTGCCCTAAAATAAGTAATAACTGAATGGATTAAAGTCTTACTTTGACAAAGGGCCTCTAAATCTCAACGGATTGTCAAAGGGACAGAGTCCCAAGCTGAAGCTTTTATTTACTTAGATTTAGTTTCTGCTGTTTCATTTTTTTGTTTTGGAATGGGATCGCTCTGTAATCCGGGTGCTCCTTGAACTCCAGCGATCCACCTGCCTCAGCCTCCAGAATCCTGAGGCTACACCATTTAATGCCGTCGTTTGTTCAGATACTCGCAAATGTTCCATGAAGCAAGGACTGTTATGCCCTGGAAATGAGCGCTGAGAGTTAGGTCAGCTGTCTGTGCAACAACTCCAGGTGGCAATGACAAGAAATACTACGGGGACCCGGGGGTGGGTAGTTGGGGGCTAATCATGTGCCTTGTTTCTGCGCCAGCCATTCACCAGGTACTCTGTGTGTGTGTGTGTGTGTGTGTGTGTGTGTGTGTGTGTGTGTGTGTGTGCGCGCGCGCGCGCACGCGGGGTGGGGGCTGCTGAGAGGTCAGGGTCCTCTGGGCTGGGATATGGGCCCAGTTTGTTTTTTGTTTTGTTGAGATTTGAGACAAAGTCTCGATGCACAGCCCTGGCTAGCCTGGAACTCACTATGAAGACCCCACTAATGTCAAACTGACGGTTCTCCTTGGTGAGGCCAGTTTTAGAGTCGAATCTCATGCCAGTTCCAGACTGCCTGAGTCACACCCCTTGGTGCCAGCCCAAGAGTTCAACTGCCTAGTTGCCAAAGTCCTAGGATGCCAGAGGGGCAGGGCAGGAGGAAGACAGGCGGTGGACCAATGACAGTAGCTCGGCCTCACCTGGGTGGCCTCGTGGGCCCAGGTATGCAGCTGCCCCGCCCTGCCCGCCTTGCCAGCCCTGGCCCAGCCCCGCGGGCTCCGGGCTCCCGCTCCGGCTCGGACTGGGAGCGGAAATTCCTGCAAGGGCTGGACGCTGCGGGCGGAGCTCCGGATGGAGCCCGTGGAGGCCTGGACCCCCGGGAAGGTGGCAGCTTGGCTGAGAGGTTGGTGAACCGGGAGAGGCAGGGGCGAGGTGGGCTCAAGGGGATTAGTGCGGTGTCCCTGGGACCAGAAAGTAGGGGGGCGGGGGGTGTGTGGAAGAGAAAGAACCTGTGGAGTCTATGAGTCAACAGGTATTTATAGAGCGTCTGACCTATACCAGCCTACCGGAGTCCCCTATACAGGCACAGCGAGGGCAGAGATAGGCCAGGGGACACTAGAGGGCCCAAGATGCAGGAAGGGGTCTTTCTCAGACTTTGGTGTGTTCTAGAGCCTGCCAGGATGGCGGCAGACAGGTGCGGTAACAAGTAAGTCAAACCGGGAGGCTCTAGTGGCCCACGCCCCCTTTATCTCCGTCATCTTCTCTGTGCCCCAGGGCCCTGTGAGCTATTATTAAGCCCATTTTTCAGAAGTAGAAACGTACACAGAGCCAGGAAGTGATTTGTTCAGTCTTGGAACAGGGCCGTCCCTTGGTGTCATTTTCCCAGCCTGAGGTTGGCAGTAAGAGAAACAGAAACCCCAGTCATGCTGAAGGGGTGACACAGCTCCACCCCGGGACTTCCGTCTGGAGTGAGGCTCGCTCCCCAGGTGACCAAGAGTCACAAACACAGTCGGACTCAGGAAAATGAGGGCGTTCCTTGGCTGCAGGCGGGAGTGTGGAGGCTCTCAGAGAGGGGAGGGGGCAGCTGGAGCCTGCTTGGAGGCCTTTCCAGGGGAGCAGCAGGCAGGCAGACTCCCACTGGGGCCCAGGCCAGCACAACCGCTCACCAGCACGGTGACCACAGGTCTCCGTTTCTCTATTCATGAATCGGACAAAATGAGACCACGGTGGTGTGACTAGCCTGCGTAGCTCAAATGTTCGTGTCCTCTGGGAGGGAGGATGGCAGACCAGAACATTCAACGTGGGAATGAAACTGTCCGAGTAACCCTGGCTCCTGAGCTCCCAATCCAGCACTCTTAGTGGGGGAGGAGAATCTAATGACCACACATTCCCCAGGACCCTCTGGCCTGGGATGAGAGGCTTTCCACTAACGCATGAGCAAGCTGCCGCCTCTCCCTCCATTAGTTTACCCAGATGTGTATCAGGGACAATGATGGGTGGAACCCACCTTCTAGAAATGTGAAGGGCAAAGGTGCCAGATGGGTACAGTTGTTGTTGTTGTTGTTGTTGTTTTGAGACACGGTTTCTATGTGTAGCCCTGGTTGTGAACTCAGGGATCCTCCTGTCTCTTCGTTCTGAGTGCTGGGATTAAAGGCATGCACCACCACACCTGACTATGGGTAAAGTTCTCAAAACACTGCTTCCCACAAAGTAAGGTCACGGCAGACAGCCTGGCAGCCATGTGATGACTGCTGCTGTCTGACTATGGCAAGTGGCCCACAGCAATCTTCTAAAGTACATGGGTAGAAGCAGGCACTTCTACCATTCCTGTTTTATTTATTTTTACATATTTACGTGTGTGTGTGTGTGTGTATGTGTTTTACCTGCATGTATGTATGTGTACCTTGAGAGTGCTGTCAGATGGCTGTGAGCTTCCCTGTGTGTGCTGGGAACCAGAACCTGGGTCTTCTGAAGAACAAGAACAGTAAATGCTCTTAACCACTGAGCCGTCTCTCAAGTCCTGTTCCTGAGTTATGTGAAGACATTTAGGCACAGAACTATTCTATATCTTAAGTGCTAGCCCCCTCTCAGGTCTCCCTTACTCCATGTGCTTGGGATATGGATACTGGGTAAACAAGCTTAGCTCCCCTCCAAAAACAGACTGTGTTGTTCTTAACCATGGAAGCATCTTGCTAGCTTCTGTGTGTGTGTGTGTGTTTTTAAAGGATTTCTTTATTTAATGTGCATCCATGTTTTGCCTGTATATATGTCTGTGTGAGGGGGTCAGATCCTCTGGAACTGGAATCACAGGCAGTTTTAAGCTACCATGTGGTTGCTGGGAATTGAACCCAGGTCCTTGGGAAGAGCAGCCAGTGCTCTTAACCACTGACCCATCTCTCGAGGCCCTGTTTGTTGTGTTTCATGGTCACTATATGTCAAGGTATTTGAGCACGAATATGGTAGATGGCAGTGTCAGTGTGTTGGACACACTTGCTCGAGTCACTATATGGTTTTCAACTCAGTAGCATCAGCTGTGAGAAGGGCAGAACCCAGTCAGGGCTCAGGGTTGTCATTAGGGACAGGAAGGAGGGGAAGGGCTCTGATGTAATAAAATCTCAGAATGGTAATGACACCTGTTTCCCCACGCTCCCCCCTTTCTGCTCCAGGCCTTGATGATGCCCTACAGGACTATCCTTTCGAGGACTGGGAGCTGCCTGGGAAGTACCTGCTGCAGCTCTGTCCCCAAAGCCTCGAGGCTCTGACTGTGTGGCCTTTGGGCCACCAAGAGCTCATCCTAGATGGGGTAGAGCAGCTCCGGGCCCTGGTGAGTGAGCACTGCTCGCACTGGCTGTGGCGTCCACCAGCTTAGGGGTTTGCCCATGTGGGCTGGCTGCCAGGGTGGATGCCGTGATATGCCCCCTTTTGATGCAGGGCTCTAAGCTACAGACAGAGAACCTGCAGAGCCTGGCTCAGGGGCTGCTGGAAAGGACCCAGGCCTTCCAAAGCTTGGTCCAAGGCCGTCTGGGAGACTGTGCTGAGACACCTGCTGACATCCTCAATGCTGCCGTAGAGCTGGTGCGAGAGGCTCATGCCCTCCTCTCTTGGCTCAACAGGTACTAGGGATGGGTGACTCACAGCGACTGACTGTTCTTGTCCTTGGTATCCTCTAGGGTCTGAGACAGAAAAACAGTACTTGGCTGTTGATCTGACCCGTCAGAGCAGATCTGTGCTGGGCCACTGGGCCACCTTGCTTCCCACCCCACCCTAGAGCTTGTCATCTTAATGATTTTATCAAGAGTTGAGTTTTTGTTTGCTTGTTTGACGTGTGTGTGTGTGTGTGTGTGTGGGTGCATGCGTGTGTATGTGTGTATGTATGTGTCTGTATGTGTGTGTATGTGTGTGTGTATGTATGTGTCTGTATGTGTGTGTATGTGTGTGTGTATGTGTCTGTGTATGTGTGTGTATGTGTCTGTGTATGTGCACGTGTGTGTATGTGTATATGTGTGTTGTGTGTGTGTTATGTGTGTATGTATGTGTCTGTGTATGTGTGTATGTATGTGCATGCATGTGTATGTGTGTGTATGTGTATGTGTGTGTGTATGTGTGTATATGAGCATGTGTGTGTGTATGTGCGTGTGTGTGTGTGTGTGTGGTGTGTGTGTGTGCGCGTGCACCCACATAGGAGTGTGGCAAAGGTCAGAGCATCTTTTGCAAGCATCGGTTCTCATCTTCCACCCTGGCATCTCAGGCACTGAACGCAGGGACTCAGGTCGTCAGCTTTAGAGGCAAGCACCTTTACCAGTGAATAATCTCTCCCTGGTCCCTCAACCAAAGGATAGCAATTGTCTGCCCTATGTGTCTCACTTCCCTCAAAAATCACCTCCTCGGGGATGCTTTTCCTGTGTAACACTCTCACAGCTCATTTTGTAATACTCAGAACAGTTGAAGTAAATCATTAATAATATAACTGTCTATTTAATGGCTGTTTCCCTGTTGCCTACAACAGGGCCTGGTACATATAAGACAAATAAATCGGGGCTGGAGAGATAGCTCAGCGGGTAAGAGCCCGACTGCTCTTCCAAAGGTCATGAGTTCAAATCCCAGCACCCACATGGTGGCTCACAACCATTCAAAAAGAGATCTGACTCCCTCTTCTGGTGTCTGAAGACAGCTACAGTGTACCACTGTATACTGTACACATATAATAAATAAATAAATCTTAAAAAAAAGACAAATAAGTCTGTGCTGAGCACATCCCACCAAGGTAGGCATTATATCCGATTCTCAGGTGACAATTATGTCCAACATCTTCATTGTCCTTCCCCTGCCAGGTACCTCTTCTCTCACTTAAATGACTTCTCTGCCTGCCAGGAGATTGGCGTGCTGTGCAGGGAGCTGGGCCAAGTCCTGCAGGAGGTATGGGGACAAGGGACAGACTGGTCTAGGCCCCAGAGCTTTTTATAACCTGTGAATCAGACCAAGATTGGGTGTGAGAGCAGGGGTGGGGGGGTGCGGTGAGCAAGAAGAGAAGCAGCCTGGGTATGGGGTAACAGGCCATGGGGTGGGTCTTGGGGTTCCCCGGCAAAGCTCGGGTAACATTCAGCAGGGGTGTTAAGTTAGGATGTGTGTAGTGAATGTTGAGTCAGGTGTCCAGAATGAAACCTTGGAGTTGAAACTCTGAGACCGTTCTAGTTCTGGCGACGAGACCAGTGGGGAGGAGAGGAGCCCGTGTCCTCAGGAGGAGGTACTCCCTACTCCTTTCTTAAGGAGTGCTCCCTGCTTTCAGGACTTCCCAGAAGCTGAGAAGGAACGTGATGTCCTGAGGATTGTGAGTGTCCTGAGGGAGAGGGGAGGAGTAGGGTAGGAATCAGATGCAGTCAGACAACCTGCAGTCCTCCCTTAGTGCAGCCATGTGGCTGGGATCTGTTGCAACATCCTAAGCTGCAGCCCAGCGGAGCTGCTGGAGCAGAGGGCTGTGTTGGAGCCGGTGCAGCTGGACAACCCTTCCGTGAGTTCTGACCCCTGACCTCTTCCCGCAGACCCCTGGCAGCCTTGTCCGGGCCCTGAGACATGGTCCCGGAGACCCGGCATCTTGTATTGATGAGTCCTCTGTGCCCAGGTGTTAGATGGAGACGCAGAGGACTTACTTGGAGTCTAACCACTCCTGGGTACCTTTCCCAAACCAGAGAGGCTATTTTGTGTAGCCAGGTAGCGCATTTCAGCCCCGGCAGGGTTCTGGAGGAGGCAGATTAATAGAGATGAGACAGGATGCTTACACTTGAAACAACCAGTAGAGAAAATCAGAGTTGCTCCCCCGTACCCCCAACCCCATACCATCCCCTCTTCTCCATTCAGGAAGCTCTGAGACTCTGTCACCTCAGAAATCAGTGACACAGTTTCCCTGTGGCCTTTGGGGGGGGGGGGGTAAGGGGTGGGGCAACAAGCCCAAAGTTACACAGCAGTTAGGACAATGACTTCGTGGGGACTCTGTTCCCATCCCGCTCACTTTAGAGTGCCGGTGTCCACTGTGGGGTCCTTCCCACTGCCTCTGCTGAAGCCAGGTTTTACTTGACTTGGCCTCTATCTCTACAGGGTCTAGAAATTCACACCACCAGTAACTGCCTGCACTTTGTGTCCCGAGTAGGGGTTCAGGTAAGAGCCCCAACCACTTCCGCTACCCCTGTCTATCCTGGAGGCCTTCTCCTCTACCGGCCCTGGCGGCTTCAGGGCCCAGGGAAGCCTCATTCTCTGAGCCCGTTCTTCACACCAGGCTGCCACCGGCTCCCAGATCCTGCCAGGAGACGAGATTGTCCAGATCAATGAGCAGGTGGTGGTGAGTGATGGGGACGGGGCAGGGAGGCTGGAGGTGAGGGACACTGAGTGGTGTTGGCGGAGCAGGGAAGTCACCGGAGGGTTTTGTGTGAAGACCAGGGCTGTGGGAACTGCCTTGGCATGACGTGAGCCCACACAGAAAGATCGCATGATGACTGCCGATGGATGGGATCTCACTTGTCCTAGCCTGACCTTCCACAGAGCTCAGTCAAAGGGGTTCCTGGAGGCTCCCTGAAGGTGGCATGAATCAAGTGAGACCTGGCAGTGAGACCTTCCTGAGAGGGAAGGAAGAGTTGCGGGGTTGCTGCAGATCCCCAATTCAGTCTCCTTGTTCCCCAGGTGGGCTGGCCCCATAAGAACATGCTGAGGGAACTGCTGAGGGAACCAGCAGGGGTCAGCCTTGTACTGAAGAAGATTCCCGTGCCAGAGACCCCCTCACAGGTACCTGCTCTGCCCCTCCACACCTGCTTTCAGACTCTCAAAATCACCCCCATCACTTTGTTTCTGGTTGCTTCTCAGACGCCCCTGGACTCTCCTCACCTGCTAAGCCAATCACTGCCCCTGAACCCACCGTCTCCCAGGTAACACGCTTACCTTAGGGTGTGTCCTGAAGCAAGGGCCACGGTCCTCATCTTATGTCCCCTTGCTCTCCACAGAGTTCCATCTGAAGGTCTTTTTGCCTTCAACCTGTCTGCAGAGGGAAATCCTGGACCCAGTCCTGCCTGGACAGGTAGCTTGACAGCCTCAGCAAGTGGCTCATGATCTGGGAAGGTTACCTGAGCGCCCAAGACTCTCCAAGCTGACATTTCTGCCCGCAGGCCTGGGCCTAAACTCATGGATTTTCCCTCTCCCTCCTCCCTGTCTGACAGACTCTACCTCCCCTGGTGCTCAATCCCCACCCACTCCCCCTGGACCACCAGGCACACTTCCAGAAGAAGCAGCAGAACCTCTGGACTCTTCGGGGCACCTTGACAAGGTAAACTCAAGCACTCAGCAGGGAGGGGTGTGAGCTCTGGATCTAGACGCTTCTCTAAGCTCTTCATGGTCTTTTCAGAGTCCCTTCCTTGGTCGGAAGAAATCTAAAGGTATGAGAGACCCTGGCTGATGGAGGGGGTGGGGGAAGGGCGGGTTTAGAAATCTTTATGGGGCTGAGTATGACCCCTCACCACACATACGTTACCTACACAACAGCCTTTCCTGGAAACATGGACCCCTGCTTCTAGCCTAGGCCTCTTGCTAGCTCTGAGACAGTGAGAAAGCACCCTCTTGATTGTCAATTTTCTCACTGTGTGTGTGTGTGTGTATGTGTGTGTGTGTGTGTGTGTGTAACACTAGTCAAAGCTACTCTACCTGAGAATGTCTATAATATCATAATAAGTCCAGCGTATGCCCTCAGTTCTTCTGGGGAGTCCCACAGGGGCAGGTAGACTTAGGGAAGGATGCTTGTCAGTCCCTAATCAACAGAGTCTGCTGTGTCGGGGCAGGTATCACCACGAGGCTGAGCCGCCGGCGGGTGTCCTGCCGCGAGCTGGGTCTGCCAGATTGTGATGGATGGCTTCTACTGCGAAAGGGACCCAGTGGCTTCATGGGCCCACGCTGGCGCCGCTGCTGGTTTGTGCTCAAGGGACACACCCTATACTGGTACCACCAACCCCAGGTGAGACCCCATACACACTTGTGTAGGTAACAAGGGAACCTGATGGTCACCATTCTTACCTTCTACACAGGGGAGCCCCATACTTTCCCAATATTCCTGTTTGTAAAGTGGGGTTGGCTCTTGGTAAAGAAATGAGTTTATACAAGGATTAAGGAATGTTCTTGAGGGACTGGAAAAGCGGCTCAGCAGTTACAAAGCCCTTGTAACTGAGATGCAGTTGCAGAGGTCAGATGTTTGGTTCCCAGCACCCACCTGGTAGCTCACAACTGTAACTCCAGTTCCAGGGGATCCAGGGCCCTCTTTTGACTTCTGTGGGCACTCATGTGGTGCCCAGACGGGCATCACTCTGCGCTACATAGCAAATTTCAGGCCAGCCCAGACTTTCACATTTCAGAAAACATAGCCCGGTGAGCTGGCTTAGTGGGTATAGGTGCCTGTCATTAAGCCTGATGATTGGGTATGATACCCAAAACCCACATGGTCTGACAAGCTGTCCTCTGATCTCCATGTGTCTTGTGGCATGAATGGAAAGGTGCCCCCTCCCCCCAATAAATAAATGTAAAACGTTTTTTTTTAAGTGTAGAAAAAGTCACTTTTTTTCTCCCTACCTCTTCTTTCTATTCCAATATCTTATCCATCCTAGTGATAGACCACTCAGTAGTCACTCAGGTGCCTGCTGACTCCAGCTCTGAGGTAGAGCACTGGAGGTCACAGAGGAAGAGTTGGATAGTCCCTGGCCCTCTGCATCTTAGAGGCCCAATGGTGGGGGAGGGTACGGGGGTAGGGGTGGGGGCTGAATACATCCTTAAGGGCAATAGGCCATGTGCTGGGATAAAGGAAATCTCAAGTGATGTGTGGGAGCCCGGTCCCCCACATTCTAGTCCAGGGACCCTAGAAGCTTCTTTGGAAAGCAGAATTTGGATAGTTGTCAGATGAAAGGGGAAAGGAAAACCAGGAAGGGAAAGGGCTTGCGGGACACAGCAGCTAAAGGGCATGCCTGAGCAGGGCTCCTCCCCTTTGACTGTTTTTCTGGATACCTCTGCTCCCCTTCCCTGCCTAGAAGTGCCCCTTGACCACACCATTAGCCCTGAGCTCCAGAAACCCAGAGGGGTAGCTAGGGAGCTGGCTGAGTCTTGAGGGCCTATGGCTTCTGTGCTGACCCTCGTGCTGTGACCCCCAGGATGAAAGGGCTGAAGGGCTTATCAATATCTCCAACTACAGCCTGGAGAGTGGACATGACCAGAAGAAAAAATAGTTAAGTGTTGGAATGAGATGGGATTGGGAGAAAGGGAGGGGGGAGAAGGGTGGGGGTGGCGTGGACATGTGGCAGGTGACTGGAATTCCTGCTCTGGCCTCTCTCTGGATTCTGGACGGGCATGCCCAGAGGAGGCTGTGACCTCTTTCTGTCCCCTGGCAGTGTGTTCCAGCTGACCCATGATATGTACAAGCCCTTCATCTTTGCCGCTGAGACCCTGTCTGATCTGAGCATGTGAGTGTCATTTCCTTGTCCCCAGCTACCAAGCACTTAAGAGCTGAGCTCAGGGGATGGGACTCAAACCCTAACCCTCGGAAAACCTCAGTTTCACCATCTGCAAAATGGGCAAAGAAGCATTCCTACCTCACTTGATCCCTGAGTGTCTGTCTGTTCTGTGAATCTGGACAAGGTGGTTCACCCCTCTAATTCTAGCACTTAGAAGGCTGAGGCAGGAGGATTGCAAGTATGAGGCTGGCCTGGGCTACATGGTGAGTTTCAGGTCAACCAGAACAATACAGTAAGACACTGTTTCAAGAAAACAGGAAAGAAAGTGGAAGATATAGTTTAATGTAAAAAGCATTTCCTTACGTTTGGGCTCCAGGATCAGACAAAAGTTGAGGAAAAAAAAAATTAAAAGATGTAGGTAAAGATCGAAAAGCTCAGATCTCTGTGGGCCAAAGTGAATGGAAGCCCCACAACCCACATGTTCCCCTCCAGGTGGGTACGGCATCTCATTACCTGCATTTCCAAGTACCAGACTCAAGGCCAGGCCCCCTCTGCCAGAGAGGAAGGTGAGTGTATCACTGAGTGGGAGAAAGGAGCCCAGGCACCATGGAGTGAGTCCCTGCCAATTCCCCAGGCCTGGTGCCAGAACTCAGATCTCCTGGCCCACTCCATAGCGCTCCAAACCCAGTCTGTGGTTCTCCACCTCCCCGCCCTAGATTGCTACAGTGAGACAGAAGCAGAAGACCCGGATGAGGAGGCTGGATCCCGCTCGGCTTCTGTGAGTCTCACTTCTGAGTAGGAGGTAGGGGCTGGATGGCAGGTTGTGGGGGCTCAGGCTAATCCTCCTTCTCCTGCCTTGACACAGCCTGGCCCAGCTCAAGCCTGGAGTGACACATCACCCGTAGCTTCACCCCTGCAGAGTCCGAGGACCTCCTTTGGCTCTTCACCAGGTGCTGCCCTGGGAGCAGGGAACTGGGCTTCAGGGCAGTCACGTGGTACTCATCCTGCATCCTGATTCCACAGACAGCAGTGACAGAGCCCTGGAAGGAATGGTACAGGGGCTGAGGCAGGGCGGGGTGACCCTCCTGGGCCAGCCACAGCCCCTGACCCATGAACAATGGCGGAGTTCTTTCATGAGACGCAACCGTGACCCTCATCTCAATGAGCGTGTGCACCGTGTCCGGGCACTACAGAGCACACTCAAGGTGAGCTGGGCACACTGGGCACACTCAAGATGAGCTGAGCATACTGGCACACTCAAGGTGATCTGGGCACACTCAAGGTGAGCTGGGCACACTGGGCACACTCAAGGTGAGCTGGGCACACTGGGCATACTCAAGATGAGCTGAGCACACTGGGCATACTCAAGATGAGCTGAGCACACTGGCACACTCAAGGTGATCTGGGCACACTCAAGGTGAGCTGGGCACACTGGGCACCCACTTGGATAAGGCTCTGGGCTTCAGGCCCTGGTGGTGTCTGGTTTCTAGTTCTACTGTGAGTTCAGCACTAGAAGGCTACAAGCCCTGGATTTTCTGGGGTCCAGTCCTGGGCTCCATACTCCAAGTCTCAATTGCGTTCTAAGGCAAGTTCTAGAAGATTCCATGTACAGAGACTATCTATTCACCCAGACTCCTGGGCCAGGGTGTTCTGGTGGCGGACACAGGACTTAGAGCTACTTCTGGGTTCTGTTCCTCCTTGGGTGACCTTTGATCTTTGCCCCCTTACTTTTACCTCAGGCAAAGCTGCAGGAGCTGCAGGCCCTGGAGGAAGTGCTGGGTGACCCTGAACTCACAGGAGCAAAGTTCCGCCAGTGGAAGGAACAGAATCAGGAGCTATACTCAGAGAGCCTGAGGACCTGGGGAGGGATGTGGGCCCAGACCAGCTCCTCATATCCAAACTCTGACTCCAGGGGTCATTCCCCACAGCCCCCACCCTCTGACCCCGAAGAGCCCTCCCAGCTTTTTCCCATGACCCCGAACAACAGCCTCCAACCTCCTGAACTCTGACCCTGGCTGAGGACTACTTCAATACTGGTCTCAGATATGTTTAAGACATGTGCAAGGGGTCTGTGAGAGACCGGAAGGAGTGTTAGCCCTCAGCTGTACCCCCAAAACTGGTGCCTCTATCCTGGGGTTCCACACTTTCTGCTCATGTGTCCCTTAGAGTGGAAGGAAATCTCCCACCCTCTCTGTGAGATAAAAATTCCTCAACCTGTCCTCAGATCTGAGATGTACCTGCCTCCCTGGGTTTCCCAGACCAGATCTAGATAGGTGTTTATTTTACATGAGAGATGCTTGTCCACCAAATAAAGTTGATTTCTCCGAAGTGAACCTATGTGTCTTTGCTTTAGAATTGGGTATCTGTGCTCTCTGCCACACCCCACTCCACCCCACCCCACCAACCACACACAGGGATAAAGAGATGCCGGCTGGGCTAGAGTGAATGCTCCTCCCATCATACAGTGGGTGACAAGCTCTCTGGGTAGCCCATTACCCTGAGTTATACACTCAGGGCCCCTGTGCCAGGGTACTGAGCTCTGTGGTCACACATCCGGCCTGTCTATCTCTCCTTAGACTTTAGAGGTCAGACCTACTCCCCTGTCCTAGCCCCAGGGAGCAACGTCCACTAAGTAGATAAGGGAACTTGCTTTTTTTTTGAAAAGCCAGGTGGGCATCAGTGGGACATGTAGCTGGGGACAAGGACATCTCTCTTAGCTCTCCCTTCATTCAGCCCCACCTTCCTGGGGACCTCTGTTTATTGTATTTAGACAGAATGGGAGACCAGACCTATTCCCACCAACCTCTAACCTCTGACCCCATCCTGAAGCCCTTGTTGACTGACTGAATACTTGGTTCTCTCTGTGAGCTTCCTCGTCCTTGTGGGAGGAGCTTTTTTTTTTTTAAATCTTTATCTGCTTGGAATGTCTGGGTGGAACACTGAAGGTTGTAGGTAACAACTGCCTCTGTGATCTCACCACAAGGGGGAGAGAGACTGCTCGCAGCAAAGAGGCAGTCTCTGAAGAGACGGGGGACAGAGCAAAGATGTCTGAAAAACAAAGGTGGTGGCAGCGGGCAGACAACATCGATACCCATCATGTGGGCTCTAAGGTAGGGAGTCTCTTCCTGGCCCCGCCGCAAGCCAAGCTGGTATCCTGGGTTGGGTGGGGGCAGTGGCCACACTGAAAGCCCGTCCTTCTTCTCTGCAGAAGAAAGCCTATGAGCTCATGGGTCGCCATGAGGAGCAAGTGCTCATGAACCGCAGGGATGTCATAGAAAAGAAGGCAAGGAGGGGACGGGGGGGGGGGGACAGGCAGGGCCAAGATCCGAGGTGGCCGTCGACCCCTAGGTCCCTTCTGCTCTCTAAATGCCCTCCCTGAGGACTTTCCTTGGGAGATAATGCCCATTGCGGTGATTCTTCACAGAAACCCCTATAATGCGATAGCCACTCATCAGCAGAGACCCCCGAGCTCCCAAAGTTCCCCAGGAGTGGTTCTCATTAATGACCATTTAGGTTGTGACTACCATAAATAAACCAGCATTTCATGAACTTAGACAACATCACCCTCTAGGGCAAACCCCCAGGTACACCCCCCCCCCCGGTAAAGGCCACCCGTGGTGACACCTGCCTGACGGAAGGTCTTGCATCTCCTTCCAGGATGCCTGGGATGTGCAGGAGTTCATCACTCAAATGTATGTCAAGCAGTTGCTTCGCCATCCGGCCTTCCAGCTGCTGCTGGCCTTTCTGTTGGTGACCAACGCCATTACCATTGCCCTCCGTACCAACTCTTATCTTGGTCAGGTGGGGTGCCGGCCTGATCTAGCCTCACTGGCTCGGACCTGGGACAAGATGCTTTCCCCTCTAGCCTGTGGCTCTGTGTCTGTGTGTGATGGTTGAATTGGTTGTTCTTCAAAAGTCTGGTCCCCACCCAGACCTGCTGCAGCAAACCTATGATCCTGATGCTAGAGAGACGGAGGCGGAGGCAGAGGCAGAAACAGAGACAGAGGCAGAGGCAGAGGCAGAGGCAGAAACAGAGACAGAGGCAGAGGCAGAGGCAGAAACAGAGACAGAGGCAGAGGCAGAGGCAGAGGCAGAGGCAGAGGCAGAGACAGGCAGAGGCGGAAGCAGAGGCAGAGGCAGAGACAGAGACAGAGGCAGAGACAGAGACAGAGACAGAGACAGAGACAGAGACAGAGACAGAGGCAGAGGCAGGCAGAGGCAGAGGCAGAGAGGCAGAGAGGCAGAGAGAGAGGCAGAGAGGCAGAGAGGCGGAAGCAGAGGCAGAAACAGAGACAGAGGCAGAGGCAGAGGCAGAGGCAGAGACAGGCAGAGAGAGAGGCAGAGAGGCAGAGAGAGAGGCAGAGAGGCAGAGAGAGAGGCAGAGAGGCAGAGGCAGAGGCAGATGGATTTCTTGTCTGTCCAGCAGGTTCCATGCTAGGCAGTGAGATTCTGTTAAATAAAGCGTGTCTTTGTTGGCCTTGCATGGGGTCTGCACTTTGAGAAAGACTCCTTGGGCTGGAGAGATGGCTCAGTGGCTAAGAATGTTTGCTGCTCTTCCAGGGAACCCAGTGTGGATCCCCAGAATCAAAATAAAAGCTGGAGGCCATGGTTCAATATATGACTGTAATCCCAGCTCTCCTGTGGAGACATGGGAAGTGGGGACAGCAGCATTCCTTAGAAACTCAGGCTAGCTAGCTTGGAGTAGTCACCAGAGTGGCAAACAGCAAGACAAGACCCTGCCTTAAAGTGGACAGAGACCAGTTCTTCTTCTTCTTCTTCTTCTTCTTCTTCTTCTTCTTCTTCTTCTTCTTCTTCTTCTTCTTCTTCTTCTTCTTCTTCTTCTTCTTCTTCTTCTAGGTTTATGTAGCTCTCTTCATACACAAGAGGGTGTTCGATCTCATTACAGATGGTTGTGAGCCATCATATGGTTGCTGGGAATTGAACTCAGGACCTCTGGAAGACCAGCCAGTGCTCTTAACCACTGAGCCATCTCTAGAGCACCCAGAGAACAGTTCTTATATTGGTCTCTGATCGCCACATACACACTGAGCAGGGTGTGCTTCCACACACACACAGAAGCACACAGGTAGGCACATACACACACAGGGATACACACAGGCACATACATACAGGCACATACACAGAGGGACACACACATACACACGGGCACATATACACAGGGACATGCAGGCACATACTCACACAGGCACACACAAAGGTCCACACAGGGACACACACACAGAGGCACATATACACACAGGGACATACACATACAGGGAGACACACCATGACACTTGATAGATTTCTTGTTTTGTTTTAGCTTTTATTTGTCTCCTTCGTTTGAGACAGGATCTTACTATGTGGCCCAGCCTGGTCTCAAATTTATGACTCTCCTGTCTCAAGCACCTGAGTACTGGGATTACAGATATATGCCACCATGCCTGATGGGCATTTATTTGTTTTTTCATTTGTTCTTTAGACAGAGCTTCATATAGACCAGGATGTCTTCATATATGTGTGTGTGTGTGTATACATATACATATATATATATATGTACATGTGTATACATATATATGTATATGTATAATCTGAGGACAGATTTGAAAGCCTACAGCTTCTTCCTAAGTTCTGGGAATCCAGATGTGAGTCACCACACCTGGCAGTTTTAATTTCTTATGAGTTGTATACATATATGCTGTTTAAAATGTCCAGGGTGGCAGTGACAGATGATTTCAGAAAGGTGCTCAGTGGCCAGATCATATATGGTCTTTATGTCAAGGGAGGTAAGTTTGTATCCAGGAAAAGATTTAAGCAGCACTGAAGTAAAATGAAATTTAGAATTGAATTGAACTGAATTTTAGAAAATTGTACTGGCTGGGCCTGGAGAGATGGTCTAGTGGTTAGAGCACTTGCTGCTCTTGGATTCTGGAACATTCATTAAGCAGCTTACAATTGCCTATAACACAAGGTCTAGGCCTCTTTTGGTCTCCAAGGGCATCTGCATGTGTGTGGTGTGCATATAAAACCACACACTTTTTGTTCTTTCTTTTTTTTTTTTTTGGTTTTTCGAGACAGGGTTTCTCTGTGTAGTCCTGGCTGTCCTGGAATTCACTTTGTAGACCAGGCTGGCCTCGAACTCAGAAATCCTCCTGCCTCTGCCTCCCAAGTGCTGGGATTAAAGGCGTGCGCCACCACCGCCCGGCAACCACACACTTTTTAAAAGAAAAGAATCTTGTAAAAGACACAGGTCGCCACAGAAGAGGGCCAAGAATGAAAGACGATGAACCAAGATGGGTGAGAGATGTCCAGGGGAAAGATACTGTCACCTGGACCAGGACGATGGCAGTAGGTGAGAAGAGCATCATACCAATGGACTCTTCTGCCTCCTCTTCATGGTGCTTGGCCTGAGACCAGGGCCTTGTGCATGCTAGACTAGCATTATATCGCCAGCCCCAAGGCCACGGGCTTCTCTGATGAGTTACATTGCCAGTTATGTTTAGTGAGCCTTTACTACGTGCTACCTTGTTACCATATATCATCATTTTGTGCAGGTACACAAAGGAACTACAGCGAGTTGAGTTTGTGGCATGAGCAACAGTACAGGGCTGGTGCTTATGGGGACAGCTCAAGAGGAGCAGATAGATCTAAAAGACTGGGTGCACAGGGCTGGCTGGGGATGGACATGAGAGCTGCCAGTGTCAGGGTAGGAGGTGAGGCTGAGTGGAGATGGTATGCGGAGTGTGAGGCAGGAGAGGGCCAAGACAGGCTCCTCATACGAAGAGGGAATGGAGGAGGTGGAAAGCTGACTGAGGAGTGACCAATGGCAAATAGTGAGCTCAGGAGAGTCATGGACAAGGGAGCAGCCAATAGGGTCGGCCCTGGTGAGGAGCAGGCCTGGAAAAGACTACAGGTGTGCCCCAGAGTTAGCTTCCCCCAGAACTGGCTCTCAGGGAGGCGGCAACTCACGTAGGAAGCTTACACAGCGAGGACAGTGGAGGTCCATGCAGAAGCCATTGCTAGGTTATGAAATGAATTCAGACTGTAGATGCCAACATCTGATAGTGAATCAGGGCTGGGGAGATAAAAGGAGAGAGGGAGAGGGAGGGAAGGAGGGAAGGAGGGAGGAAGGGGAACAACATTCCATTTTTTCCTCTGTGTGTGTGTGCGTGCGTGTGTGTGTGTGTGTGTGTGTGTGTGCGTGCGTGCGCACACGCGATGACAAGAATGTGGATGTCAAAGGACAACTTTGCAGGAGGAGTTGGCTCTCTCCTTCCACTGTGGGATCCAACTAAGGTTGTGAGGCATGTTGGCACACACTTCTGGCCACTGAGTCATCTTGCCAGTCCCTGAAGATCATTTTGTAAAATGTTTAAAAAAAAAAAACCAGCTCTTATTATGGGTCTCAGTCAAAACTGTCAGAACTGGGACTGAGGATGTAGTTCAGTTGGTAAATCAGAAATTCAAGGTCATCCTTGGCTTACATAGTTTTGAGGCCAACCTGGGCTACATAAGATTGTCTCAGATAATACAGTAAAGCAGGGGAAAAAAATAAAATAAAGCGTGAAAGCCTACTGTTGAGTTTGTGACAATGAAGGTCAGTCCCTAGAGGCCTGTAGGTCCAATGACAGTAAGTGTGAACAACAAGAGGTCCACATGAGGGGTAGGGAATCTGTTGGCTGCTGGGGCATAGAAATAGAAGGGCAAGGTGACTGGTTTGCTGGGGTTAACTCTGTGGACTGGGAGTTGTTTGCGGGGGGAGGGGGGCTGTAGGTCATAGCTATGAGAAAGCAGAAAGACTAAGATTTAGGTTGGACAGGAGTGAATTAGGTTTAGGACAGACCCTAGCCATCCACCTACTGAATCACACACCCAAGGTACATGTCCTGGATCTCCAATGGGGAGGACACCTCAGACCTGACCCAGAGAACTTGAGATGCTGGAATCAGTAGGGGTCATAGGGACCAGACTAGCAGAGAAGTTCCCTGGAATTTGGGGTTCTGCAGCTCCTGGGGGCCATGCCTTTTTCTTTAAGTCCCAGAGTCTGTTTGACCCTTTGTACACATCCCTTTCCCTAATAGTCTGTCTGCTCTAGAGGTTAGGGGTGAAGGCCAGCTGACTGTGTGCATCTGGACTCCTAATTCTCTGTCTGTGAGATGTGACAGAAAAGGAAACGGCTTTCCAAAACAGTATTGACAGTCACATGACCCAGTCTTGGTACTGCCTGGCTTTTGTGCAGAAAGTGTCCCCTAAAGGAAACCATAGAGATACTGAGGAGGAAGAGTAGCCGGGGTACCATATCCCCTACATGCGCGCGCGCGCGCGCACACACACACACACACACCCTCTCTCCAGCCTGGCGGGGAGTCCTGCTCACTGACACTTTGTCTCCTTTTCTCTGTCTTCCATGTAGAAACACTACGAGTTATTCTCGACCATAGATGACATTGTGTTGACGATCCTTATCTGTGAGGTTCTCCTTGGCTGGCTGAACGGATTCTGGATTTTCTGGAAGGTGAGTTCCAGGAATCCCTGGCATTGCCCTCCTGCCCTCCCTCCATTGCTGTCTGCACTACATCGAGCCTTTGTCCTGCAAAGTAAAGGGTTTGTATGGAGAGAGGGTGTATCAGTGAGTAAAAAAGAGAGAGAGAGAGAGAGAGAGTGTGTGTAGCAGCATATGAGTTGTTCAGGAAATGCACCTTCATGTGCTCCTGCCTTCCCAGCTCTGTGTACTCACCCAGACCCAGATTTCTGGGTTTGGGGATGGAGTTGAGGGATCGAGAGTATCTACCTCATTTATATGAATCTGGATTAGTACTCTGTAAATGTCTTCTGTAATTGAGGTCATTTGTATTTTAAGCTTTGTGGTTCTAGTCACCGTCGACAATTCACCTCTGTCAGATAGCACAAAGCCGCACCAGCCAGAACATGGATGGATGGGAGTGGCTATATTTCAGAAAAGCGTTTTCTCCCCCAGGTGTGTTGATAAAGTGCTTATTTGTTTGAGAGTCTTACTATGTTGCCCAGGCTGACCCCAAACTCCTGAGCCCTAATTAACTGGGACTATCGGGCTTGACTCTAGTCCAGTAAGGCTTCATTTGTGCCAAGCACAGTAATGCACACTTAACAGTCCTGCTAGTCAGGAGGCTGAGGTAGAAGGGTCAGGAGTTCAAGGCCTGCCTGTCCTAAGTAATGGAATATTGTCTTCAGCAGACAGACAAAGCACTTTGTGTGTGAGCACTGCAATTTGAGTTTCATGTAAGCTTTACGTTTCCCAAACCAGTCTGCTCCTTTCCCCCTCTTCCCTTGCTGACTCCTTAGGATGTCTGCAGGAAGGCTCTCCCAGGCCAGGCCTGGGCTTCTCTGAGTTTCCTTCCAAGTTTCTTTCTGGTAGAGACAAAGTATATTCTCTATCTGCCTCTCTCAAAAGCATCTTGGAGACCAGCAAGAATTTGGGAGCCCAGCAGGGCAAAAATTTATAGCCTCAGAAAATGGATCAAGATAGGGGATGCCGTAGGAACTTAATTCTGGGGTGGATTTGTCGACCAGCCAGCATGACTGGGCTCTTGTTTTGACTTCTAGTGCTGAGAACTGAGCCAAGGGTCTCACACTTACCAGGTGTCTCAGTCACTGTTCTATTGCAGTGAAGGCTCTTATAAAAGAAAGCATTGACTGGGGCTGGCTTACCGTTTCAGGGGGTTGGTTCATTATCATCAGGACAGGAAGCATGGCAGCAGGCAGGCAGGCAGGCAACAGGCCAAGGCAGCAGTAAAGAGCTTTATATCAGATCCACAGGCAGTAGGCAGAGAGGGAGAGGGAGGAGGAAGGGGGAGGGGGAGGAGGAAAGGGGAGGGGGAGGAGGAAGGGGGAGGGGGAGAGAGGGGAGAGGGAGGAGGGGGGAGGAGAGAGAGAGGGAAGAGAGGAGAGGGGGAGAGGGGGGCGAGGGGAGAGGGGAGAGGGGAAAGGGGAGAGGGGAGAGTCTTGGACTTTTAAAATGTTAACGCCTAGAGGCTAGAGAGATAGAGAGGGGAGAAGGGAAAGTGGAGAGAGGGGAGGGGAGAGGAGAGAGAGGGGAGAGGGGAGAGGGGAGAGGAAGAGGGGATTGGGGGGGGAAGAGGGAGAAGGAGAGGGAGAGACACTGAGCCTGTCAAGGGTTTTTAAAATATTAATGCCCAGGGGCTAGAGAGATGGCTCAGCGGTTAAGAGCACTGACTGTTCTTCCGAAGGTCCTGAGTTCAAATCCCAGCAACCACGTGGTGGCTTGCAACCATCCATAATGCGATACGATTCTCTCTTCTGGTGTGTCAGAAGACAGCTATAGTGCACTCATATACATAAAATAAATAAATCTTTAAACAAACAAACAAACAAACCATTAAAGCCCATGTCCAGTGACACATCTCCTCCAACAAAGCCAAATCTACACCTCCCAGTCCTTCCCAACAGTTCTACTCCTTGGTGACCAAGCATTCAAATATATTAGCCTATGGGGGCCATTCTCATTCAAACCACCTCACTAGGCTTGTTTACTCGTCCACCAAGTTACACTCTAGCCCTCTTTCTTTTCTTTCTTTCTTTCAAAGATTTATTTATTTATTTATTTAATGCAAGTACACTGTAGCTATCTTCAGACACACCAGAAGAGGGCATCAGATCCCATTATGAATGGTTGTGAGCCACCATGTGGTTTCTGGGATTTGAACTCAGGACCTCTGGAAGAGCAGTCAGTGCTCTTAACTGCTGAGCCATCTCTCCAGTCCTCTCTTTCTGTTTTTCTTTCTTTCTTTTTTGTTAAAATCCAAGATTCTCTGTGTAGCCCTGGCTGTCCTGGAACTTGCTCTTTAGATAAAGCTGGCCTTAAACTCAGAGATTCACCTGCTTCTGCCTCTACCTCCCAAGTACTGGGATTAAAAGCATAAGCCAACATGGCCTGTCCTGTGGCCCTCTTTTTACGTTGAGACAAGGCCTTATTAAGTTTCCCAGGATGACCCTGAGCTTAACAGTGTAGTCCAGACAAGCCTTGAACTAGGGGAGACCTCCCTGTCACTTTAATTTTTTAAAAAATCTACTTTTAGTGATGGTTTTTAAATGCTTTAACCTCCCTTCTAGCCCACCACCCACCAGAGGTAGTGGAAAAGAAAGGATAAGGAAGTGGACCTGTTTAGAAGTCGTTCTTTGGAGCAAATCCCATCTGTGTTGTGAGGAAATCAGCAGTTCAGTTCCCAGGTCCACAGCGACAGTTCATTCCACTCACAAATACTTCATGAATATATCAGCAGTCCAGTTCGGTAGTGTCGGGACAGCAGCAGCGTTGGCGTGACCTAGCAGGAACAGCCAAGCCTTAGCGTGAGTCAGCCGGAAGATTCAGACCAGCAGGGATGCCAAGAGAGTTCTTGGCTGTGCCTCTCTCAGTGAAGCAAAGATCAGCGGAGACAGGAGACCAACAAAAGTTGCACAGCTATCTTGATAAGCAAGCCAAGCTCCGCCTCCGTCACTGTCCCTTGGAGTCCTTTTATACTCTCTCCAAACATCATGTGTCCTCCGTGGGTCTTGCCTCACCACGTGTCTTGCCTCAGCAAGAAGTGAATCTGTCTTCACTGCCATTACTCTGACATTTGGCCCAAGTCTCCAGAAGCCACAACCCACCACCAGAAGTGTTAAGCATCCTTTCACGTGCTTGCTTTAGCACAACATCCTTTCAGCTGTGTCCGCTTCAGTGAAACACTCCTTCACGTGTTTGCCCAGCAAAACCCCATCTGACACACTGACTCTCCAAAGAACCCTTACCCACTTCACTGCTCAAACCCCCACCTTAGTCTCCTGAGTGACTGGGATTACAGGCATTGATTCCACAGAGGAGCAGGCCTGTGTCCCCTGTATGCATGGTATGTGACACAAACTGCAGTCGTGAGACAAACTTGTATTTATTGGATTGCCTCCCCAATTTAAGGACATCCTCCACTAAAATATAGGGTTAGTTAGTTTGTTGTTGTTGGTTTTGTTTTTTTTCTAACATTTTCTTCAGACACACAGTGGTCAAAACTTTATTGAAAATCATGTGGAGTCCTGGATCCACACCAACCCCTCAACCCGTTGTCTTTGATCACCTCTCTAGGTAATCTTCTTATAGCCCCTGTTTATCTGCTCAGTGGCTGGGTTATAATCCTAGGCAAATAGGCATGTATTTTTAGTGCTTCCTTTTCTGACTGTAGCCTTTGGTGAACAGTGCTTTGCATTAAGTTGCTGGTGCCTGTGGGGGTCCTAGAAATCTGTCTCTAATATTAGTGCATGATAGATGTACAATCACTTCTGTCAACCTCTTACTGCTGGCCCTGTTAGTTGTATTCAATCAATCTATCTGTCTGTCTATCTATCTATCTATCTATCTATCTATCTATCTATCTAGAGATGGTCTCACTATGTAACACTGTCTGGCCTGGAACTCCCTCTGTAGAACAGCTGACCTCAAACTCACAAGAGATCTAACTTCTTCTGCCTCCTGACTGCTGCAGTTAAACACACATAACCACCAGGCCTACCTACTTTAATTGGATTAATTACAGTGTATGTTACACATCACACTAAGGCAGGAGCTTCCAGGAGTTTTCAAGTCACCTAACTGTAGGTCAAGTCACTGACTAAGGGGCTAGCCTTGTGTGTGTGTGTGTGTGTTCACTGTATCTGAGAATGGCTGTTGACATAGGTGTAGAACCGTGATTCTGTGTGTTTGCAGCGTGTTGGGACAACAGTAGGGTGACAGCCACGAGATGGCAGCTGTCTAGCTTTGTTCTTAGAGGAGTGTTGACTCTCTCACGCTAGGGGTATGGTAGTGCAGATGACATGATCACACATGCTGGGCTTGATAGACCCTTATGGGCTGCTCCCCTGTTCAGGATGGCTGGAATATCCTCAACTTCGCAATTGTCTTTATCTTGTTCATGGGGTTCTTCATAAAACAACTTGACATGGTCGCCATCACCTACCCTCTCAGGTGAGTTGGAAGCCCTGAAGGTAAGAGGGGCATCTGTCTGGCTCCCGGGAAGGAGAAGAGAAATCGTTATGTTGGTGGGAGGAAGGCAACAAGGAGGAAGGGGTCTGGGAAGGGTCAAGAGGCATCTGTGAGAGGCACTTCCCACAGGGCACTTCGGCTGGTCCATGTGTGCATGGCAGTGGAGCCCCTGGCCAGAATCATCAGGGTCATCCTGCAGTCGATGCCGGACTTGGCCAACGTCATGGCCCTCATCCTCTTCTTCATGCTGGTGAGTGACTCCCAGACCCCAGCCTGTCTCCTTCTCTGAATATAACCTGTAGGGCATTGGTGAGGGACGGGTGCCCAGAGAGGCAAAGGACTTGGGTCCGAATTTTTGGCGGTATTTGCTTGCATCCATTTGCAGGTCTTGCCAAGCTCCAAGACCGCTGGGTGAGATTAGGGTGGGTTCTGGTCTCTCTGACAGGTATTCTCTGTGTTTGGGGTCACACTCTTTGGTGCATTTGTGCCCAAGCATTTCCAGAACATGGGGGTTGCCCTGTACACACTCTTCATCTGCATCACCCAGGATGGATGGCTGGACATCTACACTGACTTCCAGTGAGTACAGCTCACTGGGACTCTCTTGAGCTTTGTCTCCTCCTGGCTAGGGCAGGACTGAAGTTCCTGCAACAGGGAAACAATGAGAGAGGGGGCTCCTGGGAAATGATGAGAGGGAGCTCCTGGGAAATGAGAGGGGGCTCCTGGGACTTCCATGAAGCTGGCCTTACAGGAAGTAAATACCCAAGGAAATCATGGGGCAGGACCTTTGGCTTTGTGGTACTTGAACCTTATTTCCATAGAAGCTTCACACATTCCTAGGGCCACCTGACCCTGTTCATGGAGACTTCAGCTATGTGGCATAGCTGTGTGGTTCAACCTCTGGCCAGGAAGTAGGCCTGTAGTTGTGCCTGAGGTTACTAGGAGGTCCCCAGCTTGCACCAGAGCAGGACAAACTACCTAGACTCCTGGGAAGTTTGTGTTTAATCTACTCATGCTCAGACCTGCTCCCCAAGGTCATCCTTGTGTTCTATTCTTTGCTTCTTCTCTGTCAAGTCCAAGTCCAGTTTCAATCCATCCCACTCCCTGCTGTGAAGTAGAAGCCAAGTTGGGTTTTTGCAGTCGTGATTCATCCAGACACAGGGAGCAGAATTCCCAGCATTCAAGAAGCAGAGATGGGCGAATTAAAAGTTCAAGTTAATTGTTGGCTATAATTAACAAGACTTGCTTCAGAAAAGGAAAAGAGGGAAGGGGTGGGAGGAGAGGCATGCTGGGGTAGAGCTTAGTGGGGAGAGTGTTTGCCTAGCTTGGGTTCAAACCCCAGAACTGAACAAAGCAAGATTGGCGACATTTACCTGTATGGCACAGTCTGAGGCCAACCTAGGCTAACAAGAGTACCAGTCTAAAAACATCAACAAAACAAAAAAGTTGGCAGAGTGGCACACAACTTTAGTTCCAGCGCTCAGAAGGCAGAGGCAGGAGGATCTCTGAAAGAACTTGGCCAGCCTATTTCAGGCTAACCAGAGTTACATGTTAAGACCTTGTCTCAAAACACACACACACACACACACACACACACACACACACATCACCAAACCAAAACCAACAACAACAAAAGGTGCGACACTAATGCCCAGAGCACAATTGCTTGGTGGCTTTTGCCTTTAATCCCAGCACTGGGGAGGGAGAGGCAGTGTGATCTCTGTTCGAGGCCAGCCTGGTCTATGTGGACTTCACAGTGAAGCTGCACTGGATTTCTGAGCCTTTTTCCTCACACTGGCCCTGTGACATCCGAGAAATGATTCCACTGTTGGCCTCAAATTTGCAGCCATCTTCCTGCCTCGGTCTCTTAAATGCTGAGGTTACAGATGTGGGCTACCAAGACCAGTGTGTATATTTATTTATG
Source organism: Tokudaia tokunoshimensis (assembly GCA_036184795.1). Taxonomy (NCBI): domain Eukaryota; kingdom Metazoa; phylum Chordata; class Mammalia; order Rodentia; family Muridae; genus Tokudaia; species Tokudaia tokunoshimensis. The sequence continues at coordinate 117,435,119 of BTHU01000005.1, read as the reverse complement.
TATTTGTTTATCTTATGGTTCCAGCCGGTAAGCATGGCAGGCCAGCCTTCTACTACTGAGTTATATCTCTAATGTCTAGCTTTTAACAGTTGGAGGGTTTTTTTTTTTTATCTGTTTCATTTTTAAACAGAATCTAGCATAGCCCAGGATAGTCCTGGACTCTGGTTCTTCCCTCTCTGGCTTCCCAAATGCTAAGCTTACAGGCGTGCGACCCCGCTGGCTTATGCTGTGCAGGGGCTTCGTGCATACTAGACAAACACTCTACCAACCAAGTTTCATTTCCAGTTTTTGGTTTGGTTTGGTTTGGTTTTGAGACAGATGCTCAGGTGCCCAGACTAGCTTTGAACTTCCGCTCTCCTACTTCTACTTCCTGAGAGCTGGACTTTATTACTTATCTGATCCTTTGTTTAATCATTCATAATGAGATAGTACGATACAGTATTGACTACATCCTAGGGTGACATGAGGATCAGTCTAGAAAGGTCTGTAGAACTCTTCTACAATGCAGCTCGGCATAGAGTGCTTCTATTTACAGTGGATGTAAGTGTGGCTATAGCTTGTATAACTGTAGTTTGTCCTTGACATACAAAAGAGTGCTGACCGCTGGTGTGAGAGCTGGCCCTAACTCTCTGAGGCATAAAGGTCCAGGGAGGTGATGGAGTCTCTGACCGCCATTCCCAGGGTGGACGACAGAGAGTATGCGATGGAGGTTGGGGGCGCCATCTACTTCGCTGTCTTTATCACCCTCGGTGCCTTCATTGGTCTCAACTTGTTCGTCGTCGTGGTGACCACAAATCTGGAACAAATGATGAAGACCGGCGAGGAGGAGGGGCATCTGCATATAACTTTTAATGGGGTGAGCTGAGTGTGGTTACACATGCCTTTAATCCCAGCACTTAGGAAGTCTAGACAGTTGGATCTCTATGAGTTTGAGGCCAACCTAGGTTCCAAAGGGCATTCCAGGACAGCCAGGACTGTTTTGGGGAAATCCTGTCTCAAAACAAGAAACTTTTAGTGAGGTGTGTGGGATGGGGAAGACAGGAGGGAGGAGAGTGTGTCATGAGAGTGCGTGCCCCAAGTCCAAGACCTGGAGGCAAGACTCCACATTTGTAATGTCTACTCTGTGACTGAGGCTCTTGGAGGCTGGGTATGCATTCTTAGATGTGCCATAATTCAAGCTGAGTATGGGGTGACATTGGGACATTTACCCGACTGCTTCTGAAGTTCCTCTTTATGATGGGAATGGTAACAATCCTCGCTTACCAGCACTCTCATGAGAATCTCAGAGGCTCTGATGACAGCTCATAAGAAAGAACCCAACAAGTGCACTGGAAAGATAACTCTGTGGTTAAGAGCACTTGCTGCCCTTTGCTGAGGTCCTGGGTTCAGGTCCCTCTCACATGCTATTTACAATTGTTTGTAACTCTAGTTCCAGGAGATCCCTAGCTGCCTTCTGGTCTCCACAGGCATTACATGTACATGGTGCCTTTACTCACATATGCATAGCAGGCAAGACATTCATACTCATTAAATAAAGTAAATACTTGCTGGGCATGGTGGTGCATGGCTTTAATTCCTGCAGAGACAGGTGGACCTCTTAATTTGAGGTCAGCTTGGTCTACAGAGTGAGTTCTAGCCAGGATGACAGAGAAACCTTGTCAAGAAAGAAAGAAAGAAAGAAAGAAAGAGGAGAGAGAGAGAGAGAGAGAGAGAGAGAGAGAGAGAGGAAGAAGAAGAAGAAGAAGAAGAAGAAGAAGAAGAAGAAGAAGAAGAAGAAGAAGAAGAAGAAAGAAAGAAAAGAAAGAGAAAGAAAAGAAAAAGAACTTGATAAATGTTAGTTACCCAGTATTCACTTGGCAGAATTTCTATAAGGTAGAATGGAAGTGGACTTTAGAAAGGTTAGAGGGCCATGACCACCATCACCTCAGAGTAGGTAGGGCTTTAGAGTTTGCTGGAGTAAGAATTTCCAGAGATAAGAGGGGTCTTATGTGCTTGAAATTGAGTTACCACAATGAACCAGGGAGGCTAAGACTGACTGGAGCTAAGGACTGGGCCCAGTATCAGACTGTTTGCCTAGCTTGCTGGAGGCCCTGGGTTCCATCCCTAGCAGGCACAGATTAAAATGTTATAATACCAAATAAAGTTAAAGGCGGCATGTCCTAAGAGATGCATCCTCCCTGAAGCCCCATGACCCTGAGCTGTCTGTCTCCATCCATCCACTGTCCCCAGTCAAAAGAAGAGGAAGAGGACTGGAGTAACGAGCTGCCACTGGTGCACTGTACAGAGGCCCGCAAGGAGACTTCCACTGTCCCCAAGGAACCACTGGTTGGGGGCCCCCTGTGTAACCTCACGGAGAAGACCTGTGATAACTTCTGCTTGGTGCTTGAAGCAATACAGGAGAACTTGCTGGAATACAAAAAGATCCGAGAGGAGCTCAACACGTAGGGATGGTCCTGGGCCCAGCCTCAAGCTCATTTGCAAAGTAGCCTGCCCAGGGTTCATGCTTCCCAGCTCAGGAGCTGGCATCCTGACCTTCGGGTCCTTCTTATCTGCTGGGAGGGGCCCACACGGCCCCACAGGGTCTTCTGGAGGGATGTTTCAAAGGCCAGAAAAGTAGTTAGCGGGGAGGGGAAAGAGAGTGCACACCAGGGAAGAGATGGAAAGGCGACAGTACCACCAACAAACACGGCCTCTCTTCTCCCCCAGGATAGTGGAGGAGGTGCGCTCCATCCGTTTTAATCAGGAGCAGGAGAGCGTGGTGATGCAGAAGCACACATCTAAAAGCATGATCTTCCTAAGTGAGTCCTCCGCAGATATTCGTGACATGGCAAACAAGCAAGACTTGATCACTGCGCTGGTCAGCAAGGAAAAGGTGCATGTTCCTTTCCTTAGCTAATCAACTCCCCTGCCCCTGCCCCCGCCCCACACACCACACACACACACACACACACACACACACACCCCAATAACCTCCAGGCACATAGCTAAGGTTCCCTTCCTTTTCCTGTAGACCCACTAAAATCCCCACTCATCTTAGCTGGCACCACCCAATCTGGTCAAATCTCACCATTTCCCTCTCAGAGAACCCTGTCTCCTCCCATCAGGCTCCACCCAAGGAGCCCAGTCTATGTTTTTCCCCATCCTCAGCACCTACAAATCTATTCTTGAGTGGCTTCTGTGTCTGTGTCTGTATCTGTGTCTGTGTATCTATGTGTTTATATGTCTGTGTCTCTGTGTGTGTGTCTATGTGTTTCTGGTGTGTCGGTGCATGTGTGTGTGTCTGTGTTTCTATGTCGGTGTCTGTGTGTTTCTGTGTCTCTGTCTGTGTGTTTTTGTGTGTGTATGTCTGTGTCTGTGTGTGTGTGTGCTTCCTATCTCATGGGGCTGATGTAGAACAGAATCTTGGGGATGCCTGAGCTCTCCAGTTTAGAGTGGGTACTTAGCATGCTAGAGTTACCCAGATGGACCAGCTGTTGAGACAGGAGGAGGAAGAAGGAGTAGGCTGTCCCATTAAGGAAAGCAGAATGACAAAAAAAAATCTCTTGGTTTGCAGGTGTTTGAATCTAACACAAACTTGGTTGGCAAACACAAGTTCAGCCACTGAGAAGGCTGAAGTATGGGAACCGAAGGGCCTGCACCCAGAGTCAGCTGCCGCATCCCAGACTGGAGCCCATCCCTCTCCTTTACACCCGGGCGGGCGGCAGAGGCCATGGGGCTGGAAAGGTAGCAGCGTCTGCGGGTTTCTGCCTGGGAGCCTCAAGTCCAGAGGATTCTGGATGAGAGTGGAAGTACAGAAAGGCGTAGCCAGGCTTTGGCCTAAAGATGAGTATCCCTGACTTCTGCATCAGCTGGAGCTGGATGAGGCCTGTGTGGGCCCAAGCACCATAAAGAGAAGAGCCAGGCCAGTGAGACCGTGTGCACTGAAAATAAACTTTTGTGTTATAACCAATGTGTTTGACTGCTAGTTCTCTACCTGTTCCGCACCCCTGCCTTTGCTGAAAAGAGAAGATAGATCGCGTATCCTCGGAGCCTCCTTGCTTGGGGCATGGTGTTCATACCTTATTCCTAGCAGTTGGGAAATAGGGGCAGGAGAATCAAGAATTCAAGGACATCCTCGGCTACATGGCCATTTGGAGGCCAGCCTGGGCTCCATGAGACACTATTTCTAACAAAACAAAACATACAAACCCACTGGTCTGTGCTGTATGTGGTGACAACCATACAATCCCAGCCCCTGAGAGACTAAGATAGGAACATTAAAGAGAGCTGAGGTTCTCAGTGGGAACTTGTTTTGGGGTTGAGGTAGAAAAATGGCCGGTTAGTCTGATGATCCCCTTAAGGGCTTCTAATCTGATGAAGTTATTCCCCAGATCATTTTGACTTAATGCTAGAGATATAACTCCTGACCTCAATTAGGATGAGGGTGCTGTTTCTGGCATCATGCTTTTGGGAGCCCTTGTCTGATGAAGCAGGCTGTGTCCTCTGTCCTCTCTCACCCTGGGGAGCCCTGATAGGGTCACCACGGTCCAAGCTGCACAGGTGGCTTCACCCTTGGACATCAAAGAGTGGCCAGCAGAAGCATGAGTCCCCAAAGGCCTTCTGGAGAAGAACAACACAGGTTACTGGAAGGAAGTGGGAGAGCCTGTGACTGGAGCAGTAGCTAAGAGCTTATATCATGACCCTGCAAGCAGTGAGGCAGAGAGAATGCTGGGAATGGTGGAGGCTTTTGAAATCTCAAAGCCACCCCCAGTAACAAGGCCTCACCTCCCAATCCTTACCAAACAGTTCTACCCACTGGAGACCAAGCATACAAATATAGGAACTTATGGGAGTCATTCTCATTCAAACCACCACAGAGGAAACTGGATCAGTACACGTAGGGTTGTAGGCCACTGGGCATAGCTGCTTGGGCAGGGGGTAGGGAGGGGTGGGGGGTGGGAGGGGGGCAAGGAGGGAGGCACATGGGGAGTTTTACTGCACTTATCCCACATCGCTGCAGGGGCCCTAAGGCTGGAGACAGCATCTAGCCCGGGATAGGGAGGAGAGCTCAGACTTGTCCCTGCAGAGATGATTGTCCTTAGCTTGGCGGAGGCAGGCTTGGTGGCGGTTGTGGCTGGGAGCGCAGAAAGGCCTACAGGAGATTAGGCTGAGGCTCTTTAGGCAAAGGCCTGCCTTCATGGTTCTCCCCACAGTGGATCCATCGTTCTAAACAGTTTATTGTCACGGCAGAAAATGGATGCATAGAACCATACCCCACTTCTCGGGGTGGGCCTGAGGTTAAGTACCTTTTGCAGGGAGGAATGTCTGGGAAGGGAAGCTTGTTGGCTAAGCCCTGAGGGCCTCTAGGTACCTCATTAGCATGAAGAACTCTGTTTTGAGCCTATGTGACCACAGGACATGTTTCTTTTATGTGAGAAGCATGGCACTTGTTCCAAGTCAGGAGTCTGGCAGGGAGCTGGGAGTCGCCTAATCCTCAGGTGTGTGCCCACCAAGTCTCCAGGTCTCGACCTGCTCTACCTCACCAAACTTCCTGGCATGGCTTTATGTCCTACAAGTACAGGCAGAAGATCTGACTTCTCAAATGTCAACTCAAAACCCAGAAGGTGGGAGACCACTATCCCTGAAACTCAGATATTCTGGTGCTGGGGATGGGGAAGCTGGGTAGTCCAGAGTTCTGCCCTGCTATTTGTTAAAGGCTGACAACTAAGGTCCTTGGGGGATATTCACTAGTTGGAACTGAGGTCCCCAGAGGTCCGCTGATTGCAGCTGATGGGAAACAGCCTCTCCCCTCCTCTGACTCCCCATCAGCATTAGTTCTAAGTATAAAAAGCCCCAGGACTGTGTTGTCTTGCTGTCTGTCCCTTTGTTCGGGCCAGAGGTCCTTCCAAACGACCCTCAGAACCACCCACCAGCACAGACATGGGCAGCCGCTGGTTTCTGCTGCTTCTGCTACTGCTCAATAGGGACAGAGCCTTCAACCTGCCTGGTGAGTACCCACCACCTTTTCCATCTCCCACTTGTGGCTTCTTTTCCTGACTGGCCAGAGAGAGGAAGAACTTGCTAGAAATCCAGGTGATGCTTCTCTGAGATGGCTAAGGGAAGCTTTGCCCTGATGAACCTCTTCAGCTGTCTAAAAGGTGTAGGGTAGAGGCACCAGAGGGTCTGAAAGACAGGAGAACCTCCATGGGGTTCTGACCTCTCCCACACATCTCTTCCAAAGCACTAGCTTACCTTTGCCTGTCTGACTCCTCCGTCTCTCTGTCTTCCCCTTTGTCTGTCTGTCCTTCCCATCTGTGACAGGTTAATAACCTTGGGCTTTCAGCACGATGAGGGCCCAGGTATTTGGACCCTGGCCTTTCTCTGACAAGACCAGCACCCTGGTGCCTCCCAGTTTCAGAAAGAAAAGCATTCTGGGTTCTAAGTTCCTAGGTCCGTATGGGGGTGGAGGATGCAGGCAAGACACTGCATGTGTCATCGCTCCCCAGGTCTGTGACTTTGACCGGGACAGGAGCCTCTTTGACAGAGCAATGAAGAAGCAGGCATTAGTAAGCATGCTGAAAGCAGCGGTGTGGGCGATGTCGTCACTCTAGGTGCAGGATTCCACTCACAGAGCACCTGCCTGAGCCTGTTCCTGTGCCTCACTGGGTGAGGGCTTCCGTTGCCTTACCTTAAGCAATCTCAGGGTCACAGTGAAGTACTGTCAGCATCCCTGCTTTACAGTGAGGGAAACTGAGGCTCAGAGTCACATGTTGATTTCCATGTCCTCTCAATCACACAGTAGGGATTGACCCCAGGTCTAACTCTAAAGTGTAGGTCACATGCCATGGCTGAGGGTGGGGACTCTCAATTATCATGAAGATAATTAAAATTGTAATTAGGGATTGTAGATAAACTGATTCTAAGATGTGTAAGAAAGGGCAGAAGGAGGCTGACTGTGGCAACCCAAATCTGTAATCCCTGCACTTGGGAGATGGAAGCAGGTGGATCAGTTACTCAAGATTAGCCTAGGCTATAGTCTCAAAGAATTCAAAAAGTAAAAAAATGATGTAAAATGATTGTAAAAATATCCATGAGTGTGTGTGTGTGTGTGTGTGTGTGTGTGTGAGAGAGAGAGAGAGAGAGAGAGAGAGAGAGAGAGAGAGAGAGGGAGGGAGGGAGGGAGGGAGGGAGGGAGGGAGGGAGGGAGGGAGGGAGAGAGAGAGAGAGAGAGAGAGAGAGAGAGAGAGAGAGAGAGAGAGAGAGAAAACCACTTGGAAGAAACATAAAGTTAGGTCAATAGTAGTGGTATGTGCTTATAATCCCACCCCCAGGAAGGGGAAAGGGCCAGACTTCAGACTGGTGGTCTTACAGAGGACAGAGAAGGGTAGAGGAAGGTAGCAGGGTCCAAAGCCCTGGGCTGTCAGCCCACTAAAGCCCAGGCCATTACTAGGGTGTCAGAGGCGCTGGAGCCAGAGTTACATGCCACTGTCAGTCATGCAACATGGTCATTGGGAACAGGACCTGGGTCTAAGAACAGCAAGTGATTTTAAATATGAGCTCTCTCTCTAGGCCACAATACCCCAAAGCAATTTTTTTTTTTGATAGACAAAATGGGAGACTAAGGGTAGAGGTGGGGGAAGATGTAAAGGAACAGATGTTGCTGTTGGTGCAGTGAGACAGAAGTAAGCCAGCCAATGGAAAGACAGCAGGGAGATGCACTGCTTGCAAGATGAATTGGCATGATTCATCAGTGGGGAAAAGAAAGACTTCTGCAGAGGGACAGAGCAACTGGTTGACCACTTAGAAAAAGCATGACATCAGATTGGGTGTAGTAGTGCATGCCTATAATCCCAGCCCTGGGAAAGTGAAAGACCTGGATTTAAAGGTTAACCTGAGCTACTAAAAAATCCCATCTCCAAAAAAAATCCAAAAGAAAAAAAAAAGCATGCAGTTCGAGGTGAGGGAGATAGCCCTTCGTGCAAATAAAAACATGAGGCCCGGGTGACAAGGTATCTGCTCTGTTAGCCTGGGGTTTTGTGGCTCCTCTAACACTGAGCTTGAGTATCTCATTATGGTCAGGGGGACATGGAGACCAGAACAAGCTATGGGCTTCCACAGTGTCACACAGGAAACACATAATAGAACCTGTCCCCATCCAAGCTTCTCTGCTCTTTGCAAGCATTCCAGGCAGCTCTGTCACCCTATGGTGACTGACTCCTTGGATCTGCACAGGAGGAAGACCTTGGAGAGACCAGGGCACGCAGAAGAAGAGGGAAGGTCAAGGACCAGTGCCTCTTCTGATGTAGTTGATGAGGCCGTGTGAGCTCACCTTCTGTCTTCTGAATCAGCTCTCTGGTAGTTGCTAGGGATCTAGAGGAGGGCATCAGGTGATGGCCTGTTTCTGCCCTTTGCCCAGGGGAAGGAGCAAGGTTTCCTGGGGATCCAGTTCAGCTTATTCGTGTGGGTTTTCTCCTCAAGGGAGAGTGGCTCGCTCAGCCTTGGAAATGAAGTGATGTTATTGTAAGCTTCACGTGGCAGCAGCGGAGAAAAGAAGACTCAGGGGTCTGATGGCTCTGGTTTCAAATGCACTGTCCCCACTCCCTAGGGGTATGGGGTGTGGCCTTGGCCAGACGGCTCTACCTGTTTCAGCCTCAGTTTCATTATCTGGTCTGTAGGAATACTAGACCTTACCGCAGCTAGTAAGCAAAAGTATCAATTCTGGAGCTTTAGACAAATGAGGGTAAAATATGTCAAGCTCATCCTTGACCACTCATTTTTAAAAGCAAATTTATTATTATTATTATTATTAGTTAGTGTATGGGTGTGTGGTGGTGGGGGGAGAGTACACTATGGCACAGTTAGAAGTCAGATGATGAACCTCAGGAGTGAGTTCTCTTTGACTGTGGGATTTGGGGATTGAACTCAGGTGTCAGCTCTATGTGGCATCTTTACCTGATAAACCATCTTACTGACCCTGCTTTAAAAAACTTTTTTAGCAAGTAACATTGTTGGGGGTTTGCTTTGTTTTTGGTTTGTTTCTTTGAGACAGGGTCACTCTATAGACTAGGCTGGGCTTGAACTCACAGAGATCCTCCTGCCTCTGTCTCTCTGCCTCTCTGCCTCTCTGCCTCTCTGCCTCTCTGCCTCTCTGCCTCTCTGCCTCTCTGCCTCTCTGCCTCTCTGCCTCTGTCTCTCTGCCTCTCTGCCTCCTGCCTCTGCCTCCTGCCTCCTGCCTCCTGCCTCCTGCCTCCTGCCTCCTGCCTCCTGCCTCCTGCCTCCTGCCTCCTGCCTCCTGCCTCCTGCCTCCTGCCTCCTGCCTCCTGCCTCTCTGCCTCCTGCCTCCACTCTCTTCTGGTCTCTGTGTCTTCCAGACACCCAGGTGGCGCATAGATTTACATGCAGGAGAACACTTAAATGCATGAAACAAACAAAACCAGAAACCAACCAATCAAACAACCCAGCAGGGCTGGAGAGATGGCTCAGTGGTTAGGAGCATGGGCTCCTCTCCCAAAACGCCCATTTTGGTTTACAGCACCCGCATCCACCTATAACTCTAGTCCCAGGAGAGCTGACACCCTCTTCTGACCTCCAAGGGTACCAGGCATACATTTGTCCCACATACGTACATGCAGGCAAAACACTCATCCACATTAAACAAATAAATCAGAAACAAAAACAACATAGGAACTGAAGAGACAGCTTGTTAAGAGCATTTCCTGCTCTTGCAGAAGACCTGGATTTGGTTCCTAGCACCCACATGATGGCTCATGACTGTCTGTAGCTTCAGTTCCTAGGGGTGGGGGTGGGCACACCTCTAGTTCCAGAACTCAGGAGGCAGCAGAGGCAGGTGGATCTCTGTGAGTTCAAGGCTCATAGAAACTTTGCTCTGTATAGAGACTGGTCTACATAGAGACTTTGAGGTCAGCCAGGGATACATAGAGACCTTGTCTCAAATAATACATAAATAACTAAATATAAAGTGGAAGCTGGTGATGTGGTTCAATGAATACAGTCACTTGCTGCCAAGCCTGATAACCTGAGTTCAATCCCAAGAATCCATGTCTATATGGGGGAAGGGAAGTATCAACTCATGCAAGTTGTCCTCTGACCTCCACATGCCCATTATGGGACACATGTGCATGCACACACACACACATACACACACACAAATACACAAATCCATTAAACAATTAAAAGAAAAATAAAGCAATATGAGTGATTGGTTTACACCGGCAATCTCGGAAATAAGGCAGAGGCTGGTGGGACCAAAAGTTCAAGGTCATGCTTGGTTATGTATGGAAAGTTAGATGCTAGTCCAAGCTATAAGAACCACAACCAAAGAGAGTAGGCATGGTTCCAAGTACTTATAATTGCAGAATTTGGGGGGCAGAGGCAGGAGGATGGCCACAGATCCCAAACCAGTTTAAGTTATAGCATGGGGCTTCCTATCAAGACCCTGTCTCAACCAGTAAAAATGAACACTCGCCTGGTGTTTACAAGGCCTTGAGTTTGCTCCCCAGCACTGCAAGCATAAAGAACAACAGGGTTCCGGGTTTTTTTTTGTTGTTGTTGTTGTTTCGTTTTGTTTTGTTTTGTTTTTCCTATCTGGATTCTCATCCCTCCTGGAGTAGATGTTAATTTGAATGAGACACATTTGCCTACAGCATTACCTGCTCTCTCTTCTCTGGCATGAAGCATTTGAAAAATTAATAGTTTTATTAGTTAGTTGGGAATTTTACCTGGAGAGATGGCTCAGCGGTTAAGAGCACTGGCTGCTTTTCCAGAGGTCCTGAGTTCAATTCCCAGCAACCATACAGTGGCTCACAACCATCTGTAATGGGATCTGACGCCCTCTTCTGGCCTGCAGGCATACATGCAGATAGAGCGCTCATATTAAATAAATAAATAAATGAAAAGGAGAATTTAATACAAAGTATCACCCCACCCTCTCCCTGTTTTCTTTTAAGAAGATACTATTTCTAAGTAAACATCTTAGTTCTCTAGCTCTTACAATCTCTCCAGCACCCTCACCCTATCCCCCGCCCCAGCCTTTAGGTGAAGGGATGTGTTTCAGACCCATCAGTTGGGGCTGGGTACTCCAAGGTCATTTCTCTGAGTTTCGAGCAGTTGTGGCTTTCTGTAACGGTGCTCATTGACTGCTGCTGCTGCGAAAGCACTCTTTGACCGGTGAGAGCTACTGGTCTGCATGGCTATGAGGTGAGTGTTTAGAATGCAGCTAGGAGCATGCAGTAGTGGGCTCTCCAGTCAGCCTGTGAGTTAATCAGGGTAGAGCTGGCACGTAATGAGCGTGACTGGCTCTACTGCCTGCTGCTGCTATTATTTTTTTATTGGAACTCCTCGTTAGGAGCATGGGAGCCCGAGCGCCTGGGAAGTGGTAGGAGCAGTAGGCCAATGTCTTTATTTTCCTTGCTGTTCTTGTTTCGCAGGCAGTGTTTTAGTCTGGGCGGTTGCCTCAGACCCACCTTCCTCAAAAGGCTCTGAGCTTAATGAGAATCTATCCTGCCCGTCTACCAGTTCCGTCGTGCCTAAGAGGACAAAGGGTCACACCTCCACAGAGGAACTCAACAGTTCATCAGAGAACAAGATAGCCACATCTAAGTCCCAGGGCCAGATGACATCAGCTACTCTTCCACCATCACCCCAAAGCAGTAGCGAAACAGGGCCCACTGAGCAGACAGCCTCGACAGTACGCACAGCTGGGAAGACAGTCACCAATAGTATGTCACTGTTAGATCGCACGGTGACCTCTACAGCAAAGGGGCTGGTAAGGTCATCCAAAACCACAATTTTATTCACCTTCGCCACTTCAGCAGAGACCCCACAACCGACTCAAACTCCACCCTCATCAACACCGGACAAAGTCATTGGCACAAATAAACCTGTATCCACGACGAACATGGCAACTAGGGACACCTCTTCGCCAACCACAGCCATGCTGAGGACCACTGTGCTTAGCACAGCCACATCTGACACTCAGGAAAGGGACACTACAACTGTAACCCCAACCCCAGCGACAAGCCCCACAACAAGCAAGCCACATGACACACACCACAGCACAGCTGCACAGACACCTTCCCAGCCAGCACAGACGGACTCAAGAGTCAGCATGACTGAACTCACAACACTGCCACCACCAAGCCCCATCACCATTGGAATACCATCATCAATGTCCCCAAGCCCAGGGGAGGCAGACATGACTATGACGACACCTTTGATGACAACACCTTCAACAACAACTATACCTTCAATGACAAAGACAACACCTTCAACAATGACAACACCTTCAACAACGACAACACCTTCAACAATGACACATTCAATAAAATCAAGTACAATAGAGGATGCCATTCTGTCATCTAGAACTGGGACACCCACCAAGTTTGAGAAGTTAACTCTACCTCCACCCTTATCAACACCGGACAAAGTCATTGGCACAAATAAACCTGTACCCATGACAACCATGGCAACTAGGGACACCTCTTCGCCAACCACAGCCATGCTGAGGACCACTGTGCTTAGCACAGCCACATCTGACACTCAGGAAAGGGACACTACAACTGTAACCCCAACCCCAGCGACAAGCCCCACAACAAGCAAGCCACATGACACACACCACAGCACAGCTGCACAGACACCTTCCCAGCCAGCACAGACAGACTCAAGAGTCAGCATGACTGAACTCACAACACTGCCACCACCAAGCCCCATCACCACTGGAATACCATCATCAATGTCCCCAAGCCCAGGGGAGGCAGACATGACTATGACGACACCTTTGATGACAACACCTTCAGCAACAACTACACCTTCAAGGACAATGACAACACCTTCAACAATGACAACACCTTCAACAATGACAACACCTTCAATGACAATGACAACACCTTCAACAACGACAACACCTTCAACGATGATGACAACACCTTCAACAACAACAAAACCTTCAACAATGACACATTCAATTAAATCAAGTACAACAGAGGATGCCATCCTGTCATCTAGAACTGGGACACCCACCAAGTCTGAGAAGTTAACTCTACCTTCACCCTTATCAACACCAGACAAAGTCATTGGCACAAATAAACCTGTACCCACGACAACCATGGCAACTAGGGACACCTCTTCGCCAACCACAGCCATGCTGAGGACCACTGTGCTTAGCACAGCCACATCTGAGACTCAGGAAAGGGACACTACAACTGTAACCCCAGCCCCAGCGACAAGCCCCACAACGAGCAAGCCACCTGACACACACCACAGCACAGTCACGCAGACACCTTCCCAGCCAGCACAGACGGACTCAAGTGTCAGCCCGGTTACATCTGAGCCCTCTACAGCCCTTGTTCCTAGCTCCTCAGAGACAACCAAATCCTCCACTATGATTGGGACCAGTAAAGCATCCCCCAACTCTAATCAGAGCAGTGGTCGGGAAGGTGGCACCTGTGCTTTGGATGAGTATCAGGCCAGTACAGGAGGTTGTGCGTGCAATGACAGTTACTACTCCCACTTGAGTAAGTGTGTATAATCCCTTCCAGGAAATTGTTGTCTGCTGCTGTTTCTTCTTGTTCTCCTCCTCCTCCTCCTTTTCTTTTTAAAGTTTCTCCTTTATTTTAATTTTATGTGTATGGATAACTCGAAGTAACATGAAATAACTCATGTGAACAAACCAGATAAATGGCCAGGGCTAGAAAGATCTTGGAAATCTAAAATGCCCAGAGGAACTCTGTCCAAAGATTGGTAAGGCATTAGCATGAAATGAATGAACCCACAAGTGAAGTCTCATAAGAGGGTAGGTGACTGTGCAGATGAGACAATCTACTCTGCTCCAGCTCCTGGGACCTGAGCTGCTGTCCAGATACTGATGGGCTGGGTGTGGCATGTCCGCCTTTGTACACACACACACACACACACACACACACACACACACCCTTTCAGGTTCTAGCTTCCTGCTTAGCATTGGAGAATAAACAAATTAACCTCCCAAACCACTCTTTGGCAGTTACATTTCTTTGAGGTAAGATGTAACTAGTTCATTGAGTCCAGGTCACATTCCTGCTTTCCCCCCTTCCCGGTTCCTTGGGGACTTAAAACTGATATTGGAGTATGGCAGGAACCTCCTCCTTTTTAAACTCTGACCTCTCCTGCTCGGCCTGTTCACTTCCTCTGTCCACTGGCCCAACTCTCAGTCTGCCTGGCTCAAGACGGGAACCTCATCTCCCAAGCTTTGTTGATGAGTCAGGGTCTCCTAGTCCAGAACTGGCCTGGTCACTCAATATGACCTAATGCTTCTGCTTCCTAAATTCTGGGATTACAGGCGTCTGCCATCATACCCTATTTACGTGGCCTTGGGTATCAAATGATGGCAGGCAAGCAAATGGACCCATGGAGCGACATTCCCAGCCCCCATGTTAGCTTTGAGGATCAGGTGGTAATTTTTCAGAAAAGAGATTCTAAGGACCTGTGAGTGCCAGGTGTCAGGATCCCATAACTCAAGAGATGGTTCTTGGGATCCACATGTGTGAGAATCTGTATTTAAATATATTTAATTTTTCCTGGTGTTTCAAAACAGGTTTCTCTGTGTAGCCCTGGCTATCCTGGAACTTGCTCTGTAGATCAGGCTATCCTCAAATTCACAGAAATCTGCCTGCCTCTGTCTCCTGAGTGCTGGGATTAAAGACATGCACTACTATGCCCAGATGTGTTTATAATTTTAACAAGTATTGGAGTGCTTTGTGAGGTGTGTGTGTGTGTGTGTGTGTGTGTGTGTGTGTGTTAGGGGCACACATGCCATGGTGTACATATGGAGGTCAGAGGACAACTTTGTGAAGTCAGCTCTCTCTTTTTCTTTATGCGGGCTCTGAGATTTGAACTCAGGTCTCCATGGTAAGCCTTTACCTACTCCTCCTCATGCCATCCTCCCAAGATCCTCAGGAGACCCTACCTCTGCCTCTTGTTTCCCTGCAGAACTATCTGCAGAGATAGCGACCCTGCGCTGTGGGCCACAAGACATTGAGGTGTCTCTCAGGAGCTGCTTCCTGAAAACTCAACACTGGGTCCTGAAGCAAGATACCTTTGAGAAGTGTTTCAGTATTAATACGACAGAAGAGGGTCATCGGGTTCAAGTCTTTCAGTTGGAGAAGAAGGAGGGAACTTGTGGACTCCACATCTCTGTAAGCAGAGGGGGATTTAAGAGGCAGGAGAAAGCTGTGGGCGGGGCTGGGAAATGGTGGGCGGGGCTTTGGAAGCTGTGGGAGGGGCTGGGAAGGGTGTGGGGTGGGCCTGGGAAAGGAGAGGTTGGGTAACTCTTGACTTTGGTAGACTCAAATCTTTGTCATCAGACCATTTGAGATGAAGAAAAAAGAACAAGCTGTCTCCAGACTGGGAATTCCTTTATACGCGCAGTGTTTGCTGAATTGGGATATTGATTGGTTCCCAAACTGTCAGCCATGAAAGACTTTAAAATAGTTAACTACAAGCAGTTATTTATTGATTTCTGGCCAACCTCCAGGTCTATCAAATAATTTTTAATGGTTCTGATCCTGAGAGGTTTTCACTATAGACAAGTAATCGATGGCTCAGAGAACTTAAGGGATTTTTCTCAAATTGCAGTTTGAACTTGAGGTAATCCTCCTGCATCAACCTCCTGAGTCCTGGGATTACATGCCTGCACCAGCGTACAGAGATTAGTTTCATAAACAAAACACAACTCACATAAATAATAGAATACTCCCCCCAAACACCCACAGTGCCCCTAAAGCCCCGGTCTCGTCATCAGAACTCAGCTCGCTCCCTCTTTCCTCCTGGTTTTGGTTTTGTTTGTTTGTTTGTTTCAGTGCCAGATACTCAACGTGTGCTATACAAATAATCTACATCTAAGATACATTCCCCAACCCTAGGAACTGAAATTATTTTCTAAAATGTATTTATTTGTTTTGAGATACCATCTCACTATTTAACCTTGGCTGGTATGAACTCATTATGTAGAGGAGGCTAACCTGAAACTCACCAAGATCCATCTGCCTCCACCTCCCAGTGCTGGGATCAAAGATGTACCATACCTAGCTCAGACTTTTTTTTTTTTTTGAGAGGGGATCTTTCTATGTGGCCCTGGGTGTACTGAAACTCTCTATGTAGACCAGGCTAGCCTCTGCCTCCCAAGTGATGGATTTTTTTTGTTTGGTTGGTTGGCTGGTTTTGTTTTGTTTTGTTTTCGAGACAGGGTTTCTCTGTGTAGCCCTGGCTGTCCTGGAACTCACTCTGTAGACCAGGCTGGCCTCCAACTCAGAAATCTGCCTGTCTCTGCCTTGCATGTGCTAGGATTAAAGGCGTGCACAATCACTGCCTGGCCCAAGTGATGGAATTTAAGACACATACCATTACACCCAACTCAGACTTAGAATTCTTAACAGTGCAGTGGTCCTACTTTTCCCCAAGAGATTCTAGAATGCAAATTGAGAATCCCAGACTTCAGAAAGCTGAAACAGGAGGATTACAGGACTCAGGACAGCCTGGGCTACAGAGCAAGATGCTCTTCCTGGGATGGAGAGGCAGCTCAGCAGTTGAGAGTTCATATTGCAAAGGACCAAAGTTCTCCCAGCACCAGCAGCTCACGATTGCTTCCAATCCAGATCCAGACGATCTGGTGTCCTCTTTGGTACTCTTTAGACACCTGCACTGTCACGCACAAACCCATAGAGAGATACACACATGTACATGATTGTTAAATAAGCCCCTAAAAGTTCTCCCTCAAGACAGCCACCACCACAAAAATAACAATAAAACAACCCAGATGTGGTGGTGCGTGCTAATAAGCTCAGTCCTTGGGAACTGGAAGCAGTAGAAGGTTCGAGGTCACCCTTGACTGTAGAGTTGGAGGCTAATTTGGGCTACATGATGCCCTGTCTCTAAAACAAGGTAAGATCAAAATGAGCATGGGCATTTAAGAACCACGGGATAAGAACTTCCTTTGACCACTCTCTGTTCAGACCCCACAGCCATATAAATTTGGCATTGTGGCACAAACTGGTAACCCTGGCACCGGGTGGGGGGATGGAACCAGGTGGTTCAGGAATTCCAAACCATCCTTAGCTACATAGTCACTAAAGCTAGTCTGAGCTACATGAGACTCCATTTCAAGAAAAGTAACTTAGGAACCATGGCATGGGGATGAAAGTGACGGGCCCCAGAGCCAGGGTGACATTGGGTTTAGGCTCTGCCTCTTGCTTCGTACGTCTCTTAACCTTTCTGAACCTTTATTTTCCTCATTCCTAAAATGGAGTGATAACAGAGAGCTATGTTCAAGTCACAGGACCAGGCTCAAAGAGTCCAGCGATTGATTCTATTTTAACAAACATCTTGTAGCTAGAGCGAATGTGTGAAGGTGTTTACCCCAGGGACTTGTGGGTAATGACTGCTCACCCACCTGTCTTTTCTAGACCAACAGCAGTCATGCTCGTCACTCTTTGGATGTGCACCTTGAACAGGCTGTCCCTGGCTCCAATCACACTGACTTCAGAGTGCTCCACTTCAGCTGTGCCTATCCACTGGTTGTGAACGTCAGCAAGCCTGTCTCCTACCAGGAGGTCTCCATTCCGTGAGTAATGCCCAGTCAGCTGTCTCTGCAGCTAGGCCCTGGGTCACCCTGAGTTTTCATTGCTATCGCTAATCCAGGCCAGAGATGCAACTCCCTCAAGAAGTTGGCCCTCCTGCTCATTCCCCATATGTAAGCACCTCTTACACAGAGGGAGACTGCTTCTGAGAAGAGATGTCGTATGGCGTGCCTATGTAAATCACCATGGCGTTAGTCTGTGTACATGTGTGTTCGTGTGCATGTATATGTGTATGTAAGCCAGGTATTCCTTAGTCTCTCTCCAACTTGTTTGTTTGTTTGTTTATCTTTTTTTTTTGAGACAAGATCTCTTTACATAGCCCTGGCTGTCCTGACTCACTCTGTAGACCAGGCTGCCCTTGAACTGACAGAAATCCTTCTGCCTCTGCCCTCTGAGTGCTGGGATTAAGAGAGTGTGCTACATATCATTTGTTTATTTTTTTTAATTCAATTTTGGAATTTGGTTTGTTTGTTTTTCGAGAGAGGGTTTCTCTGCGTAACGGCCCTGGCTGTCCTGGAGCTTTCTTTGTAGATCAGGCTGGCCTCGAACTCAGACAGATTGCCTGCTTCTGCCTCCCGAGCACTGGGATCAAAGCTGTGTGCCACCGCTGCTTGGCATGCCTGGGCTTTTTAACGTGGGTGACGGGGCTTCACCTCCAGTCCTGCTGTATGGTAACATCCATTGCCTCCCATGGTCCTGGGTCTTGTTTTCATTGGCTGCCGGCACTCAGTGACCTGGAGAGTAAGTCGGAAGGTGACTACGCGACCTTCTTCTCTCTGAGGTTTCATGGTTGAGGGGCTCACTCTTGCTCTTCTCTGGATACAGCTCCATCAATGTTCCGAATACCGGGGAGACCGTCGTGACCCTGAACATCTTCACAGACTCTCAACTCTCTGTTCCTCTTAAGAACAGCACGGCTCCTGTCGGCATGCCCCTCTACGTGCTCCTCAAGGCTGCTAACAGTGATCCCGACCGGTTTTACCTGGTGGCTAATGAGATCTTTGCAAGTACCAACGTCTCCAACACAGAGGCTAAGGCCACCTATCATTTTGTGAAGGAAAGGTAAGAGTCCTTCGGGCCGCAGGTCTTGAGCTGTGATTTACTCAGGGGCTTTTGGACCCTAGCCTCCTTTTCTTTATCCCAAGGATAAAAGTAACTTTTCTCCTCCTGACATAATTGTTGTCTAGGGGGCTTGCTGCTGCATAAGGCCACCCTTTAAGATTCCTCTACACCCTGGCAAACAAAGAGGGGGAGGAAGTAAAGGACCAGTGAATGTTTGCCGAGTGAATACATCCAGCCTCATTTTACAGATGAGTAAACTGAGGCTCAGGGAAATTAAAACCTGCTCAAGATCTCACAGCCAATAGATGACATTCATTTCTTCTAGTCTTCTCCCCTTCCACAGTTACTGAGGGCCTTGAGTGATGAGATAATTAATAATGTTAACATTTCAGAGTGCCATATGCCGTTATATATGAAGTACATTACATGCAATAGCAAACAGCTAATGCTAATAATGACATAGCATTTGTCCCATGCCAGGCATAGTTCACCTCAGGTGTTGGTAGGTAGCTCGCTTTGCTAAGTGTTGAGCACACTAAGACAAGAACTGGGCCTCTTAGTCAGGTGTGACGGCCTAGGCCCCAAATCCAAGCACTTGGGAGGCTGAGGCAGGGGAATTACCTAGAGTACCAGGCTAGCCAAGTAAGGCAGCAAGACCCTATTTTAAAAATAATAATTATCGGGGGCTGGAGAGATGGCTCAGTGGTTAGGAGCACTGCCTGCTCTTCCAGAGGTCCTGAGTTCAATTCCCAGCAACCCCATGGTGGCTCACAACCATCTGTAATGGGTTCTGACGCCCTCTTCTGGCCTGCAGGCATACATGCAGATAGAACACTGTATACACAATAAATAAATCTTTAAAATAATAATAACTATTATTGTTATTATTTTAAAAGTTGGGCATGGTGGTGCATGCTTGTAATCCAAGTTCTCAGATGGAAGAGGGGTTTAAAGGCTAGCTTCAACTACATAGTGAATTCCAGGCCAGTCTGTGTTACATGAGATTGTGACTCAAAATTAGCAAGAGAATGAATCCCTCCTTACTTTTCTATCATGTATTGTTCATGTTGACAATAGACTTCATAGAAGCATAGTAGATTACTCATCCATTTACAGATCACAAAACAACCCCACGAAGGATTATTTCCTCCACTTTGCAGATGAGAGAGCAGAAGGCTCAGAGTCTGACAAAGGACTGCTTACCCTCAGATTGGTCCCCAAACACACTGCTCAATTTGTCCTAGTAAGCAATTAACTCTTCCCATATTCCCAAGGTTCTGGAGTTCCTACCTAGGGCCAGCAGCCTGCTAGAACAGCACTCTGGCCCAATCTTGAAGTCCTACCTAACATCTCTGTACCTCAGTTTCCTCCCTATTTAAAAAAGAAAGGGCAGGGCAGAGGCTGGAGAGACGACTTAGCAGTTAAAAGCACTTGCTGCTCTCACACAGGACTTGGCTTAGGTCCTCAGCGCCCACGTGGTTGTCTGCAATCATCTGTAACTCCTGTTTCAAGGTGATGGGGCAGGCTTTTCTGACCTTCATGGGCACTGTACTCCCGTGGTGTACAGACACACTACAAGCAAACACTGACAGACATAAAGTAAAATAAATAAACTTTTAAAAATGGGGATAAGTCAAAAGTATGGTCTTTCTTAGAATAATGATGTGGAGAATTAAATAAAATAATAAATTAAATAATCCACGTAAAGTTAGTTCTCAGCCAGATTCAACACCCATTATTACAAAGGACAAGTTAAACTGGTAGAAATCAAACTTTGTGTGTCCACACTTCGATCCCCAAGCCTGGGTCCCAAAGATGGATGCCTTGCCTTCTTCCTGCAGCTGTCCAGTCCAGGGCCGGATGCTTCAGGACTTGAGCAATGGGGCCTCCATATATGTGACTCTGGCCTTCACTCTCTCACGATTCTTGAATAGTGACATGCTTTACCTACATGCCCAAGTGACCCTCTGCAACAAGCGAGTGGGACACCCATGCCAACCGGTAAGTAGGGTCCCTGAAAGTCAGCAGTGCAGCTGGGACTGAATCAAGGGTGGTTGTGGGATCGTGTGCTGGCCTCACTTTCTAGGGACCAGGCTTGTAGAAAGAGTTAAAGGCTAGCATTTGAAGACCTACGTCTTGTAGATGAGAATGAGTGAACTTATTTGGGCCGTGGGGTAGTGGAGCATGAGTCTTTGAGGTCTTGGGGGAAAGTCCTAAAGATGTCTTGTCACCCACAGTCTTGTAGTGGAAAGAATCCCCTGCAGAGAAATTCACCCTCGGATGCTCGAGCGGGGGACCAGATGGAGCCTAGCGGTGGCAAGTGGATCGTGTTTGGACCTCTCCGAATAAGTGGTACATGGATAGACCAGAAAAGGGCATCCGATCCCCTGGAATTGCAGTCACAGATAGTTGTGAGCCACTGTGTGGGTGCTGGGAATTGAACCGTGGACCCTTTGAAAGAGCATTCAGTACTCTTAACCACTGAGCTATCTCTCCAGCCCCTCTAAGCTCTCTATCTCCTTTCCTCTCACATCAACTCAGCCATATCAAGTTGTCTTTCATGCCAACCTCTATTTGATCATTTTTCTTGTCCTGGAACACCTTTTTGTCTTTCTATTTTATTAGAGTACTTTAATCCTCATTGGGAAATCCCAAACCTTTAGTAAATCAATCGAGCAGTATCTTCTCACCCTTCTGAGTCCCAGCTTTCAAAAAAAAAAAAGCAGTTTCCTCTGTGCCACCCTGATGGAATGGTGGGTGAGTGTTCTGTGTGAGGGGCACTTTGAACTCAGTCACTGTTTCTGTGTGGTTGCAGAGTCCAGAGCCTCCGGCAGCAGGAACTCAGCAGGTGGGTATAAAGGGATTGCTTTAGGAAAGAAAGGTCTAATGTTACCTGGGTTCTCTAGGAGCTCATATGGGGCCTAGGCTTGTGCTGATCTTGCATACTGTTTTCTTCTCTGAGCTATGTGACCATGATGTCAGTTAACCTCCTGAGTCTCAGCTGGAGCAGTACATGATAGAGTTAATATGAGGCTGTTGCCTTATCCTGCCTCAAAATCTGATACCACCCAGAAATGACTCAGAGTAAGGGACTGAAGGTTTAAAATGTACCAGGCACAGCGGAGCATGCTGGAGCCTGGAAGTTTAGAACCAGCCCGTGCAGGATAGTGAGACCCTACTTGACGTAAAAGCCATGTACAGAGGTTTACCCTGTCCCAGCACTTAGGAGGCACAGGCAAGAGAATTAGGTGTAGCTATCCTTGGCTACAGAGCAAATTTGAGGCCAGCCTGGAAATATGTGTCTTAAAGCAAACGAAAAGAAGAAATGAAACAAAACAAAACAATGTATACAATAACACTGCAAACTGAGGTTGCTTAGTGGGGAGAGGTTCTAGTGGCTAAGCTTGATCGTATGAATTCTATCCCTAGGAACCATGTGTGGTAGGAGAGAACCAGGAAAAGATGTCCTCTGACCTCCACATGGACACCATGACTTGCATGCACTAAACAAACAAACAAACAAATGCAATAAATGCAATAAATGTAATAAAAAATTAAAACTCCCCTAGACTCTGAAAGCTCCTCAAGTTTCATTTTGAAAACATTTATTTTATTTTAAATTATGCGTTTATGTGTGTGTACCTTGTGCAAGTGAGTGCGGGCACCCAGGGAGGCCAGAGCAGATCACCCTAGAACAGAAGTTACAGATTATTGTGACCTGTCCCATGTGGGTGCTGGGGACCAAGCTGAGGTCCTCTGAGCCATCTCTCTGCCCCTTTTAAGACTATTTTGCAACCATTTCTTTCTTTCCTCCAGGAGCCTGGATAGCCATCTTTCTCCTGATCGTGATTGGCTGGATGCTGGAATAAAATCTGACCCAGCCTCCTGACTCCGACCCTAGAGTTTAGTGTCTAGTTTACTTGCGGAGACAAGGATGGAGTGGGGGAAGAGTGGCATCAAGGCGAGTCGTGCGGCCTCTGTCAGGAACCAGGGAAGCTGGGTGCGGACCAGTGTGTAGCTCAACACTGTGCGCAGTGGTCTGTTGTGTGCTCATCATGCCTTTGTCAACAGGGACTCTTGGGGGAGGGAGTGTGATTACCCTGCTTACTTTGATGGGGGAAGAGTAGAGGAGTGTGGTCAATAAACACAAGAAATTCTACATTTTCTGATTCCTGTCTGTATAATCTGAACAGAATGATTCAGTGTTCTAGGTCAATGGGCTGAAGGATTGGGGATGGTACAGGGAATGTGTGTGTGTGTGTGTGTGTGTGTGTGTGTGTGTGTGTGTGTGTGTATGTGTGTGCACGTGCGTGAGTGAAAATCACTTTATTCTCTTTGGAGCTTCATCTCCACACATGTAAAATGAAAGTGTTTGACCAGATGACCTCTGCTTCTACGGGAATCATTTCCAGGAAGTCCTTGGGCCTTGATCACCTGACCCTACTTTCTCTCTCTCTTTAATTTTTTAAAAAGATTTATTTATTTATTTATTTTATGCATATGAGTACACTATAGCTGTCTTCAGACACTCCAGAAGACTGCGTCGAATCCCATTATAGATGGTTGTGAGCCACCATGTGGTTGCTGGGAATTGAACTCAGGATCTCTAGAAGTGTAGTAAGTGGTCTTAACCTCTGAGCCATCTTTCTAGCCCAGGACTTCTTAATACTTAAAAATTATGGGTGGAGTGGGGTGAAGAGATGGCTCAGCAGTTAAGAGCATTTGCCAGCTCTTGCAGAGGTCCTGAGTTCAATTCCCAGCAACCACATGGTGGCTCACAACCATCCGTAATGGGATCCGATGCCCTCTTCTGGCATACAGGTGTACATGCAGATTGGGCACTCATGCAAAAATAAATAAATCTTTTAAAAAGATGCATGACTGTTTTTGAAATGGGAATCCCAAGACTGTTGAAATATGAGGACTCATTTTCACACGAACATTATCACATGACTGAGTTACTTTCAAATTACAGAGGCAAATTGAACCTGTGATCTCAGCACCTGACAAGTGGATGCAGAAGGATTAGTTCAAAGTGGATCTTGACTGTAAAGCAAGTTCCAGGCTAACTAGGACTCGATGAAACCCAGTCTCAAAAATATAAATGAGGGGCAGTTGAGAGCAATTGCTGTTCTGTCATGAGGACTGGTCAGATCCCAGCACCCATATTAGGTGCTCCGAGGGATCTAGTGTCTTGTGGCCTCTGAGGGTAGACACACACACACACACACACACACACACACACACACACACACACACACCTTAAAGGAAAAAAATGTACAAGAACCAATTCAGGAGTCCAAGTGAGAAGTATTAGGAGTCTGAGGCCAGTCTGTAGCAATACACTTTCTTTGAGACAGGATCTCACTGTATAGCCCAGGTTAGCATTAAACTCCTGATCCTACTGCTTTAGCTTGCTGAGTTGTGATTACAGGCATATTCCATCACTCTAGCTCATGGTAAGTTTGTTTGTTTTTGTTGTTGCCATTTGTAGATTTCAATCCTAACTGGTCCACAATTTCAAGTTTCTTTCCTTCTCAGGACCAGCTCTTCTTCTCAGCCCACATCCTGTCCTTGTTCGTTCTTTCCCTACAAAAGAAACAGAAGCCACCAACTGGGAAAACTCACTTTCTTCCCATTAGTTCACCAATTCATTTTTATACATCGAGACTTTACTAATTCATATTAATAAAGTCTCCTGATCCTAATTTCAACGAACTTTCTATAAATTCATCTGTCTGTCATTCCCAGGGTCGACCTCCATCAACTTATTCCTAAGTGCTTTACATTGTATTTTTAATCGTTTATTTGTATTTAATTGTATGTATCATTTATTCTGGCCTCCAAGGCCAGAGGTCAGACATGGGTGCTGGGAACCGAACATGGATCCCCTGAAAGAGCGGCAGCGATAATTCTGATAGCTCTCAACCGCTGAGCCGCTCTCCAGCCCCTCATCACTAACTCTTAATTCTAATAGTGACCCTGGAGGTCACAGGCACAATCTGACTTCCCGATTCCGGAGGGAGGGGGGCCGAGGTAGGTTGGGCGGGATTCCCTAACGCCTGGCCAAAGCCTGGCTGGCCACCCTAAGCCTCGCGGTCACAGCGCCACCGAGTGGCGGGACCCGGTACGGAGCGAGGAGACTGAGCTAAGTAGCTTCTGTGTCATGCGCAGAGCGACGCACCGGTCCAGCGGTCTCCTGCGCTGTGATCTACCCGCCCACAACCCAGGACACGGTGAAGGGGCGGGACACGAATGCGGCCTGGGTCTCTATTGGTCAATCGTAGGCCAAAGGAGGCGGAGCAGTCACGCGCCTCGACTTTCTATTGGCCAGAGGCAAAGTTGAGCGAGGCGGAGCTGGGCGGCGCGCGCTCCGGGGCGTGCGGCTTGACGGGCGTGGAACGGCCGTTAGGCGACCTGAGGAACGGATTCGGCGCTCGTGCGGACGTGGTGGCCGCCGTCAGTATCCCAGAGTGAGGGGGGTCGCCGCTCGCTCTCAGGCCCGTGTAAGTTCTTTTGGGGGACTCCCGCCGAAGCGGCGGTCCCTGTCCCTCATTCCGTAACCCCGGGAAAACCTTGGAAAGTGGGGACCGAGCTTCTTGGGGGGGCGGAGGGGGCGGGGGAACCCCGTGGAGAGCGAAGCGCATGCGCAGATGGGCCGAGCCGTAATTCCACCCCAATCTCCTCTCTCACCGGCTGAGTTTCCTGGCTAAGGATCCTCACACGCCCCCTCGTGTCCCCGTCCCTTCCCCCCTGCACCTCGCATTCCCCTTGTCATTAACTCCACAGCAGTTTCCACACTTGTGTGCCAGACGCCCCCTGCTCTCTTGTGTTAAGAGCCCCACGGCCCGCGGGAAGAGCCGGGCAAGGTTAGACGTTAAGCAAGTTGTCGCTCGGCCGGTGGAGACCTTTCACAAAGGGCCGGGAACGGAAGGCGCCGGTGTGGTGGGGTCAGCAAGCTTTCCCCGCGGAGGTGGCGTCTGAGCTGAGGGGTAGTTGAAAGGCAGAGGACGCTTGGGGACGGCCTAGACCAGGGCTTTGCTCCTCCATCTAGCACGGCGAAGCTAGCGATGCTACTAGATTCCTGTACGTCAGACAGCTCCCTAACCCCCACCCGCAGTCGGCTGAAGCTGAGGTCCGCGGTGGTCAAGTTGAGTAACCTGGTCTGAGGTTTGGGATGAATCAGAACTTCAGTGTGTCTAGCAGAGTGTTAGAACATTTGACTTCGGTAAATCAGGAAGGTCAGGCCCTGTCTGTTTTGGGTGGTGGTTGTTGTTGAAATACTGAGCATTAAATAAGCCCTTAGCCCAAGCGAGGCAGGCACTCCACTACTTAGCTATAGACATATCCTCTGCCCTCCCTCCCTTTTCTTTCTGTTTTTAAGTCTTGCTATGTAATCCAAGCTGGCCTAGAATTTCCTGTATAGACGAGGCTGGGCTTCTGCTGTTGTTGTTTTGGATTTTTGAGACAAGCCTCACTATGTAGGCTTGGCTGGCCTGGAACTCACTATGTAGATCAGAGTGGTGTTGAACTAACAGATCCTCCTGCTGAGAGATTCCTTGCTGGGATTAAAGATGTGCGGCTCCATATCAGGCCCAGGCTGTCTTGAATTCATGTTAATTTTGCCTTAGCCTCCATAGTGTTGAGATCGCAGGTTCACATATGACCAGTAGTTTTTCTTTAATACGATACATTTCTAACTTGGTGCAGAAATAGGCAAATAGTAGGTACTCAGTAACTTTGGGTTGGTGAATATAGTATCAGGTCAGGGCTTCTTAAACTCTCTCTCTCTCTCTCTCTCTCTCTCTCTCTCTCTCTCTCATTGTTCATTAGTGGTTTGCCTGCATGCAAGTCTGTGTAAGGGTGTCAGAAGTCCTTGAGCTGGAGTTATAGACCATTGTGAGCTGCCATATGGGTGCTGGGAAATGGACCTGGGCACTCTGGAAGAGCAGCCAGTGCTCTAACCACTGAGCAGACTGTCTTTCCAGCCCTTAGACTGCCACTCTTGATCCCTTTTTCACCTGGGAAATTTTTATGAGATCTCAAGTGTGTAAGTATATTAAACATTTACTGATAAGTGATAAACTTACTTTGAAACAAATATTTGAAGCTTTGTTTACTAGCCCATGCTTGTAATCCAAGCACTCAGGAAACTGAGGCAGAAGAATTTGTAAAAGTACAGGCTAGCTCATTCAGTAGAGCATGAGACTCTTAATATCAGGGTAGTGGTTTGAGCACCACGTTGGGTGCCATATGTAAACGTACTAGGGGCTTTTCTACAGTAATGACAAAGATTTTTATACTTATATATGTTTATGTATACTTTTATTTTATATTAATTAAAAAGGCTTCAGCACTATAACTGGTCAGGTTTGAGCTATTCTCACCTGACTATGTTGGCCTGGCATACTTCCCAGCAGTGAGGTGTTACCTGTCATCTTAGACTCACTCTGGTACTTCTTTCTTCATAAATATCCTCATGATGACCTCCTCTGCCTCACCTGAGACCCTCTCCCTCTCCCTCTCCCTTGATCTCTGGGCTCGGAAGTCCCACCTTACCTCTCCTGCCCAACTATAGACTGATCCTCGACCAATTAGAAGATGATGGACTCAGAAACTCTGATGGCTCAGTGGTTAAGAGCACTGACTGCTCTTCCAGAGGTCCTGAGTTCAAATCCCAGCAACCACATGGTGGCGTACAACCATATAATGGGATCTGATGCCCTCTTCTGGTGTGTCTGAACTTTAATATATTACAGGACACTTGACTTCCAAATACAGTGTAGGTTGGAATCTACAGTGTGAAAATGTATAATAGTGGCAATATCCATTTTTATCCTTGCTGTGACAAAAAGTACCCTCACAACTGACTCTGGCTTTAGGAGATCCGACTCCCTCTTCTGGCCTTTGCAGGTACTGCAGTCATGTGGCATACACAAAAAGACCCATGAACAAAAATAATAAAAAAAAAAAAGAAGATGATGGAGAACAATGTTTTACAAAATTCTGAGTCAGGAAATGCTTCATAATAATGTCAGTACCAAGTCCAGACTGCACCCAGATCTCTGGGCTACAGAAATCAGCATTGAATATACAATGCTCAAAAACATCCCCCAGTGCTATCTGCATATTGAGTTCTAGCCAGGGCTACATAGAATACCCTAACTGAAAATAAGAAAACACAATTCTTTGGTATGTGTGTAATTTTTATCATTTGCTAAAGACAATAGCTAATTGTATATTAATGAGGTGCTTATTTTTAATTAAATATTGCCAGGGATAGTGGTCCATGCCTGTATTCTCAGCACTTGGAAGGTAGAGAGAGGTTTGAGGACAATCCTTGACTACATAGCAATTGCTAGGCCAACTTGAGCTACATGAAACCTTGTCACAGAAACCAAAAGCAATCTTGGATGGTTGCTTGATACTGCAGGATACAGACCATCTTCAACATTTTTCATGGTATTTTGATGTTATCACTATCAATACTGAGAACACTGCTTCCCATAAATATATAGTACAAAATGGCAGAAGTGTGTTTAGGGACATTTAATATTGATCAGTGTGTGTGTGGGGGGGGAGGGAACGAACTGAGAACTTTCAGGAGTTATTTCTCTCCTTCTACCATAGGATCCAAGACCTGTCAAATTGCAATTTTTCAAGTCAAGCATTTGAACACCATACATCAGATACACATGCTATGTAAGGCCAGGGAAGACTTTGAATTTCTGATCTTAATGCTACAATTAGAGGTGTATGTTACCTTAGTTTTCTGTGGTACTGCAGATCCAACTCAGAAAAGTTTTATGTACTAGAGAAACACTCTACTGAGGCATATCCCTAGCCTTTTTGTTTGTTTTGTTTTGTTTCTAGCTTTTTTTTTTTCTTTTTTGAGATCTCACTGTAGCCTTGGCTAGCCTGGAACTTGCTGTGTAGAGCTCCTTTTGCCTCCACTGGGTGCTGGAATTAAAGATGTGTGCTGACATATCTACTTCCGTGTGGGTTTTTTGTTGTTGTCTGTTGTTTATCCTTTTCAGACAGGGTCTCATGTATCCCAGGTTGCCCTGGACCTCACTAGAAAGCAAACTCCTGTTCATCTTACCTCCACTCCTCAAGTTCTGCAGATTACAGGCATACACCACTTCAAACACACACTATTTTGATGGCTTAAAAAAAAAGGAGAATATTAAAATTGTTTTCTTTATAAGAGTATGTTTCCATAAGAGGAGAAAACTTGGAATTTACAATACAGAACAGTCTAGTTCATGCCCTACAATGGCCTCAAAGCTGAGCCAAGGTGTTTGAGGCGATGTGTTTGGTATAGCATAGCTTGAGGATATACACAGTGCAAAGAGTTCATGTTGCATGTTCAGAATCAGGGTTGCAGTGAAGTCAGGCAATGCAGAACAGTTGAGCCAGAATCATCTTGCATTTGCTACATGTTTGATTTTTGAATTGATAATTGGCTGTTATATATTCAAGTATCTTTTACTATTCTTAGATTTTTCACAGTTTCCACTTTGCACTGTATCTTTGCACTGTATCACCTGTCAACCCATAGTTCTTAAACTAAGTTGTGTGCTGAAGCCCACCAGTAATGGCACAAACCTTAATCTTAGCACTAGAGAGACAGGGGCAGGCCAGTCTCCGAGTTGAAGGCCAGACTGGTCCATAAAGTTAGTTCCAGGACAGCCGGTCTACACAGAGAAAAACAAAATGAACAAACATAATGTGCTGGGCCTTCAGGATGGCTCAATAGATAACGGTGTTTGCTGCCAGGCCTGAGAACCTGGATGTCCATACACAGGTGCACACACGATTACACAGGTCCAAGATTGATGGCAGTAATCATCATTGATTTCTACCTTTTCCATAGAAGCAGGATCTTATCTCAGTCAAACCCAGAGCTTGCCAATATAGCTAGTCTGTGAACCAGCTTGCTCTTGGGATTTGTCTTTGAAGCTGGAATTACAAAGAAGCTCCCACTCCCACTTGGCATTTTCTGGGGTTCTGGGTGTCTATACTCTTGTTCTCCTGCTTATGTGAGAGCATTTAAATACTCAGTCTGCCCAGCCCCTCAGTCTGAATCTTTATTTCTTATCTGTAAAAGGAGGATGATAATAGTAACTGACTCAGAATTGATAAGTATGAAACATGACACACAATGTATATATAAAGTATTTAGCACAGTGTTTAATAGTAAGTTTTGTATGCATGTTACATTTTTTTATGCGAGTGAACATTTTTGTAGTGTATTCACTTTTAATTTAGTTACCAAATTCTGTTAGGGGCTTTTATCCCCTTCCTATTTGTATTCAGTTATATTTCTTTAGCTGTATAGTTGATTAATTGTGTGTGTGTGGGGGGGTTGTTGTTTGTTTGTTTGTATAATATTTTATTTTAGAGAATCTATAGCCTTCAGGGAATCCTAAAAATCTTTTTGTTGTTGTTCTTTTGATTTTTCAAGACAAGGCTGTTCTGGAACTCTGTAGATCAGACTGGCTTCGAAATTGTAAAGATCTGCCTGCCTCTGACTCCTGAGTCCTGAGATTAAAGGCAGGCACTACTACCACCTGGCCCCTGAAAATCTTTTTTTTTTTAATATTTAAAATTTTTATTTTATGTGGTATGTGTTTATTAGTGTGACTGTGGGCATCCTTGTGCCTGGACATTTGTGTCGAGGTCACAGAATAGCATCAGGCGTCAGGTCTTTGTGGTTTGTTGCTGCACACGCCAGACTAACTGGCCCACAAATCACTAGGGATTCTTTTGTCTCTGCTATCTCAGTATAGAGGAGCACTGAGAGATGAGCTACTATCCTAGACGTTTTCTTGGTTTGGTTTGGTGTTGTTTCTTAGACGTAGGCACAAGCACACACCTGTGAATTCCTGCAGCAATCAGAAGGGGGACTTGGATCCTTTGAAGCTAAATACAGGCAGTTGTGAGGCCTGCGAGATGAGCTTTGAGAGAGGACCTATCTCTCCATTCCTGATTTGATGTTTTAGGACAGATTTTTCGCTGGCTAGTCCAGGCTGAAGATCGCGTGTCACGTCCAGAGTGCTGGGCTGACACTGTACACTATGTTCAGCCTAAAATAAATTTATTGTTGCTCATCTTATTCTAAGGTTATTAAGAAAAGTCTAGAATAGCTTATATGGTTTATTCTTAATGGGGATACAGATTTTTTTTTTAAACTTTTCATTGATTCTTTATGAGTTTCACACCATGGACCCCAGTCCTGATCATTTCCCTGTCCCCTCGTATTCACCCTTCACCCTTGATGAAACCCCTTCAAATAAAACACACACAACACACACACACACACACACACACACACACCCCACCACCACCAACAACAACAACAAAAACAAAGCATAGAAAGCATCTCATCATGGAAGCTGTCAGTGTGTCCCACAGTGTATCCCTCTGTTCACCTATCGTCACTAGCAAATGTTCATTGCAATGCGTCATTGGTCTGGTTCAAGAGATCTTTGACTTCTGTGACACCATCAGTGTTGGATCCTCACCAGGATTCCTCCCAGTTATACTGCTGCTGCCCTGGTGTCGTGGAGATCCTGCCTCTTTGGATCAGCAGGACTGGCCCTTTCATGTATCCCAACCATTTGCAAATGATACAGATTCTGGGATGGGCCAGCTCAGAGCCCTGGCTGGTAGTGGAGCTGGTCAGCCCCCTGGCTCTCCCTTATCCATACCACTAGGGTGAGTTCTACAGCACTGCTCTGGCTAGACCACCCAATGCCACCATCAGTAGGAGGCAGGGTCAGCTCCCGCTCTCTTATGACCCCAGGGCCAGTTTTCCCAACTGTTGTAGATGGTGAAGGGTAAGGGGGGAGAGCATCACCCCACCCCCATACCACCTCAGAACAGATGAATCATGGAGCCAGTGCTCTCTCTCTACATCCTTGAGGATAACTCATCTGCTTCTCAGTTGGCCCAGTACTACTGTGCTGCTCAGGTGAGGCACAGGGCCCACTCTCCTGAGTGCTGCTACTGTCGATGTACAGAGCCAGCAATCTGACTTTCATGACCTCTCCCCAGCTACCTCTGGGGACCAAGGGGGCGAGGGGACAGAGAGCGTCTCCTCTCCCCACCCAGTCTACCTCACAGCTGAGGGGTGACTGGGCCAGCTCTCTTGTTCTCTTGGGGTGGCTCACCTGTGCCCCCTCCATCAGGGCCATCTTTACTATGCTGCCCAGATAAGGTGCAGGGCTTGCTTCCCAAGTACTGCAGGGAAATACAGTTATGCCCTCAAGGGGCAGGGCCAGCTCACCAGCTCTCATCACTCCAGAGCCAGTTCTCTTGACTGCTGCAGGAAGTGAGGTGGGTGGTGACGGCATCATCCGTGCCCCCTTACACTAGACTTGTGGTGGGGCTGGCTCACCTGCCCCCTCATCAGGGCCAGCACTGTGTTGCTTAAGCGAGGTGAAGGACCCACTCTCCTGAGTGCGCCAGGCGGCAAGGTGCAGGACCAGCTTACCCGCTCTA
Organism: Tokudaia tokunoshimensis; assembly: GCA_036184795.1. Lineage (NCBI taxonomy): Eukaryota > Metazoa > Chordata > Mammalia > Rodentia > Muridae > Tokudaia > Tokudaia tokunoshimensis. The sequence continues at coordinate 117,402,942 of BTHU01000005.1, read as the reverse complement.
ATGACCCTGGGACCAGCTCTCCTGACTGCCATGGAAGTAGGGGGCAAGGAGGGGAAGGCATCACCCCTGCATCCAATGTCACCTCATGGCAGACATGGGTCAGGGCCAGCTCTTGCTCACCTGTGCCCCTGCCACCAGGGTCACCAGGCAAGGTACAGGGCCTGTTCTGAGTGCTGCCAAGGGGGTGGGGCCTAGCCCTTCTGAATTCATGACCCTGTGACATATGACTGACAGAAGTGTGGTGGCAGGAAGGGTGGAAGTCACCTCTGTGCCCATGCTGCCTTACAGCAAATGAGTAGCAGAATCCGTTCTGCTGAATGGTGCCAATAATGAGAGATGGGGCAAGTTCTCCAGAGCATTGCAAGCAGTGAGGGGTGGGACCAATTATAGTAGCCACTGGGCATCCACATGCTCCCTGGCTGCTGCCCCAAGCAGGGACGTCCAAGAGGGATACTAAACGCAATCAAAACCAAGAAAACCTTGAAGTACAAAGTGACATGGTAACCCAAGTCTCTAATTCCAGAGATAGAGGCAGGCCGATTTCCACCACATACGGAGTTCAAGGCTAGCTAGAGCTACATAAGACATATCTCAAAACAAACAACATGGTGGAGGGTGGTGCAGAAATTGTTGTGCGTGCCTGTAATCAGCTTCTTGTCTCTGCCTTCAGTGATTTTCAGTATTTCCCAACCTGTGGGTCATAACCTCTTTTTTGGGGGGTGGGTGTTGAATGACTCTTTCACGGGGTTTGTATAACACATATTTACATTATGATTCATAATAGCAAAATTATAGTTATGAAGTAACAATAAAAATAATTTTATGGTTGGGGGTCACCACAGCATGAGGAACTGTATTAAAGGGTCTTAACATTATGAAGGTTGAGAACCACTGCTCTGGAGGATGGTTCTGGAAGCTAAGACTGAAGGAGCACTGCAAGTTTGAGATTAGCCTGATTTACATAAGACCCCAAAGAAAAAAAACAAAACCTTAAAATACAATTGGCATTTGTTTTTTGTGAACATTGTAGTTTTTGAGAGGACTGTGTTTGTATAGACTAACATAAATTCATTGGTTTTTAATTTGTTCCACGGTAGAATCTAACCCCTAAATATTTGATCACCCTGAAAAGAAAGATCATATGTATTAGCAGTTACTCTCTATTCCCTACCTGCTCAGCTCTTATTTCTTTGAAGTTAACTGTTCTAGACATTTCATATGACTGAGACCATGCAAAATGTGACTACTGGTGTTTGGCTTCATTTAGCATGATGTTGTTTAGGTAATGTGTGCAGGTACATGTAGGGACCATTGATCAGCCTTAGACATTGTTCCTCAGAAGTTATCCACTTGTAGAGACAGACTTTCAGTGGGATCTGAGGCTCCCTGATGAGGCTTGGAGATCTGTCCAGTAAGCTACAGGGATCCTTCTTCTGCCTTTACATCTCCAGTGCTGGGATTATAGGCATGTGCCACCATGTCTAGGTTTTTATGTAGGTGCTGGGGATGGAGCATAGGTCTTCATTCTTGTACAGCAAGCATTGTATTACCCTACAAACTACATTTCATTTTGTATATATGTGGGATGTATATTCACATGTACATGTTTGTATGCATATATGTGGGTACATGGACACTTGTACATGGAGTTTAAAGGTTGATGGTAAGTGTCTTCCTCTATCAGTCTCCACCTTGTTAAAAATGTTTTTTTATTCTCTCAGATACTACATCCCACCTGCAGTTTTCCCCACTCCCTTCCCCCAAGTCTCTCCCTGACACCTTCTTTCTCCCCCCACTCTTGATCCAATGCCTCTCCTCAGATAAGAGCAGGCCTTCCAAGGAACCACCAGACACATAAAGTCACATCAAAGCTGGACATGGCTACCCAGTAGGAGGAATAGTGTCTCATAAGTAGGCAAAAGAATCAGGGATAGCCTGCCCCCCTCCCCCTGCCCCAGTTAGGAATCTAACAAGAACACCAAGCTATTCAGCCATAGCATATATACAGAGGACCTAGGTCAGACCCCTGTAGGCTCCCTGATCTCAGTGAGCCTTCATGAATTCTGGACAGTTGATTCTGTGGGCAGTGTTCTTGTTGTATCCCTAAACCCTCTGGTTCCTTCTGTTGTTCTTCCCTTCCTCCCGGATCTCTAGTTCTCTATTTGGTTAGACTGCCTGGCCAGCAAGCCCCTGGGGTCCTTGTGTCAATGTTTCCTTAGCACTAGGATCACAGGCATGTATCAACTCTTGCATGGGTTCAGAGGATTTAAACTCAGGTTCCTCTGATTGCAGCCAAGCCCTTAACCAGCTAAGCTTTCTAGTTCACTTCATTCCTTTTGTAGCCAAATGATACCCAGTTGTATAGTTCTACCATATTTATCTATCATATTTGTTTAATGGACTTAGGGTTGTTTGTGCTTTTTATACATAATTATTTACTTTTGTAAACAATGTTGAGGACATTCACAGGGATTCTTTGAGCCTTAGCTTTCTCAATAGTTAACAGTGGACTATTATTACCTAGTATCTAGGGGTGGTTATTTAAAATGGACAGGTAAACATGGACAGCTGTTACTTGCAAATGCTGTACCATATAAGGGACATGAACACCTGAATTTTATTGCCTGAGGCTTTCCTGGAATTAGTTCTAAATGGACACAGGAGGACCATTGTACAGTAGAACCACTGGGTTCCTAAATAGCAGTCTTAGGGGGCTCTGGGAGTTCTTTTGTCACTTTGTTCTGAATTTGAAAACGTCTTAGAATCTACTGTGCTTCTGTTTGGTTCTTTAAAGGTTAACAAAATGAAATTGTTATTTTGTACCTAGTACTGGGGTTGGGGAGCCGAGAAGGACAATTAAAAGTTCAAAGTCAGCTTGAACTTCATAGTAAGACCCTTTGTCCAAAAAAAAAATAATAATAATAAATAAATAAAGAGAAGGACAAAAAAAGAGAGCCCAGGGAGAGGGTAGGTGTGGTGTTGACAGGAAGCATCACTAATAAGCGGGTGACTATGCTGTATCATTAACTCACTGGCCATCAGTTGAATGGCTAGCTAGCTATATGTTAATGATAACTAGCCATAAGTTAAAGATTTTGTTGTTGTTATTTTTGAGGGGTCTTTATTTTTATGGGTGTTTTGCCTGCATGTATGTCTGCACACCATATGCATGCAGTCTAGAAGAGGATGTCAAATCCTCTGAAACTGGAGCTAAAACTGGTTGTTTTGAGGTACTTTGAGGGTGCTGGGATCCAACCCAGGTCCCCTGAAAGAGCAACTAGTACTCCTACCCACTGACCCATTCCTCCAGCCCATTTGTTTTAGAGACTCAGTGGGGCTCAGGCTAACCTGGAGCCTTCAGTCTTCCAGTTTCTGCTTACTGGGTGCTGCTCAGTTGATACTTTTATGAAGGAAGTGTGGTTTTAGAATATGGTTCCAATTTGTTACCAAATAGTGAGTTGATGACCCCTTGAGTTGTTGCTAAGGTAGTACTGTAGAGATCAGTAAAGTACGTTAATTAGTTCCATAGAAACACATTTTTTCCCCTTTCAAAATTGAATTTCACCTCTAAGAATTATATCCTGTAAATTTTCTGAAATTATTTTGGGCACTCATAAATTCAGAATTTCTGAATTTCTGTTGTCCCCACCCCCCATTTTTGTTTGTTTTCCTGATGACATCTCAAACAATGGCATTAAAAGCACAATTGTATACTTAGTGCTGGTGTGTTTGTAGTCTTGAGTCTACCATAGTATTGCTTCCACAAATCTAAACCTCATGAAACGTTCTTACAAAAATAACTAAATTAGTTAACATATTTTTGCTGTAATCGTAGACTTTGCTTAATGGTAACTCTTGTTATAAATTATATTCTTTGAGCAAAAGGACTTAGCCACAGCATTATTTAGATGTTGTAAAGACACTTTAACGAAGTCCTCTTGAGAAGCCCATACCCATATCCTGCATGTATACAGTGTTTTTCTATGTGTAGCTGCCAAAATACTTAATAAATGCAACTAAGCTTCACTTAGTGCAATCTAGCCAGAGGTCTGGCCTTACCTGAGAGAAGGGCCATAAAGGAGAAAGTCCACTCATTGCTGGCCACAATGCTGTCTCCTTGTTAGCCTTGACAGTTGACTTCATCCTCTCTTTCCATCCCTCCCTCCTTCCTCTGTTTATTTTATTTTAGTTTTCTGGGATAAGGTCTCATGTAGCCTGGAATAGTCCTTGTTTGTTTGTTTTTCCAGACTATTCCTGGCTATCCTGGAACTCGCTCTATAGACCAGGCTGGCTTCAGACTCATAGAGATCCACCTGCTTCTGCACCCTGAATGCTGGGATTAAAGGCAAGAGCCTAGAATAGTCTTAACCTGCGTCTCCCAAATAGCAGTGTTCAGGCAGGCATGGTATATGCTGAGAGTTCCACAACTTGTTCCAAAGGCAAACAGAAGACTGGCTTCCAGGGAGCTAGGAAAGGGCCGCAAAGCCCGTGCCCACAATGACACATTTCCTCCAACAAGACCCCACCTCCTAATAGTGCCACTCCCTGGGCCAAGTGTATTCAAACCACCACAGCTACCCTCTTATCTTCCACACATGCAGTATGTACACATACACATCGGAATGATAATCATAGTATGAATAATTTGTTTGTAAATTTAAAACATGGTTTTTTAGGTCTGATATCTCTGCAGTCTGGAATTAGAGGAATGAAGATCACAAGTGCAGGGTCATTTTTAGCTACCTAGTGAGTTTGAGGCCAACCTGGCCTAAGTAAAACTCTGCCCTCACCCTAAAGTTTTCATGTATCAGTACTTTGAAAGAAAGAGACAGAGACTTGCTTAAGAAAAACTGTGGGAACTGGGGAACTGGCTGCACATTATGAGGAACTGGATTCAGATTTCCAGTAGACTCAGCAGTATGCATCTAGAACCCCAGGACTTGGAAGGAAAGGGCTAGTACGGCCAGCCAGTCCAGCTGAATCAGTGTGCTTCTCTTTAGTAAAGAGACAGACACTACCTCAGAAAATGTAGTCGAAAACACTTGATGTCTACCTCTGGCCTCCACAGATTGGGTGAGGTTACTAGCATGTAAAGGCCCTTGTCCTGAGCCCAACAATCCAAGTGTGATCCTCATATGTGCGTGGTGGAAGTACAGAACTGATCCTGAAAGTTTGTCCTCTTTCTTCCACAGGTGCACTGTTATGCACACATACAGTAAACGTTAGCTATTTATTTATTTGATGTGAGTACACCGTCGCTGTCCTCAGACATACCAGAAGAGGACATCAGATTCCATTACAGATGGTTGTGAGCCACCATGTGGTTGCTGGGAATTGAACTTAGCATTTATTTATTCATTTATTCATTCATTCATTCATTTATTTGCTTGCTTGGTCTTTTGAGACAAGGTTTCTATGTGTAGTGCTGGCTGTTCTGGAATTCATTTTGTAGACCAAGCTTGCTCAAACTCTTAGATCCAACTGCCTCTGCTCTCTGTGTGCTAGGATCAAAGGTATGAGCCACTTACCACCTAGCCCCCCCCCACAAAAAATTATTATTTTTAATTTTATTTTTATGTGTATGTGTGTAGTATGTGCATGTGAGGTTTGAGTACAGGTGCCCATGGAGTCTAGAAGAGGGGATTGGGTCCCCTGGAGCTGGAGTTACTGTGATCTGACACAGGTGCTTAGAACTGAACTCAGGTCTTCTGTAAGAATAGTACACTGACTTCACCACTTAGCCATCTTTCCAGCCCATTTTGTGTTTTGTTGAGATGTGATCTTACATATTTCCCAGATTATGTATTTCTTGACCCTTTTGTAGTATCCATCAGTTTTTCTATCTCAGCCTCTTGAGTACATGTGTGGGTCACCATGCTCCTGTTTATTTTTGCTGTTTGGTTTGCTTTGGTTTTTTTTTTTTTTTTTTTTTTTCCTTTTTGATTTTGGTTTTTCGAGACAGGGTTTCTCTGTGTAGCCCTGGCTGTCCTGGAACACATTCTGTAGACCAGACTGGCCTTGAACTCAGAAATCTGCCTGCCTCTGCCTCCCAAGTGCTGGGATTAAAGGCGTGCGCCACCACTGCCTGGCAGTTTGGTCTTCATTTTTTGTTGTTGTTGTTGTTATTTTGGTTGGGTTTGTTTGTTTGTTTGTTTGTTTTTTGAGACAAGGTCTCTCTGTGTAGCCTTGGTGGTTCTGGAACTATCTGTATAGGCCATGCTGGCCTCGAATGCACAGAGATGCCTCTGCCTTTTCATGCTGGGATTAAAGATGTTTATGTATGGGTGTTTTGTCTAGATAGTTGTTTGTGTGCCATATGTGTACCTACTGCCTGCCACCAGAGACCAAAAAGAGAGTGTTGAATTCCTACAGTTACAGGTAGCTGTGAGCCACTCAGGGAATGCTGGGAATCAAATTTTTGTCCTCTAGAACAGCCAGGTGCTCTTAACCGCTAAGCAGTCTCTCTAGCCTTAAAATACTCTGCAGTGTAAAAATATGGGAAATGCTTGAGTATATGGTATGCTTTTGTAAGATAGGTATCTGTTTCTTCTCTTGTTTGTTGTATACCAATAAAATAGCCTTAGAATCTTCAAAATGATATGTATCTTTTCGTATGCTACTAAGTATTTGTTGACTGATAGCCCCTGGGTAGTTTTTATAGTTTTTTCTGGAGTGGGTGAGTGGAGTGGTACCCAGGGTTATTGTGCCTGTGTGGCAAAACTCTACTCCTTTTGATTTGGCAGTAGAGCTTAATGGGCAGCAGTCTTGGTGAGCAAAACTTTACAAACCGTTATAACATCCTTAGTAACCCTAAACTCCTAATTGTTAGCCCTGGTTTTTTTTTCTTAGCTTTCTGCAGTCTCTAGGAAATCTGGTTAGTATGCTTCCTCTGTCTTCCAGTCATGTTTGAGGCAGAACTTCTTTAGCTAAATTCTACTTTTGTGTAACTTATATTTTCCCAACCAGGTTTATTCATAAATCCTTTATAACATCAGTTTATCGTTTCTAGCTTCTCCATCAGTAGCAAACTCAAGGGAGTGTGTTCTCTTTGAAGCTCTGTACCTCTTGTTTACCTTTGACCTATGTATCTCTTTACCTATGTTCCTTGTAATATTCCCTTTTTCTCCTCTTTTCCTGTTTTTGTTTTGTTTTGTTTTGTTGGAGGCATTCTCATTGTATTGCACAGATTTGTGGTAATTCTTCTGCCTCAGCTTCCCAAATGTAGGATTATGGGTATGCAGGACCACACCTGGCTGTAATATCTTTATAATAAAACCATAATTTATTTTTCTAAACAGGGTATATAGTTCTGATTGACCTGGATTCATTATGTAAACTAGACTGGCCTTGAATTTGTGGTAATTCTCCTGCCTCTGCCTCTTGAGTGCTGGAATTATAGATGTGTTCCATCATGCCTGATCTAAACTAGTAAAAATAAAGATTCCTTGAGTTCTGTAAACCATTCTAGCAAATAAACTCTAGGAGGGAGTCATGGGACCATTCATTTCCATTCATTTATAGCCAGTTGATAAGCGTGAGTACAACAAACTGGGATTAGGATAGCATTCGAAGCTGGGCAGCTGGACCATCCACACACACAGAGTCTGATGTCAGAGCATACTGTTAGAGTTAGGAGGAAACTGAATTTATTATATCAAGATTATGCTGGGTTTTGTTTTGTTTTAGTTTCATCTAATGGAAACAGATATAAATAATTTTTACAAAGATACTGGAAAATTCTGACTGGTTACCCTTTCATTCTGCAGTTGTCTCAGGTAACTGATGGCCATGCAAGAAAAATACCCAAATGATAGATCTCCTCATGCTACTTCACCAGGTGAGTAGTCTTCTGTATTAAATTTGGACTTCTCCTATTTCGTGTTTGTGTGTGTGTGCAGGTATGCTGTCTTGTGCATGTGGAGTCCAGAGGTTAACTTCTATGTCTATGAGACAGAGTTCTGAGCGAAATGGGGGGGGGGGGACACAGCATGAATCTACTCGTGCTACGTCCCGAAGATTGGAATTCTTGGATGCCCGCTATCTCTTCTACCAAGAGAGCTGGGAATTTATCTCTAGAATGGATTGACAAGCTTTTGAAAGCTCAATAGATGCACACTGTAAGTATATGAAGTACGTGTGTGCTAAACACACATACAAATACAGAGAGAGGGATTTAGTTACGGAAGCAAATTTCAGATCAGAATAGTAAAATAGCTTGATTTTTTTTGAGATATTTATCAAGAAATAACATTTTTTTATTCACCTTACCTGGCTCATGGTAGACCTGGTACATTTTTGTAGTATCTTTTTAGGTTTGCTCTCTCTCTCTCTCTCTCTTTCTTTCTTTCTTTCCCTCCCTTTCTCTTTCCTTCATTTTTATTTGTGTGCGCGCGCGCGTGTGTGTGTGTGTGTGTGTGTGTGTGTGTGTGTGTGTGTGTGTGTGCGCGCGCGCAGGTGCATGTGACCTGTAGATCAGTTAGCAACTCTCAAGAGTTGCTCTCTCCTGCCACCTTGTGGTATCTGGGCATCAAACTGAGGTTGCCAAGGTTGTGCCTAAGTGCTTGCTTCTACCCCGAGCCTTTTTGTTGGCCGCCTTGCTTCTCACACACAGTAGGCATCATGATAAGCATCCAGATAACTTTAAGATTCCTTCAGTAGTTGTTGAATATTTGCCATGTGCCCTGCACTATCTTATAGGTAAATTACAATTTTAATATTATGCAAGATAGCAATTCCTAACAAAGTTCCTTGCCTTTTTTTGTTGTCTCCAGTAGCATGCCTTTCAGATTAATAATGGTCTTTACAGCAACACAAGTACACACACACAAAGGGTTTTGTTGATTTGGTTTTGGTTTTGTTGGCTTGGTGGGGTGCTGAGGTCTGAGGTCCTGACTGACCAGGAATTCACTAGATAGACCAGTCTTAGACTTGAGGCAGTAACTGTGTGCCACTGCACCTAGCTTTACAGATGCTGTTGCTGGTGACTTTAAGCTTAAGACTGGGTCTCCTGTATACCCTAGACTGGTCTGAAATTCCATTTGTAGCCAAGGATGACCTTGAAATCCTGATCCTCCTGCCTCCACCTTCCAAGTGCTGGGATTATAAGTGTGAGGCACCACACCTAGGTACAGAACTATAGTATAAGTAACTCAAATGGCACACTCACAGAACACACATTAAAATCCGTCAGATAAACTGGACATGGTGGTACAGTTTTAACCCCAGCACTCTAGAATCTCTGAGTTCAAGGCTAGATTGGTCTACAGAGCACGTTCCAGGCCAGCCAAGGATACACAGAGAAACCTTGCCTATAAAACTATATATAAATAAATAATTTGAGTGTATATAGAGCAAGCATATTTTTTCAAATGAGAGTATAATTCAGACAGTAGGAGTCCTTAGAGCAGGACTGCCTTCAGGAGAAACTAAGAGTATGCCCTGTGAGGAAGAGGAGGAGGAGGTGGTGGTGGTGGTGGTGGTGGTGGTGGTGGTGGTGGTGAGAGAAAAATGGTGAACATGGCAGACACACTGAGCTTGACAGATCAAGGCATTTGTCTGGTTCAAGGTCAAATACCCTGTAGAACCATATTTTCCAATTTCAACTTAAACTTCAGCACCTAAGTTATATGGAGGATAAGTAGCTGCTGGTGCATTTGTTTATGGGGATCTTCAGATACAACCTAGGAAATTCACAGCGGTTTAAAAAGTAATTTAACTATAAGCTGGTTGTGATGGTGCATCTATCCCACATGCAGCTCTCAGGAGCAAGCGGGCTACAAGTTCAAGGTCACCCCTGGGCTCTGAGTGCATCCTGAACACACCTCAAAAGAAATAATATATAAACAAGCCTGTATTGGTGGTACACACCTGTGACACCTGCAGCACCACACTTGAGGTCAAGGCAGGAGGATCAAGAGTTTGGAGACTGAGGTGACATTGTCTCTTAAAAAACAAAAATAGTGTGGATTTAAGTCTTTCTAGAACTTGCTTTATTTTTTGCTTGCTTGTTTGTTTTGTAGACAAGAACTTGCTGTGAGTCCAGACTGGACTCAAGACTGGGAACAACTTCTTCACTTGGATTCCTAAATGCTGAGATTTTAAGGACTTTTTAAAATTAAGTGTATGTGGGTGTATGCACGAGTACAAGTGTCAGGCTAGGCCAGAAGAGGACCACCACCACACCGACTCACCTTAACCTTTTCGGATTAATTTTCAAAATTTATCTGACTGACCTGTTGTGGGTACCCTGGTTCAGAGTGGCAGTAATTTTCAACAAGTAACTGAAATACCTGTTCTATGTGTGGCCTTGGGGCATGTAGGATAATTCACACATCATTGTGATTGAATGAGGGTTGCTACTGATAATTAGTGTGTAGGGACCAGGGATATTAAATCATTCTACGATGTGTAGACTACCTAGACTACATTCTATACATTGAAGAATATTTTGGTTCAGAATGCTAACCTCATTCATTGAGAACCCTTGTAAACTCTGCAGATACTGGACCTGGACATGTATACCATTGTTCTCTTCTCTGTAAACTAGATAAAGTATTGTAGATTCAAGTTTTCAATAAATGTGTGTGTGTGTGTGTGTGTGTGTGTGTGTGTGTGTGTGTGTGTGTAGTGAGGCAGGACTTTATTGCCAAAAAAAGAAAGAGAGAGAGAGAGAAAGGAAGGAAAAAACCCCCAAATTCCCTAAAGATGACTTGCTTTTTAAGACAGGGTCTCTATGTAGAGAGACAGGGTCTCTCCTTGACTGGCTTGGAAATACTATGTAAATGTGGCTTTCCTTGTACCTTCCAAGAACAGGATTATGGGTATGTGGCACTATACCAGGCTTCTTGGTAGATCTTATTTCTATCTTTTGATATATTCAGGTTTCACGTTATTTTCATTAAAAATCAGCTAACTCAGCTGAGCCCAATGGCCTGCATTATAATCCCAGTTACTGAGGAGGCTGATATAGGCAGATTGCCATGAGTTTGAAACCAACCTGTGCTACAGAGTGATAACCATATCTCAAGAAAACAGGACATGCCTTTAATCCCAGAATTCCGGAAGCAGAGACAGGCTGATCTCTGTAAGTTTGAGACCAGCCTAGTTGGCATGCATAGCAAGTGCCAGGCTAACCTAGACTTTATTTTAAGATCAAAAACCAAAACAAACTACAGCAATAGTAAAATAAAACTAAACAACAAAAGTAAATCAAGGAGCTCATAGTTGCTGAAATGGGGCTGAGAATAAGAAAGGTGTGGCCTGCTGCTGTTTGACAGGTTTAATCTTGTTCGCTGTGGGCATAGCTGTTACAGAACAAGCCCTGAGGTTTTCCATGCACTGCTTTGTTAGCAGTCAGCCATTTGGAATGTCTTATTGCTGATTAGGTTTTCAAGAACTACGTTGCAATATAGTACATGTTTAGAGCATGGCTCTGTTGTGAGTCTGTGTTGCTATGATAAGGTTTTATATGTCAGTATGTATAACTGAGGTAGAATGTAGCTCTAGGTGTTTAATTAATAATTAAACTAAGTGTTCTTGTCATACAGGGCTAATAACACAACTGGATTAAGCACCAATTCTTTGAAAGGGGCCTATCTTGAGAAATCTTGAGCTTCAACAATGTAGATAGTCAGTTAAGGAATTACATGTGAAATCACCTAAATAAAAATTTACTGGGAGCTGGAGAGATAGCTCAGCAATTAAGAGCACTGACTGCTCTTCCAGAGGTCCTGAGTTCAAATCCCAGCAACCACATGGTGGCTCACAACCATCTGTAATGAGATCTAATGCCCTCTTCTGGGGTGTCTGAAAATAGCTAAATACGCCGGAGCGAGTGGGGCTGGCTGGGGCCAGGTGGAGGGGGTTACTGACCTTACACCCCCAAAAAGTGCTTAATTGAATTTCATCAGCTGGCTCACACACTAAGGTGAAAAATGCCTCTCGTTACAGGTTCCAATGTGATTCAAAAAGGCAATTCTCTGGGAACTGAGTGGCAAACACCAGTTATCTCAGAGGCCTTTCGGAGTCGCTTCAGCCGCTGCTCAAGCATCGCTGACAGTGGGGACACAGCCATTGGAACATCATGCTCGGACATTGCAGAGGGTAAGCTTGATTTCCTTATTGACTGTCAGCATACATGGCCATTTTCCATTTGAATTCCACATATAGTGTCATTTACAGAATGATAGTAAGGACAGGCTATTTAGTCATGGAATCTGAATAACCATAAATAATCTCGTGTGCTTCTTTCTTTTTTTTAAGGATTTTTTATTTGTTATATGTAAGTACACTGTAGCTGTCCTCAGACACCCCAGAAGAGGGCATCAGATCTCATTACAGATGGTTGTGAGCCACCATGTGGGTGCTGGGATTTGAACTCAGGACCTCTGGAAGAGCAGTCAGTGCTCTCAACCTCTGAGCCATCTCTCCAGCCCAAGCTTCTTTCTTTCTTTTTGTTTTTCCAAGCTTAATTCTTAATAGCACCAATCTTTCTGTCTTACTATGGTGTGAGTACACAGACCTGTTCTTTATTCTTGTTTCTGTGGTTCTAGAGACTGAGCCTTGGGCCTCATACATGCTACAGGTGTTCTGCCATTCAGACATGGCCCTGGCATGGTGTCGTTCGTCAGTGACCCCTTTTTCCATATCTAATATAGGCCCATTTGTACTATTCCCATCTTCAGTTTATCTGCTAGCTATTCCAGTTTTACTATTGTGCATGTTCCAGTGGTCCCACAAGGCTTTCTACATGCCCTCTCCTTTACTGATCCCCTTCCATATAACCTCTTTTTGCTTTTGCACATATGTACCAACTACCCATCAGTACTTACAAGGTATTTAAATGGGGCCTAGAGGGCATAAGATCTAATGATAATAATTACTATTTATGTGGCCATACATAGTGGTGCATGCCTTTAGTTCCAGCACTTGGGAAGCAGAGGCAGGCAGATCTCTGAGTTCAAGGCCAGCCTGCTCTGGTTTACTGAGTTTAGGAAAACCAAAGCTACATAGTGAGACCCTTTCTCATAAAAACAAACAAAAAATTACTATTTATGGGGCTGGAGTGATGGCTTATCAGGTAAAAGCACTTGTTGCTCTTGTAAAAGTTTGCATATTATTTTTTGTTTTGGGGACACTGTCTTTTTTTTTTTAAGATTTATTTATTTATTTTCTGTATACATGAGTACACTGTAGCTGTACTGATGGTTGTGAGCATCATGTGGTTGCTGGGAATTTGAATTCAGGACCTCTGTTCTCTCCGGTCGGCCCCACCTGCTCCAGTCTAAAGATTTATTTATTGTAAGTACACTGTCGCTGTCTTCAGACACACCAGAAGAGGGTGTCAGATCTCATTACAGATGGTTGTGAGCCATCATGTGGTTGCTGGGATTTGAACTCAGGACCTTCGGAAGAGCAGTCAGCGCTCTTAACCACTGAGCCATCTCTCCAGCCCCTTTGGGACAGTGTTTTATGTAGACCAGGCTGTCTTTGAACTTGCTGTGTAGTCAGGAATAAGTTGATTTCCTGCTTCCACCTCCCAAGTACTTGTATGATAGGAGTGTGCTGCCATGCCATTGTGTAATAAAAAATGTAATGAAGCAGGAATGGTAGGAGGTAAAAGCAGCTTTTATTTCCCTATTGGGAATTATCATATCAGAAGTTTACTGCCGCCGTCTGCTATCCTTGGCTTGGTCCTGGAAGCTTCTAGCCTCCTGTAATCTTATATAGGCCTAGATTGTTTTCAGCCTCTGAGACTTACAGCTAAATAAGTTCATCCTTTCTTTTTCTTTCTGAGCTCTGACTGACTGGTTCAACTCAGCTGTTTTGGTTTAAACTCCTCTCCACACTACCTGATTCAATCTGGCTTCTGTGTCTCTGCTTCCTGAACCACTCTGCTTGGCCTCAAACTAACTTTGGCAATTTGCTCTGATCTTCTGCTCCTTCTCGTTCTCTGGCCCATTCTTTGTCTGTGTCTAGTTTCTCTTCAACCTCTCTCTGTAAAACTCTGCCATTGGAAGAAAACACCAAGTCCCTGAAGTTACCTGTCCTCTAACGTCCTATAGATAGATGCACTGTGCTGGGTTTGAGTGCACACACGTAACTAATTATTTTTGGTCTTTTTAAAAAAGATTTATTTTATGTATATGAGTACGCTATTGCTCTCTTCAGACATACACCAGAAGAGGGAGGGCATCAGATCCCATTACAGATGGTTGTGAGCCACCATGTGGTTGCTGGGAATTGAACTCAGGACCTCTGGAAGAACAGTCAATGCTATTAACCACTGATTCATCTCTCCAGCCCATATCTTTTTTTTTTTTTTACAATGTAATTTTTTAAAAAATTAAGTCCGAGGTTAACCTGGGTTACTTTGTAGACCATGTTCTAATAAAACAACCAACCAAGAGGACTCAGTACTTGCCTACCACTCAGGGTCACCTGAGTTGTGGCTTCACCATCTGTCATTCCTCCTGCCCCCACAGCTACATGACACTGTCTCAAAAAATTTAAAAGAGAACAAGGATGTTAAATCTGTTTCATTTTTATTGGGGCTGAGGGAAAGTGCTTGCCCTGAGTTTAACCTCCAGCACCATATAAGCACACAGTGTTTTTGTTTGTTTGCTTTTGTTGTTGATTTGCTTGCTAAAGTCTTGGCCTTCCCCCCCCCACACACACACCCTCTCCCTGTCCTCTCCCTTCCTTATCCTCCTTCTTTTCTTTCCTTTCCCTCCCTACCTCCCCCTCCTCCCCCCTTCACAAGGTGTCTGTTCTAGAACTTATATGTAGCCAAGGATGGCCATGACCTTCTTATTTTCCTGTCTCCACTTTCTGAATATGGGCATATGCTATACTACCCAGTTTAAGCAGTGTTAGAGTTGAACCCAGGACTTCATGAATGCTAGCAAGAAAATGCACTCTACACCTGAACCTAGAGCTCAGTGACTCAGCTAGACTGTTGCCCAACAAGCCTTAGGGATTCTCTTGCACTGGGATGAAAGGCTTTTGCTATATTGCTCAGCTTTTGCATGAGGACTGGTAAGTAAACTCAGGTCGCCATACTTTCCATAGCAAGTACTTTACCAACTAAACAGTCTTCCCCCAGCCTCCTTTTCTGCTATTTTTGTTTTTATACTGTGACTCTGTGTGTGTTGCTAGAGATCAAATCAAGGGCTTTTGTACATGTTAGGCAAATGCTCTATCACTGGAATATACTAAACCAGTCCTATGGCTTAAGATTTTAACATTTTTAGATTTTAGAGACAGTGTCTCGTATAGTAGCCCAGGCTGACCTCCATGTCACTATTTAGTCAAAGATTAGAAGGTAACTAATGGAACTGCAGGCATTCACTACTCCAACCAGTCTAGCTTGATTTGATTTTTTTTTTTGTTTTATTTTTATTTTATGAACATTGATTGGTGTTTTGCCTACATATATATCTATATGAGGGTGTCAGATCCCCTGGAACTGGAGTTACAGACAATTGTGAGCTGCCATGTGGGTGCTGGGAATTGAACTCAGGTCCTCTGAAAAAACAGCCCAATCTCTCCAGTCCTCCAGCTTGATTTTTTAAATTAGGCTTATTAGACTTCAGAATTTTGTGTTACAGATGCCCAACCAGTCAAATCTATGCAAATATCCCCAAATTACCTCCTGCCCCCTTCCAACATTTATACCACTTTTGGTCTCAACTGCTTCAGAATAGAATTATTCAACCTATAGTTGCTGAGCTGATTCACACTAGTATTGATAACCTGTGTAAAATGTAGTCAGCTGATTAATCCTTAGGAATGGCTAACTCTTTCCATACCAGGAAAGGAGGGTTGCTGGGAAGAATGAACTGGGTTTTGAGTGACAGGATATGACTAAGAGATTTAGAATTACAGCCTTGAAATATCAAAAGCTCCATGATTTGAGGAGCTGTGGCTGTACATAAAAATCTCATAAAGTAAATCTGAAATACCTTTGAAAATCATAGAATATAGTGCAAGTTTGAAAATAAGTATTGCTATTTTCTTACAAAATATTCTAAAAGACAATTGAGACTTCAGGTGTGACTTGCTGTTTTAAAGCCTGGGTCTGGTTCCTTGTTTTAGCAGTGCTTATAGTCTGTGTCCTCTCTCATTACTGAGCTGTGGGGACAGGATGAGGACTTCTTCTGAGAGCTGTGGGATGGTGCTCATCCCAGATCTGATACTGAGGACATCAAATAGAATGCCTGCTGGGCTTGGACACTGCAGTCTCCTGCAACCTTTAATCATACTGAACTGCAGAACCTGCCCTTTAACCCAGAAGTTTTCTCCTTTTTGATCCTAAGAAGCTAATGCATGTTATCTTATCAGAAATTATCTGGTTTGGGGGAATTCTATATGCTTGCTTGTTTTTAACAGAGTTTGACTGTGTAGCCCAGCCTGCCTGGAATTCCATATGTAGCTCAGTCTGGTCTTGAATTTGTAGTCCTCTTGCCTTAGCCTCCCAGGTGTGCTACAATTATAGGTATGTACAACCACTCTAGGCTTAGTTTGTTGTTGGTGGTAATGGTTTCGTTTTTTGTTTTTTGTTTTTTTAGTATAATCTTTTTTATATAAACCTTCATGATAACCTGAATATAGGAAGTTGTATACTTCACATAAATTACAAGGGATAATTTGAATTGGATGTATTTGTTGTTACTTGTTTTGGTTTTAGAGATATTTTGTTTTGTTTTGAGATAGGGTCTCACTATATAGCTCAGGCTAGCTTTCAGCTAGCTATATAGCCAGGTGGGCCTCAAATAAATATAAGTCTAGTCTGAATAATATTTAAAGTCATAGTCTAGTACAGACAAATGGGCAAATGGACAACAAAATACAAAACAGAAGATTTCTGTATTTACCCACTTGATTATGCTCAGTGTGCTAGGGTGAAACCTGAGAGTTACTAAGAATAACCTCGAATGTGCAGGCAGTCGGCTCTGGGTGTGGGAGAGGGAACAGTTCTGACTCAGATGCTGCGTGCTCCTGCCTGGGTCCTCAGCAGCTCCGTCTGTCTCCTAGCTTCAAGGTAGCTTGGACTCATTACTCACTTTTGCTGAGGTTTTGGAGGTCAGAGGGCTTTGGCACTCCCTGGAAGGAAAATTGTTTTTATTAAATTAGATAATAATTTAGATTTGTTTAGCTTTAAGAAGAGTAGGACCTATTCTGTTCCCCTTAAAGTAAGTGATTTTTGTCTTTTAAGCTTAGTTTTCTGCTTCTCGAGTTGTTGTATGATTTTTTTTTCTTCCTTTTTTAGGGGGCAAGGGTTTTATTCTGTAGCCATGGCTGGCCCGGAACTGTCACTGTCAGTGTAGCCCATACTGGCCTCAAACTCAGGATAATTCTTCTATTTGCACCTCCAAGTGCTAGGATCATAGGTGTGAGCCATGCTTCCAACTCCTCCCTGCCTTCTGATCACAGTCTCTCCGCTTGGTCTAAAAACAGACAGAGAATATCTGGCATTGCAGCCAAACAAGAGAAACTACTGCTTTAATCTTGACTCATGGAAGATTCTCTCTCCACAGATTTTTGCAGCTCAAGTGGCAGCCCTTCCTTCCAGCCAATCAAAAGCCACATAACCATTCCAACAGCTCATGTGATGCCTTCTACTTTGGGGGCCTCTCCTGCCAAACCAAATTCTACACCTTCCGGGCCTTCTTCCACTAAACTCCCCTTGACAGGATTGACTGAAGGTGTGGGGATGACAAGAAACGGAGACTTCGGAGCAGTGAAACGTTCTCCAGGCCTATCAAGAGACTTTATGTACCTCCCTAGTGCTGCTGGAGACAATGGGGTTCAGCAGTCCTGGTTTCCAGCAGTGGGCCATGAAAGAGAGGGAGAGATGAGGAAGTTTGATGTTTCTAGCATGGAGTCTACCCTTAACCAGCCAGCCATGCTAGAGACATTATATTCAGATCCACATTACCGAGCCCATTTCCCCAACCCAAGACCTGATACAAATAAGGATGTATACAAAGTGTTGCCAGAATCCAAGAAGGCGCCGGGTAGTGGTGCAGTATTTGAGCGGAATGGACCACATGCTAGCAGCAGTGGGATGCTCCCTTTGGGACTCCAGCCTGCTCCTGGGCTTTCCAAGTCACTATCATCTCAGGTGTGGCAACCAACTCCTGACCCTTGGCATCCTGGAGAACAATCCTGTGAACTCAGTACTTGTCGACAGCAGTTGGAATTGATTCGTTTACAGATGGAACAAATGCAGGTAGAGAGCTATTTCTTGAATTTTGCATGTTGTGTTCCTCCTTGAACTTCATAATCTTTGTCTTACACGTTTTAGGGTGTTTGGTTGGTTGGTTGGTTTGGTTTGGCTTGGTTTGGGTTTTTTGTGACAGCATTTCTATATGTAGCCCTGGCTGTATTATTATTACATTTATATGTGAGTGGGGATTTGTGCATGTAAGTGCGGTGAACAAGAAGGCCAGAAGAGGGTGTGGATCCCCTGGAGCAGGAGTTAAAGGCAGTTGTGAGCTTCCTGACATGGGTACTAGGAAGTGAACTCAGGTCCTCTGGGAGAACAATACATGCCCTTAATTGCAGAGCCATCTCTCCAGCCTACTTTGCCCTTAACAAGTTTTAACTATAAAAAAAAACTTTGTGAATAAAGATGATGTTTATAGACAGGAAAAGAAAATGTAGTTATTGGCCATTGAGCCTGTTGGTGGTCTGATAAAAGACCAGATATGTTCTCCAAAGTAGAGAATTAGAGGGAAGCCAAGGGTTAGGACACTGACACCATCACATGCTTATTGTATGCTGCTTGCTTCCATCTGTAGAACTGGATTTAATTCTCATAGCACTTAAGGAACTAATAGGAGAAACTTTATAGTCATGGAGAATAAAGCTTCTCAGGGTCAGCAGAAGTGAGGATTAAAGATCATCTTTTTTTGTTTTGTTGTTTTGAGACAGGGTCTCTCTGTGTAGTCCTGGTTGTTCTGGAGCTTGCTGTATAGACCAGGCTGTTATTGAACTCAAGGAGAGCCACCTGCCTCTGCCTCCCCAGTGCTGGTATGAAAAGTTACCACATCCAGCCCTAAAGATTATCTTTGAAGGGCCAGTGAGATTGGTCAGCAGGTAAAGGCACTGCTGTAAAGTCCTGGAACATGAGTTCCATCTCCAGAACCCATGTAAAGGGAGAAGGAGAGAACCGACTACACAGTTGTCTGCTGACATTCATCTATGTTCCCTCCCTGACACACACCAACATTCGAAGCTGGATGTGGTGGGACTAGACCCTACCTTGAGAACAACATGGGTGGGGAGGGGCAATGTATTTGAACTCTTGGTTGGACTTTTTTTTTAAAGATTTATTTATTTATGTATGTGAGTACACTGTCGTTATCTTTAGATACACCAGAAGAGAGCACTGGATCCTATTACAGATGATTGTGAGCCACCATGTGCTTGCTGGGAATTGAACTCAGGACCTTTGGAAGAGCAGTCAGTGCTCTTAACCGCCGAGCCATCTCTCCAGCACTCTTGGTTGTTTTTTCTTTGTTGTTGTTGTTAGACTGTCCCTGGTGCCTCTTCACTTGTGCTGCTGAAGAATGAGAAGGGAGGAAGCAGGGTGTATTCTCCTCCCCTGATCTGTGAGCTCCTGATTTAATAACTGACCTTAGAAACTAGAAACTTTCTGAGCTGAGAGTTTAGTTGGCAGATATCTGCCTGGCTAGTTCTTTCCAGTCTTGCATCAGGGCTAAAATTATTTTTAAAACATTGACTTTGTCAGGCTGAGCCAGACTAGACCTTGACTTCCAATCCTAACTGACTGTTACTCAGGTGTTTCCAGATACCTGTGGTCAGGCTCAAACCTCCCTGGCCTATTTGTCTTGCAGCTTCAGAACGGAGCCATCTGTCACCATCCTGCTGCTTTTGCTCCATTACTGCCCACCTTAGAGCCAGCACAGTGGATCAGCATCTTGAACAGTAATGAACATCTCCTGAAGGAAAAAGAGCTCCTTATTGACAAGTAAGACGACAGGGGTGTTGAAAGACTGGGCCCTGCTCAGGCAGGGCCCCAGGCCAGGGTATGTGTGACCCCACTTCATCGCCTTGTTTAAGCCCTTGCATTTCCTCAAAGTAGAGCCTGGTTGATGTGCTTAGTCTTGCAGGGGCTCTGTGGAAGGAAGGCTTGGGGAGTTGAGGGGAGTGGTTCATTGCAGCTAATCTTTCCTTGGTTTTTCCCATTAAACTTTTTCTCATTTGATCCTACCTTTTCAGCAAAATATAATGTCCAACATACTTTTGAGGTATAATGGTATAGGATACATAACTAATATAATGTTCTAGAATCAAGGTCTAAGGAACGTTACCCTTCTATCTAAGGAAAGGGACTCATTCTGTAAAGGAGTTAATGTCGGGATCTCAAGTCTGACTATGTTGGTTTTTCAGGCAAAGGAAACATATCTCTCAGCTGGAGCAGAAAGTGCGAGAGAGTGAACTCCAAGTCCATAGTGCCCTTTTGGGCCGCCCTGCCCCCTTTGGGGATGTCTGCTTGTTGAGGCTACAGGTAAACATAGCCCCCATGACAGCATTCTTTTTACTATAATTTAGTATTTTCCCTGTGCTTAGATATCCAGGAAATACAAAAGGAATCAAATGGCAAAGGTGTCCTGCCCTTAAAGAGAAAACATCTTAAACTTTGCTGAGTGCTTGAGAGGTTAAAAAAGGCTTCGGGGCAAAGTTCAGATGTCTTGGTATTAGAAGATCCTTGGAAAGCAGAGAACTGCAGATATTAAGGTCCTAGCATCAAGTGATTATCTTAGAAGTCCTTGTGTTTGATGTGTGTGTGTGTGGGGGGGGTGTTAAAAAAAGATTGACGTGTATGAATGTGTTGCCTGCATGTATTTATGTGCACAGTACAGTATTCATGCCTGGTGCCTGAGGAAGTCAGAAGAAGATGTGCAATTGCTACAAGTAATCTAAACCATTGTGCCTCTCGTTAGCCCCTATGTGCCTGTGGAAGCCAGAAGAGGGCATCAGAAATCCTGGAATTAGAGTGACAAATGATTGTAAACTGTTATATGGATGCAAGAATCAAACCTCGGTCCCCTGTAAGAGCATTCAGTATTCTTACTGCTGAGCCATCTCTACAACCTGATAGAACTCTTTTGTTTGTTTTTCTTTTCTTTTTGGTTTTTCAAGACAGGGTTTCTCTGTGGAGCCCTGACTGTCCTGGAACTCGCTCTGTAGACCAGGTCATCCTCAAACTCGGAGATCTGCCTGCCTCTGCCTCCTGAGTGCTGCTATCAAAGGTGTACACAACCACCGTCCTACATTCTTAGAATCTTAATCTGTCAGCCTAGCCAAATAGAGTGGCTGAGGCAGTGGGAGGTTTAGAGCTCTTCCCATTTGTATCCCTTTGTATCTAGGAGCAGCTTCCAGAAAACCATTTTCTCACAGGGGTCACTGTCCATTAGGATTGAAAAGGAATCTGCTTTATAAACTGAGATTGTGCCATTTTGTGCTTTTGAGTGATGAATATCGGATTATAGTATTAAGTCCTGTTCAGGGCTGGAGAGATGGCTCAGCGGTTAAGAGCCCTGACTGCTCTTCTAGAGGTCCTGAGTTCAGTTCCCATCAATCACATAGTGACTCACAACCATCTGTAACGGGATTCGATGCCCTCTTCTGTTATGTTTGAAGAAAGTGACAGTGTACTGAGTACTCACATAATACAATAAATAAATCTTTAGCCAGGCGGTGGTGGCACATGCCTGTAATCCCAGCACTTGGGAGGCAGAGGCAGGTGGATTTCTGAGTTTGAAACCAGCCTGGTCTACAGAGTGAGTTCCAGGACAGCCAGGGCTATAGAGAGAAACCCTGTCTTGAAAAAACAAAAACCAAAAAGAAGGGGAGGGAGGGGCTGTTCAATCCAATAGCATCAAACTATCACCTACTTTACTGATGAGAACAAAGATGAGGAGAGGGAGTCAGGCTTCCAGCCTGAGTCTTGGGATGTTTGTTTGTGGTCCCTCCTCAGTGCTGGGTCTCCTTGGGTATTGCTGTGGGTTTTGTTTTGATTTAATTTTATTTATATTTTTATGTGTATGGGTATTTTGCCTGCATGTATGACTATGTACCATGTGTGTGCCTGGTGCCCATGGATGTCAGAAGGGGGCTTCAGATCCCATGGAACCGTAATTACAGGTGGTTGTTAGTTGCCATTTGGATGGTGGTACTGAACTGGGGTTTTCAGCGAGAGCAGCCAGTGTTCTTAACCACTGAGCCATCTCTCCCACCCCCAGTATTGCTGTTAAAACAGTGGTTCTCATATTTGAGTGTACATCTGAGACTCTTGGAGCGCTTGCCACAGCACAGATTACTAGGTTCTGTTCCAAAGCTTAACAAATTCAAGGAATGAGTGATCCTGACTCTCTTGGTCCTAGAGAAGAAGCACTGCTTGTAGAAATCACTGGAGAAGGGTGCATGGCTTAGAATGTGGTTGGAATGTGTAATTACAGAAACCAGTTAACGTATTAAGAATGTTTTTGGCAGGAGTTGCAGCGAGAGAACACTTTCTTACGGGCACAGTTTGCACAGAAGACAGAAGCCTTGAGCAAAGAGAAGATGGAGCTTGAAAAGAAACTCTCAGCTTCAGAAGTTGAAATTCAGCTCATCAGGGAGTCTCTCAAAGTGACACTACAGAAGCATTCGGAGGAGGGGAAGAAACAGGAGGAAAGGGTGAGCTGAGAAGCTGATGGCTCTCTAAACCACAGGAGAGACGGGAGTCAGCCCTCTCGGCCACATAGTCTCTCCTGCTTCTAGTCTGTTCTCCAACCAAGAGAAGCAGTTAGGTGAGACTTCACTGGCCTCTCACACAGGGCCAGTCAGAGATGGAGCTCTGCTTCATTTCTACAAGATTGCTCCAGTCAGGGAGAGCTGTACAATCCCTCGCCAGCCCAGGTTCCGTTGTGCTGCCAGCTCTGGAGGGAAACAGCCTGGGCACAGATGTAACAGATGGCACATAGCAGAGGTTCAAGTGCCTGGGGTAAACCTAACTCCATTCAGTCTGGTATCTCTTCATCCTGCTGAAAAGTAGGGAAAGATTTCATGCTTGCAGCAAGATTGTGAGTTTGTCAGTCCTCTTAGAACTCTTTAGGAGAAAATTTGTCACCATTAGGGAAGGTCTTTAAAATTGTGGGTTTCTGTTGGTTCTCTAACTCATAGCTTTCTCCAGAAGTATTCTTGGGGAACTAATTGAGCCCTAGGCTACTTGTATAAGATTCAGTTCCAGCAGGGCTGCTCTGTTTGTTTTTGTTTTGTTAGTTTTTTGAAGCAAGGTCTCTGTGTAGCACTGTAGAGTCCTGGAACTGGCTCTACAGATCAAGCCAACCTCAGACTCAGATCTGCCTGCCTCAGCCTCCGGAGTAGTGGCCACCACCACCCAGCCAGTGCTTCTTTCTTTAAACTCCACTTGTTCATTTGGGGCAAGTACACAGAGGGTACTGTAGGAATTGGTACTCTCCCCTTTCATGGTGTGGGTCCTGGGAATTGAACTCAGGTCATCAGAGTTGGTGACAGGTGCTTTTACCCATTGAGCCACTGGCCTTGATTTCATAGAAACCTGCTTCTGACACAGCAGGCGTTCTTTTGCCCTTTTATTCAGTCCAAGACTCCAGCCCATGTGTGACACCACCCACATGTGGGGTGGGTCTTTCCACCTCAAGTAACCTAATCTAGCTAAATCTTTCACAAACAAGGCAAAAAGATTATCTCCTCAATGGTTCTCAATCCTATTAAGTCTGTACGGAAGACTTTCTGCGAAAAAATCCCCACAATGGGCGGGAGAGATGACTCAGGGGTTAAGAGCACTGACTGCTCTTCCAGGGGTCCTGAGTTCAATTCCCAGCAACCACATGGTAGCTCACAACCATCTTTAATAGGGCTCCCATGCCTTCTTCTGGTGTGTCTGAAGACAGCTACAGTGTACTCATAAAATAAATATTTTAAAAAAATACTGTCTTCTTAAAAAAAAATTCCCACAATGGAAGGAGAAGACCAACTCCTGAAAGTTCTCCTTTGACCTCCACACATGTGCCACAGGTACCTTCACACACACCATATATAGACACAGTAATCATTTAAAATGGGGAGATGTCTGGCACAGTGGTACATGACTTTAATCCTTTTAGCACTCAGGAGGCTGAGGCAGGCATAGTTCTGTGAGTTTGTGGCCAGCCTACTCTGTATAACAAGTTCTAGGCCAACTAAGGCAACATAGTGAGAACATGTCACTAAAAAATAAAAATAAAGAGGCCGTAGAGATGGATTAGCAATTAAGAGTACTGATTACTCTTCCAGAGATCCTGAGTTCAATTCCCAGCAACCACATGGTGGCTCACAACCATCTGTAATGGGATCTGATGCCCTCTTCTGGTGTGTCTGAAGACAACTACAATGAACTCATAAATAAAACAAATAAGTCTTTAAAAACTATAACACATTTTATTTTAAAGATTTTAATTTTATTTATGTGTGTGAATGTATGCCATATATGTGAAGGTTCCTCCTGCATTGACTCTTCTGGAACTCGAGTTATAGGAGGGCATGAGCTGCCTGACATGGGTGCTTTCTTACCTGCTGAGTCAGTTCAGGCAGCACTGGATTTTTTATTTGGTTTTGGTCTTGGTTTTTGGTCTTACTGTTTTACATTGGTATCTGTACATATGTGTGTGTGTGTGTGCCTGTGTGTGTACAAGGTTTTAGATACCTCTGGAGCTGGAGTTGCAGGTGATAGACACCTCTTGATGTAAGCTCTAGGAACCAAACTGAGGTCCTTTGGAAAAAGAATATCTCACCTTACAAACTGGGAGTGTATGTGTAGATTACCACACCCAGGCTACCTACTTTTGTCTCTTTTCTTACTTTTTTTTTAAAGATTTATTTATATGCTTATATTGTACCTGTCTTCAGACACACCAGAAGAGGGCATCAGATCCTATTGTAGATGGTGTGAGCCACCATGGGGTTGCTGGGATTTGAACTCAGGATCTCTGGAAGAGCAGTCAGTGCTCTTAACCACTGACCTATCTCTCCAGCCCAACCTCTTTTTTTTTTTTTTTTTTTTTTTTTAAGATCTATGTAACCTTGCTGGTCTCAAACTCAGGAAGATCCACCAACCTTGACTCCTGAGTGCAGCACCACACCCAGCTTGTCTTTTTATTTTTTTAAATACTTTACTTGCATTTTATTGTGATCACTTTATCTTTTTGACTTTCAATTTAGAATGGATTTATCATTTTTTAGTAACCTTCCCAGTTGATCTTGGTACAACATGAAATGTGTAAGAAGTATAGCTTTAGTGCTTAATGATCACCGCTTAAATCTGAGATGTCACTTTTACAGACTGTACTTCATATTGTCATATCCTTGGGAGGAAGAGTAGAGATATGTCTCTGCTCTGACAGAAATCATCTGCCTCAACTTTTCTTTTTTTTTTGTTCCCCCCCAGCTTCCATATTTGTAAGCCAAAGAAAACATCTTCATTCAACAATACTTTATTGAATTCCTGCTGAGAATTCAATGCTTTAGGAAGAGGATAATTTAACAAAATGGATATAATCCATAGAAATAGCCATTCCTCTTAAAGAATTTATACTATTAGACAGATGATTATGTCACGGCAGTGCCACAGTTTGTTTTTAATGCACACCTGTGTTTTGCCTACAAATATGTTAGCGTGCCACATTCATGTAGTGCTCTTGGGGCCCAGAAGAGGGTACCAAATCCCCTCAAACTGGACATACAGGTAGTTTTGAGCCACCATGACAGTGCTGGGAATAGAACAAGGGGTCCTCTGCAAGGGCAGCTCTTAACTGCTGAGTCATCTCTCCCGCCTAGATATTAGTTTGGTTTTTGTTTTGTCTTCTTTTGTTATTTTTAATTTTTTTTTATTTATTTATTTATTTATTTTTATTTATTTATTTATTTGGTTTTTTTTAAGACAAGGTTTCTCTCTACAGCCCTGGCTGTCCTGGTACTCACTCTGTAGACCAGGATGGCCTCAAACTCAGAAATCCTCCTGCCTCTACCTCCCAAGTTCTGGGATTAAAGGTGTGTGCCACCACTGCCCAGCTAAAGTTAAATTTTTATTTAAGGGATTTTGATTCCTTTGCTATCCATCCAGGTCAGTCAGGTTCAAGATTTCTGAAAATAGCCTTTCCAATGAAAGATGCTTAATCCATTTGTGCTATCAGCCCTATATGCTTTTATCTCTCTTTCAATTAAAGACACAGTCATGGCAACTTTATGATTCTCCACAGAAGAATTTCTGGCAATTTCTTCAAATAGTTTACTTTAGAAACCATTTTAAAGTAGATCTGCCTCTCAGTTGCTGATCAAGGGTAGAGACAGTAGTCACTGATAACCTTAAAGGAATAAATAAAACAGACATGATGTTTTCTTTCACTAGGTCAAAGGTCGTGATAAACATATCAATAATTTGAAAAAGAAATGTCAGAAGGAATCAGAGCAGAACCGGGAGAAGCAACAGCGTATTGAAACCTTGGAGCGCTATCTAGCTGACCTGCCCACCCTAGAAGATCATCAGAAACAGACTGAGCAGGTAGAAACAATCTCTGGCTACACCAGGAGTAAACAGGGAGTGGCAAGGCAAGGGAACCGTCTCATTATCCCTGAGTTCTTGAAAGGAATATCCCGAAGGAGTCATGTCTAGCTAGATTTACAACTGGATGCATTTTATTTTTTCAATTGAGACACAGTCTATGTAGTCCTGGCTATCCTAGAACTCACTATGTAGAACAGACTGGCCTCAAACTGAGAGAGATTACCTAGGATTAGAGAGCACTGGGATTAAAGGCCTGCCCAATTTGGCTTGTTTCTGAGAAAAAGAGGGTGTCATAGAAAAGCCCTGGCTGGTCTAGAACTCACTATGTACAACGGGCTGGCTTGAACTCACCGAGGTTACCTGCCTCTTGCTTGGATTAAAGGCATGTGCCACCACACCTAGCTTCAGAGCTCCAGATGCTGAGATAGCTACTCATTCTTTCTTGACTAAGCATGGGGTCCTGTTTCCTAGCTTAAGGATGCTGAGTTAAAGAACATAGAACTGCAAGAGAGAGTGGCTGAGCTGGAGACTGTGCTGGAGGACACCCAGGCAGCCTGCAAAGAGAAGGAGGCCCAGCTGGAAAGTCTGAGACAAAGAGAAGCAGAATTTTCCTCTGCTAAACATAGGTAATGCCCTGTGTGCTTGGGGGAAGGAGGGTGTTTGGTTCTGGTGCAGTGTTAACTCTTGCATGTTTAACAGTGTTCATTTTGAGTGAATGTGAAAACCCCTTTTTTCTAAGAGCTTTGTTTTCTTTGAATTGAAAGTTACATATGAGCAGGGAATTTATCTTTGTAGCATAGTGGGGGATTTATCATAGTATGATTAGGAGAACCCACCTCAGTGCTTCAAACAATCCTTGAGAGCCTGGTGTGGCAGTGCACACCGTAATCAAAGCTGTTGCACTTGGGAGGTAGAGGCAGACAGATCTTTATGAGTTCAAGACCAGTTTACTCTACATAATTCCAGGCCAGCTAAGGACTGTCTCAAAGCAATGAAAATAGTTTGTTAAGTAGGAAATGAAATCATGTGTATTTTCAGAAATGAATCTTGGTGCTAAGCCTTAGGAATTATCCACATTGTGAGTCTGTAAGGTGAAGGCTACCAGGAGCATGCATCTGTCTTTGTTATCAGCTCAGAATTGATTTAGGAGGTGTTTGTTTGTTTGTTTGTTTCTACAGATTGATTTATTTGTAGGAGTACACTGTAGCTGTCTTCAGATACACCAGAAGAGGGCATCAGATCCCATTACAGATGGTAATGTGTTTGCTGGGAATTCGAGACCTCTGGAAGAGCAGCAGTCAGTGCTCTTAACCACTGAGCCATCTCTCTAGCCCTTTTTGTTTGTTTTTAGGGGGGGGGGTGTTGAGACAAGGTCTTACTCTGTAACCTTGGCTGGCCTCAACCCACCTGCCTCTGCACCCCAAGTGTTAGGATCAAAGATGTCAGAATTGTTTTTGATTGATAGGATAGTCTCTGAGAACAAAAAAAATGTTATAGTGTACTCTTGGTGCATCTTGGATGTTAACACTTTCTGAAAAGGATGGATGTATTTCAGCAGCCTCTTGGAGTGAATGTTTCCAATGGGTAGATTGGATTGCTCATTCTTTGACAGGCACAGTGACTCTCTTGTTTATTTCTGTGATGAATTATGCTAGAAGTGGTTTTGAGGAGCCAGTTGGAGGAGTCATTGGTTGAAACCAGAATTGGAGGATTGTTGTAGTTTCATCTTTGTTGCTATGATAAAAAATATACTGACTAAGCAATAGGGGGGGGGAAAGGTTTATTTCATCTTACACTTCAGTTTACAATCCATCATTTGGGGGAAGGCAGGGACCCTCCAGGAAATCTGCTTCCTGGCTCAAACACAGGCTCATGCTTAGCTAACATTTTTTTTGAGGTCTTATTTGTATTTTTGTATGTGTATCTGTGTGCTGGTATATGTCCATGAGTGCAGATACCTGTAGAGGCCAGAGACATCAGATCCTCTTGGACCTGGAGTGACAGGTATTTGTGAGCTGCCCAACATAGGTGTCCAACAAACTCAGGCCCTCTGCAAGAACTGGGTGCTTTCACACTGGTTAAACCATGCCTCCAGCCAAGCTATATTTCTTTCTTTCTTTTTTTTTATTAGATATTTTCTTTATTTACATTTCAAATGTTATCCTCTTTCCTGGTTTCCCCTCCAAAAACCCCCTATCCCTTCCCCCCAAGCTAGATTTTTTTATATAGCCCAAGACCATCCGACTAGAAATGGTTCCTTCCCATAGCCAATCTGATCTTGAAAATTCTTCAGTCAAGGCTTTGAGGGTATCTCAAAATGAGTTCCCCTAAGATGATTCTAAGTTGACCATTAAAGATAACTTAGGACAGGGACAAAGCTGGCTCTTCCTTATATAATAAGCATCAAGAAAAAAAAGAGATGTGTTTTGTTTTGTGATAGGGTCTTGTAGCTTGACTTAATACTTGCTGTGGAGTCCAGCAAATCCATTTCCTCTGTTTTCCAGGATATGCTAGAATTTCAGGTATATACCACCATGCCCATCTAAGAGAGTACTTGTCTATTTTTCAATTATTTTTTAAAAATTTTTTGTTTGTTTGTTTTTTGGTTTTTCGAGACAGGGTTTCTCTGTGTAGCCCTGGCTGTCCTGGAACTCACTCTGTAGACCAGGCTAGCCTCGAACTCAGAAATCTGCCTGCCTCTGCCTCCCAAGTGCTGGGATTAAAGGCATGCTCCACCACTGCCTGACTAAATTTTTTTATTTTTTAAACTTTTTTTTGCTTTTGTTTTTTGAGACAGGGTTTCTCTATGTAGCCCTGAATGTCTTGGAACTCACTTTGTAGACCAGGCTGGCCTCCAACTCACAGAGATCCACCTGTCTCTGACTCCCAAGTGATAGGGTTAAAGACATGCACTACCACCATCTAGCTCAAATTTTATTTTTTAATGTGAAAACAGAATACAAGAGCCTTTGACAAATACAGAGTTGATATATTGTGCAGATAGATTCTGGATCCTGGTAAAGAAAACTAAATTTGAATATCATCTGTCAGGGGCACCCTATTATCACATAATCCTCAGCTGTGGGTAGCAGGGTAAAATTGTTTTGCTTCAAAGACATAGAAAATAGTAGAACCAAGAGTTAAAAGCCACAGTGGAGACTGGGGAGATGGCTCAACGATTAAAAGCACAGGCTGTTCTTCCAGAGGTCCTGAGTTCAATTCCCAGCAACCACAAGGTGGCTCACAACCATCTGTAATGGGATCTGGCCTAGGAATGTGTATGCAGCAGAACATTCATACATTAAATAAATAAAATTAAAAAAAAAAAAGCCACGATCGTTCTTAGAAGAAGAAATTGTCTTTCAGCTTTCAAGATAAACAGTCTATGGAGGAAGCCAGTGGAGAAAGCTTCAAAGTGGAAATGGAATCCCAGCAGAAGGAATGTGATTCCCTCCGAAAGGTGACTAGGGTTTTTGAGTCTGGCCCGGGCAGGCTGGGAGGGAAGAAGAGATTGTATACTGGGAAGGAACCTGGAGTTCCTGGTCTTGAGCTGCCCAGGGTCTGCTCGAAAGAGCTTTCCTCTCTTCTGAGAAGTCAGTCTTGTGTAGTAAGTTTACATTTAGATATTCAATCTTATCACAGGCAGATTGCTTATCAAGAATATACACAAAAGTTAGGGGCAACATGCCCATCAAATGAACCAGAACGGTGTGCACTGAATCCCGGGTGCACTGTGGCTGTGGTTCAGATCCTGGAGAAACTGCTAATGTTTATCAAAACGTTAGCACTGGGGAGGTGGCTCAGTTTCTCTACTCAGAAAATAATAGAGATCCAGTAACCTGCTGTGAGACAGGCTAGCAAAAAACAGCTAGAAATGGTCCAGAGACTATGTGAACCTTTGAGACACAGAAAGCTGACACTGTTTAGAGTCTCTCCTGGAATAGTCACTGTGACCAAAGCTCTAACCCCATACCCATTGTAGGTAGCCCAGGATAGGGAGACCCACTAAGCTGAATCTGTGCTTTTGAAGAACATGTGTGCTGGGAGTTCCTTCCACTGACCTGCAGTCATCAGGTGAAGGCCTAGTGCATTCCTCTGTAAACCTCTATTACGGCCAGAGCACAGTCAACGAAGACCAGGAGTCTGAGTTAGATTTCTGTAGGTTGTGCTAACCAGTCCTCACCCTGGTCTCACAGTGGGTTATAGACGGTCTTGGATTGAAACCGTAGCCTTGTGCTTGTAGCCTTTCTTGATAACTTTGCCTTCCAGATCGTGGAGAGACAACAGCTGAAGATGGAGCAGCTGCTCGCCCAAGTCCAGGTGAGCGGACGCCTAGAATTCAGCTTCTCAGCCCCTTCTCGGCCTTCTTGTTTGCTTCTTGTTTGCTGTACAAGAAGGAAACAGTGCTTCCGAGTCTCCAGTTTTGTTGAGATGACAGATATGATAACAGTTTTCTGACAGCGGGCCCATATCACCTTGGGGGTGGGGGGTGAATTCAGGAAAGTCAGTGGGAGGAGGGAGGTCAAGGACAAGGTTCTGAAGATCCTGAGGATGAATGATGAGGCATTTGCCCAACAAAGAGGAGCTGACTAGGATGGTACCAGAATCCTATGGGAGGAACGTCAGAGTGTGAAGCCCCGTAGTTTATAAACAGGAAACTGCAGCCACTTTGATACTGTTGAACTACAGCAGGTACTGCTTACCAGTGAGGAAACATTTTGAGAAATGTGCAGTTAGATGATGTCATCTTTGTGAGCATCACAGAGTGGACTGCTAAGACACTTCATCACTAGACTGTATCTGATAGACCTCGTTGCCTTCTGCAGTCGGCCATTGATCAGAACATCCTTGTGCAGTGCGTGCCTAGGTTGAGTTTAAGTGGAGAGCTGAGCATAAGAGATTACGGGAAGGCCTTCTCTAGCCTACAGTGTTAGCATCTGTTTTTATTTTTCTATTTTATTTTGCCTGCATGTATGTATGTGTTCTGTGTATGTTCCTGGAGCCCACAGAGGTCGGAAGGGATGTCGGTTCCCCTGAAACTGTAGTTACAGATGGTTGTGAGCCACCATGTGTGCTGAGGGCTTATCCTGGCACCCAGTTTCCCCAGGAAAGTAGTAGAGGTGTATGAGTGGGATTGAGCCCAAAGTTGCTTTGTCTTTGACAATTCTTTAACTCCTGTGACCAGAAGCTACTTACTTTTGGTAATTCTTCAGTCTTTAACCCTTTGCTTTTGTGTAGCCCAAAGCTGCTTACTTTTCGGTAATTCTTCTCTTCCTCTAACTCTGCTGTTCTAAGGCCAAAAGCCTCTGGTTTTTGATAATTTGACTCCAACTTATAGCAGCAGGGGAATTAGAACAAAGCTTAGTTTCCTCTGTCTCCCCTGGCCAAGGGAGAGGTTTGGAGTTCATTAACTCTTTGTGATCCATAGAGAAGAGAAGAGGAAGAAAGAGAGAATCTAAGCATACACATAGACATGCACAGTTACACACACTTTGACTGGGCCTGACCACCTGTCTCAACAATACCACAAGTGTTACATACATTCATACATACATACATATATACATACATACACACACACACACACTATATCTACAGATGTATATAGACAGACAGACTGACAGACTCTCTCTCTCTCTCTCTCTCTCTCTCTCTCTCTCTCTCTCTCTCTCTCTCTCTCACACACACACACACACACACACACAGAGAATTTGGTGGATGGGACTGAGTCCCAAATGCCATACATTTTTTTCTTCTCTCTGGCCTTCTTATACCTTCTTAGACAAAAGTTCTTTATAAAGTTTCCTCATAGATGAAACACTACACAAAGGGGAAGTTGCAAAGGATGTTGATAGTAAGTTCAAAGCAGTGTTTCATTCCATAAGTACATTATAAATTCAAAGCAGCAGTTTCCCATGGCCTTGCTTTGTCACACCTGTGGCTTCATCCCTTAACCAGACTTAGAATGTTTTTCCTTCATCAAAATTTGTTCCAAACCTGCTTTCTTGCTTGCTTGCTTGCTTGCTTGCTTGCTTGCTTTCTTTCCTTCCTTCCTTCCTTCCTTCCTTCCTTCCTTCCTTCCTTCCTTCCTTCCTTCCTTCTTTCCTTCTTTCTTTTTTTAAGAATCAACAGAATGTAGCATCCTAAATTTATCAACTATTTTATGTTAGAAATCTTATGTTAAATTCCTGGTGGATCCACCACCTGAACTAAGTTAGTTCAGGTTAGTACATAGGTTTGTGTCTACCTTGCTCCCTGCAGTCCGAAAGGATGACCAAGCCTGCTTTCTTATCCTAGTGCAATTAGCCCATGACAAGTGAAGGTTTACTGAGCTCTGTTTGTAGCTTTATTTTATAGGGGACTTGCGATGACTTGTATCAGTTTAAGAGTTCTATAAAATCATTACCAGAAATTACGAAATCATCAATCAGTCTACACAGCCTTACTTCATGAGAATACATCTTCATGTTGATCTGTAGAAAATATACCCAATAGGGTGGGCTCATGCCCAGGAATCATTAGGCTATGTAATAGTGACAGGAAAGGCATATCAGCAGCAAGAAGCAATCCTTGGATGAAGTCTCTGGTGACCTTGCATCTCAGAGCTCACTCATCGCAAGCCATGAAAAACAGTGGGCCATCTCCAGAAAACTCACTTGCATCTCTTACCCTTTTCTAGCTGGCTTCTGACACATGTGTGCTGGGAATCAAACCCAGGTCCTCTGTAAGAACAGCAAGTGCTTTTAACTGTGAGCCGTCTCTTCAGCCCCCTACCATGTTAACTTTTAATCTTTAGTGGGTGATGTGAGTCTTATTAGAACATTAATTGTAATGTGGGATGGTGAGGTTTACAGTTCAGGCTCAGCGAGAAGGTGAGCATCTATAAAGAGGCAGTGGAAAGTCTAGTGAGGAGTTGGGGGAATGTGGTATAAGACCTGGTGACAGAGAAGAGGTGAGGGAGACAGATGGAACAAATACCTAGAAGGAATCAGTGACCAACAGGAGGAGGGCTTAAGGGCAGCAAGAGCCATGCAGCACGGCCCTCCAGCCAGGGATAACTCTTGCGCCCTATTTTCGGCCACAGTAGGAGTACTCATTAATTCATTCTCTGAGAAATCTTGAGTGAAATAAACTCAGGTTTTTTTGACTCTAAAAGGTTTTACATATGCATGTGGATTAGTGGGGAAAGCACTTTACTGTGTGTCAGAACCAGAGTTCAGACCCCAGCACCCGTGTAAATGCTGGGTGGGTACGGCAACCCACTCGGAATCCAGTGCTGGGAGTCAGAGCCAGATGCAGGATCCCTGGAGCAAACTAGGTAGCTAGATGAGCTGATTGGTCCGCACTGGGCTCAATGAAGACCTTTCCTCAGAATACGAGGGGAAGAGGAATCACGAAAAGACTCATCAATCTCTGGCCTCCATAGAGAGGGAACATGGGCATGTTTGCTTGCACATGTGCAAAAACACACATGCAACACACACAATGTATATGCAGAAAATAAAAGGGTTTCACACCAAACTGTTGAAATGCATGGAAAAAGCTGCAGGCTGCAGGCCCGCCCTTACGGCTGGGCCCGGGTAGTTCTCAGTTTCAGTTCTTGTCAGGACGGAGTCACACCGGTGAGCATTTAAAATGCCTGGGTTTTAGTTGTCTGTGGCTTATTGAGTGGGTTTTAATCAGTGGTTCTCAGCCTGTGGAATGCGACCTCTTTGAGGTTGATGGACCCTTTCACCAGGGTTGCTTAAGACTGTTGGAAAACACCGATATTTGTGTTATGATTCATAACTAGCAAAATTACAGTTATGAAGTAAAAGTGGAGGTAGTTTTATGGTTAGGGTCCCCACAACATGAGGAACTGTGTTAGAGGAGGCAGCATTGAGAAGAGAGAAGCGTGCTGTAAATGGAAAGTCGCCGGGCTCAGCTCAGCTGTGTGGTAGGTGCACGTCATTGTGTAGCCTAGGTGAGGGGTGATAGCATGCCAGTCAGACTTGTTACTCTTGGTATGTTCTGTACAACATCTTGCCATGTGGTCTTTAGAGCCAAAAGCAAGAACTGGCACAAGAAGAAGGAATAAGCCAGGCATTGAGAGAGGAGGCCCAGCGGAGGGAGACAGCTCTGCAGCAGATGCGCACAGCCGTGAAGGAGGTAAGCATTGGCTAGGCCCGTAGAGCCTCCCCACATCTGATCTCTCCCTCTGCCCAACCCATCCTTACCCTCCAAGAGTGTGGAAGGGGATGGAAGCTCTTAGCAAAGGAATGGGTAGTACCCCTATATTTTCCTTTTATGTTAAAAGCCCTAGGCTTGTCTGAGAATGGCCATAATCACCAAGGAATGCTTTTCAGAGGTAGGATCCCCTCCTTTTCTCCCCCCTCCCCCAATCTTCCTGCAGCCACAGGTTTGTGAGATGGGAGGGAGAGGGAAGAAAACTGATGACTAGGGCGTGGTTGTACACGTGTAATCCCAGCAATTGGGAGGCTGAGACTGAGCACAAGGCCAGCCAGTCTACACACACAACCCCAAAATGAATGAGGAGTTGGTGGTCCTCACAGAGTGAGTAGGGTTCTCCGTAGAGCCCGCTGACCACACTGGCCAAGTGGGAGTGTCTAGGAAGACATCTCCCAGAGCTAGGACTGTTCCTTGGCCAGTGTGTGGGAGGGGCGGAGACTAGAGGTGGGGTGTGGCTGTGGCTGTGTTAAGGATGAGGGAAGGCGAAGATAGCCTTATAGAAGTAGCTGCCCTGCCTAGGAAAGCCTGACTACTACACGGAACACTTGCAGTGTAGAGTGCTAGAGCTTCACCTCCCTGGAGGAGGGCAAGAGGACACAAGTTCAAAGCCAGTCAGGTTTCCATAGTGTGTTCTGGGCCAGCCAGGGCTACCCTGTAACAAACAAAGGAAAGCTGGGAGATATAGCTTGGTTGGTAGAATGCTTGCCTTGCATACAGGAAGCCTTGAGCTATAAACGGGGTAGTGGTATAGACTTGTAACCCCTGAACTAGGAAAAGGTGGAGACAGGAGGATGAAAAGTTCAAGGACATCCTTAGCAATGTAGGAAGTTTGAGGCCAAACTGGGCCATGTGACCGTGTCTCAAGAAAGGGGTGGAGGCTAGATGCCTTTCAGCCCTGGAGCTTCAGGTCTCCTATCTTTGCCATCGACACACCCAGTGGCCACTAGCAGTCTTACTGTCTCCCTTGCCCCTTCATTCCTCTGACAGCCTGTTATCAGGCTGGCTGGTGGCCACTTTTGTCAGGGTGGCAGGGAGAGATTGAAACCAGGGTCTCCTCAGATTTCACTGTTCACGGTAAGCCGTTTCTAATAGCCTGGCTAACAGAGCTGGCCGAGGGACTGGCTTCAGCTAGAGTTCCTAGGGGTGGGAGCATCTTCTCTGGTTCCTGGACCGAAACCTGGAGGCCGATGACTCAGATCCTGCTGAGGAGTAGTTTCCTCTCCAGCGCTGGATCCCTGAGGGCCTGCGCTCAGCCTACATACAGCAGGAGCTAGTGTTTGTAGAGGGAAGGGATTGGGAACATTGCACCAAGCCTGTGTGGGTAGCAATGGAGAGAGACATTGTCTGTGACTCCATTTCTCTTCCACACAAATTCATACCCGTGTACATTACAATACACATTCTCTGGCTCTCTTTGGCTCTTAATCAGTTTATCATTTGTTTGCTTAGCTCTCAGTGCAAAACCAGGACCTGATTGAGAAGAATCTGACGCTGCAGGAGCACTTGCGCCAGGCCCAGCCGGGGTCCTTATCCTCACCAGATGCGGCCCAGCTGGCATATGAGCTGCACCAGGAACTGGCCAGTTGCCTTCAAGATCTGCAAGCTGTCTGCAGCATTGTGACCCAGAGGGCCCAGGGCCACAATCCTAACCTCTCTCTGCTCCTAGGCATTCACTGTGAGTCACCAAAAGCTCCATTGTCTCACCCAGCCAGTGTGGCCGCTCTTACGGTAACTGAACCAGGTGCATAGGTCTGGCCACTACTTTGTGGGAGTTGTCAAAGTAAGTGTACTATAGTGTTTCACAAACAGGCCTCCCTACAGGCTGCCAGGGTGCTTACATGGAGGACAAACAGAAATCTGGCCTTAGGCAACAAGTCCCAGTTTGTTCTGTAAAAGTGTCCTGTCCTTAAAAAATAAAAAGAGCAAGATGCCTTTCAGCCCTGGAGCTTCAGGTCTCCTGTCTTTGCCATCGACACACCCAGTGGCCACTAGCAGTCTTACTGTCTCCCTTGCCCCTTCATTCCTCTGACAGCCTGTTATCAGACTGCCTGGTGGCCACTTCTGTCAGGGTGACAGGGAGAGATTGAAACCAGAACCAGGGTCTCCTGAGTTTGGGGTTGTAGCTTGTAGTAGAGACCTTAGTATATGCAAAGCCCTGGCTCAGCCCTCACAGTGATGGGAAAGTCGTGCCCTAAGGTGATGAGCGTTATGAACTGTCATTCTGCCTGTTCTTCATGAAAGTTTGAATCACCTCATTAGCTGACACTCTTGAAATTCTCTCCTCCTCAGCCACCCAGCACCCAGGGATGCAGCTAGATCTGCAGAAGCCAGATGTGATCAGGAGGAAACTAGAGGAGGTTCAACAGCTGCGCCATGACATTGAGGACTTAAGGACCAGCCTGTCAGACAGCTATGCCCAGGATATGGGAGAAAACTGTGCCACACAGTGAGGAGTGCCAGGGAGGACCTAGGCTGCTGCTAGCCTCGCCAGAAGGTTCCTTACCTGACAGTTCTGCCTTCCGCTGCTGCACCCAGAGGGGAGAGCCTGTATCTGGGGCCAGGGTTGTGAGAAGCCTGCCTGTTTTGCTGTACTCTGGCTTTGCCTTATTGGGTTATGTTTTGCCTGTTATCTTAATTCACTCTTAAAGGCTGAGTTACTAATTAACCTTTTTGCAGATTTCAACTGATAAAGTCCTTACAAGTTGTTCCCAGCTCTAACCTGGCATGAGAAGCAGGCAGGCTGCTGGCCTCCCTCCATCCTCCAGGATGGATCCATGTTCATTCCTATCCATACCTTGGTCCTACTGATGCTCTGTTAAGAGAGGCCTAAAGGGGTAAAGTAGGAGTAGCAACCTTCTAAGAATTCTCAGGCCCCTTGTATCAGCCTTCCTGGGAACTCAGCTGGCTTTCTGGGTTTTCTCAGGTACCTGCTTCCTCAGGGCTGTTGTTCCCACAGAGGCCTCAGCAAAGGCCCTACTATGATTACTGGCTTGGGGACTACAGCAGGGCTCCTCAGCCTGCCTGCTCTGCCATCTTTTACAGGAAACTCTTCTTAGCTTCCCTTTGTCTGTACCTAGAACCTTGGGCATGTGGGCATGCGCTTGGGGCCTCTGGGTCTTCTAGGAGTACAGACTCCTCCGGTTAAGACCACAGGGCAGCTGTCGCTGCTCACTCCTTCCTAAAGCTGGGGTCTGTAGCCGGTCCTCTGAATTGTGCCTCTCATTTGGGGTTTGGGGGATTTTCTTTTCCTGCTCTGACCTTGAGAGTTTGGAGCACCTAAGATAAAAAAGTGTTGAGTTTTCTGGTGTTTTGTGTTTCTCTAGAGGCTTTGACCCTTAGATTTCTGGTTTTTCTTGCCTCCCCATTTAGGGATCATCTCAGTTTTACCTGGTTGTTGGGCCAGCCCTCAACCTCCTCTAGTTTGGAGCCAAGGGCCCTATATGTATGAGGAGCAAAGTAGTTGTGGGGGTGCAAAGGCAGCCATGACAGGACTTCTGCTAAGCCTCTGGGCTGTTCAGAGCACCCTGGACCTCCAGGGCCTAAGTGGGCCTCTTTACAAGTGTTTTAACAAGTTTATGTTTTATTTATGAAGTGGCTTACCTTTCAGAGTAGCCACACCCAGTTGACTATCCCCTCAGCCTCTGGGCTGCTGCCTCCTAAAAACAGAGCTTCCTGGTTGGTCTCCACCCTGTCATTGGGAGCCCAGCCTCCATGCTCACGGGTATTTTTCTTCGTAAAGTTTATAAAGTTATTTATACAAATCTTTGTTATGTCGACTGGTTTGTATTACCTATTTTGATTACAGAATAAAACATTTAACAGACGCTTCTGTCTCCTATTGCCTCCTGCATCACTTGCCACCCCTCCCTCCCTCTGACCAGTTTGAAATGAATTTAGGCAGCCGGGCGGTGGTGGCGCACGCCTTTAATCCCAGCACTTGGGAGGCAGAGGCAGGAGGATTTCTGAGTTCGAGGCCAGCCTGGTCTACAGAGTGAGTTCCAGGACAGCCAGGGCTACACAGAGAAACCCTGTCTCGAAAAACTAAAAAAAAAAAAAAAAAAAAGAAATGAATTTAGGCAGATCGTTTGGAGTCTGAGTCTCTTCCCACTTCTGCTTCATGTGGACACAGATGAGGTCTCTGCCCACACTCTCCTCTGTTGCAGAGAGCAACCGCCAGTTGTCACTACAAAGTTGCAGACCTCTCAGAGGTTCTGTGGCTTTGAGGAAATGACGTCCCCAGAAGCAGATAGGCAGTTTGCCTCAGCAGGTAGCAGAGTTGTATTGTTCCTGGGCCCCGGGTCTACTCTTGAGGGGGCTATAGTGAACCTAACAGCCGGGATGGGTGCTGGACTCTCTTCCACCTCGTTAGCTGAAGTCTTAATATTCAAAGCTGTGGGGTGTCATTTACAATGTAAAGGTAGAGTTGAGTTGGGGTCACCCCCAAAATAGCTATGCATCTCTACCAAGGGCCAGTACAAGCCAGGCTAAGTCGTGGCACTAGCCTTTGACTCCACAGACTAGCAAGCTGTCCCGCTGCTTACCTCCTCCATCTGGCTCCCGAAGGGTGTGTGCCGCCCCCCCCACCCCCTCGCCTACAGCCGCCACCCCTTTCTTGTCTGAGCCTGTTTGAGTGGGGAGGTGCTTTAGAGAAAGTGTCTAGGCTACACTGCCCCTCCTCATCTTCCAGCGCCCACCACACCCACCACCCACCCCCGCCCTTACTTCCTGACCCGCCTTCCAAAGTTCCGTGCTGTTCTCTTAAGAGACCTGGGAGACCAGCGTGGCACTGCTTTGGCCATTGAATGTACACAACCCGGGTAAACGGGGAAAAGCTGGTAGCTGAACCAGTCTGCCTGCCTTCCCAGCTTTTTCTGCCTTTTAGCTGGTCCCCAGCATGAGCTCCAGGTCAGAAAGGGCTGAGGGGGTTGTGGGGGAGTCAAGCAGCTGCAGAGGTCGGGGGTCCTCCCGGGCTCCAGGCCACGGAGCAGGGCGGTGTCATGCAGGCCCCGCCTTGCCCGCCTGCGCAGCTCATTGGTCCCGAGAACAGTGACACGCGGGCGGAGCAGGAAGGAAACCGCTCCCAAGCGTAGTTCCTAGCCGTGCAGCTGCCTCTCCCACCGCCCCTCAGTTGGTCCGCGTCCCCTGCCTGCAGCATGAGTGGCCTGCGCGTCTACAGCACGTCGGTCACCGGCTCTCGTGAAGTAAGTGTGCGTCTGGGCCGGCGCCCGGAGAGGGTGGGCCGTCTCTGTGCTCCTACCGGCGCCCGGGAGCCGCCCCCACGATGGAGGCAGTGAGGTGCGGGGTATGGCCTCCCAGGTCTGGTCCAGGGGCTGGGCCCAGCCTGAACCCCTCCACCAAGGGCCCCGCGGTATCTCCTGCATGAGCTGCCCATGTTCATCCCCCCATTATAGGGCCATCCGTTCTCTTGCACCATCCCCCGACCGCCTTAATCCCCGCTTCCTCTCCGCTGTAAGGCTGTGGAGATTTGTCTTGTAGGGCCTGCCCCTCGTCGAGTCATGCACGGAACTTGACTGTCTTCTCCTGAAACTCGTGTAGTTTACCTGTCTATCCTTGACCCTTCCCGTCCCTTAGTGGCCAGAACCTCCCGGTAGAGTGGACAGGACAGAAGCTGTTGCTCACACCCGAAGGAGTTCCTTCCATAAATCCGTCAGCTTGCCTGCCAACCCTGTCAATCCTCCGCCCCTAGATCAAGTCCCAGCAGAGTGAGGTGACCCGCATCCTAGATGGGAAGAGGATCCAATACCAGCTAGTGGACATCTCCCAGGACAACGCCCTTCGAGATGAGATGCGAGCCTTGGCTGGCAACCCCAAAGCTACCCCACCTCAGATTGTCAACGGGAACCACTACTGTGGGGTACGGGGTTTGGGTTCTGGGAGGTGTTGGAGGACTGCAGCCAGGGTCAGACCTGGGCAAACAACTAGGGTGCATCTTGACTCAGGGGACTGCCTGACTGCCTCCCTCCCTCCCTCCCTCCCTCCCTCCCTCCCTCAGGACTATGAACTCTTCGTGGAGGCCGTGGAACAGAACACACTTCAGGAGTTCCTGAAGCTGGCTTGAGTCAGGATGACCACGGTCACTTCCCAGCTCTTCACAAGGCCTTGTAACCAACTCCTAGTCCTTCCTAATCTTGTGACCTTGGAGTCCCTCCCTGCAAACCCAGGCCCTTTGTGTAGCCTCTTCTTCCTTCGGAGGCAACATTCCTTATTCACCAACTGGTCTCAGAGATTGTCTTAAGCCCTGATGATGGCTGTCCCCAGCCAGACCTCGGGGCGTCCTCTCCACCTGGCCCTGTCTGATGAGCATTTCTGTTGCTTCCGTCAGCCAGAGCTCTGCCAAAGGCCCCGCATCCCCGTCCTAGGCGCATCCTAGAGACAATTAAATGCCCATTCCTCTGGTGCCGTCTGGTTGTGGTGTCCGAGTCCCTGCCTGGCAGAGGCAGATGCTTCTGGTGGCGCGTGAGCTGTGCTAGGGCTGGCTGCCTCTGCGTGTGAATGGAGTGCATGGCTGACTGTGTCTGACAGCACATGACCGAGGTGGACATGAAGTTTCTCGACATGGTGGCTGAGTCACCCTCAATTTCCCGTGCAGGTTCTGCTGTCCATCTGTCTGCCTGACAGAGAGGGTGGCTGCCCCCAGCCTGCCTCCGATGCTGGAGCTGACTGAGTCAGTGTGGGTTGGTGATGGGGGCATGTATAGCTGCAGCTGTATTAGATTGACTCCATGGGGATAGCTATGGGTGGTTTTGTACACTATGGAGAAAGTATCCTCATGAGCTTGTGGGTTTACATGCATCTGGTTGTCTTCAGAGGCCTTGCCCCCATTGAGGCTCCCCTGTCCCAGCTGAGACAGAATGTCAACCCAGCCAGGGCTGGCCACTCCCTCCCCTGGATTCACTTCGTACAACTTGGAGAACAGGAGCCCAGGGGACAAAGAGTCAGCGGTTATGCCGGCTGGGGCTCCAGTTACAGGCCTGAGTGTCTGTACCACCCCCTCTCTACCCAGCCTTGCCCTCTCTGGAGAGCCTTGCGGAGCTCATGATGTCAGGGGCGGCACTTTATTCAGGGCAGTGAGCCTGGGCCAGAGCCAGTCCCAAAGCCGGGGTTCGACAGCAGGGCTCGTTGAGTCCGTAACAGCAGTGTCGCATTAGGAACCAGGCCTGCGGCCTGCAGAGTCACTGCATCATCCTGGTAGACCGTGGGTGGGAAGGTACTCAAGATTTCAAAGGCGGCTGAATCCATGTCCCTGGGTGTCCAGCAGACTACATCAGGCCAGGCCATGGGGCCAGGACCTCCCTGCAGCCCCAGTCCTGCCCTGCACCCACCTGGCCTTTGCTAAGAGGTTTCGCACGTCGCCAATAGTGTCTTCAGGCCGCATCATCAGCAGAAAGGCCTGCTCCCCATTCTCGGACTTGATGCGTAGCATGCAGAGCGGAGGCATTGGCATCTCAGGTGACTCCTGGATCCTGCGGATGGAGGCCCTCAGTGCTCCCCGGCTCCCAGGCCCCTTCCTCTCTGCCCTGCTCCACCTGCCCTCACCTCTGGCGCTCAGAAGCCAAGGCAGGTGTCTCCACTATGATCTCCTGGATCGGGGCAGGCATTGGGCAGCAGTTCTGGAAGGCAGCCACACGGAGAGTGGCTGGAGCCGTGGTCCCACCTAAATCATTTGCTCCACCCTTAGGAGGACTGGCTCCTTCTTGAGCAGGGATGGATGGGACCAGTGAGCCAGAGCAGAGGTACTCTGTGTCAACTGAGGCCCGAGAAGAGATGGAAAGGAAGGGAGGCTCTGGAAGGCAACCTTGTCATTCTCGAAGTCCAATGTGGGAAGCAAGCCTGCCCGGATGGTGGCCAGGCTTGGGGACCTAACCTAGTCTGCAGTCACCTGAACAGGAGCGAGGACATTCCCAACAGCATAATCATCCCGACCTACAGCAATATGAAAGGAGGGGATCTAGCTGGGAAACTGGCAGCCATCAACAGCTCTTGAGGGAACCAAACCAGGCAGACAGGAAGAAAAGTCAGATGGAGAGGGCAGTGTCCCAAAATGGGACTTCAATGCCAGGACAGTGACCTTGGTTCTCTCCAAGAATCCCCAGGCAATGCCAATAGACTAGGCTGTTGGGGCACATGGCTGGCAGGGACAGAAATGAGGTAGGAAGGCCAGCACAGAAAGGGCATCTGTGAGACCCTCTGAGCCTGGGCATGGGTGGAGAGGAGCTCGAGGCGTAGCCAAACTGGACAAGGCAACAGCACAGGAGACAGGCGTTGGAGGCATGTGGCTTGACACCCCCATTTTTTGGGTGGAGCCTTGGGAAGAAAGAATGGGAGTAAAGATGGAAGATAATCTCTGAGCATCTGAAAGGCTTGTGGGACAATTAGCAAGGAGCACCAAGGCCCAGCTCCTCAAGAACGTGACCTAGGTCTTGGACTCATACCCTCACCCCCTCAGTTGTAGCCACCAACCCAGTTGCCCTGTGGGGGGTGGGGTACAGAATCCTCACCAGCTCCACAGAGACATGATATAGTTCTGAGGGTCTCCTTGCCTCCTGGCAAGAGATTGTAGGCTGAGCCAGGGCTGGTGATAAAAGTCCCCTGCAGAAGGCTGCTGGGTAATTAGGGCTGGCCTCACCTGCAAGGTGTCTCTGATGGGTCCCCGGATGTCAATCACCTCGCCCTGTCGGATTACACACTTGGGAAGCCTGTTCAGAAATTTCTCAGCAGTCATCCTGGAGCCTGCAGGAAGCATTGGGAACCTTGGCCCAGAGGGACTGTAAGTGCTGGTAGAGGCCTCCCGGAGCGTGCTCTGCACAGCCCCCAGCCAGCCTTGGGGCCCAGCTTACCTGAAGTCTCCTCCACCCTGTCTGTGACCTTTCGCATTTTCTGCCGGCCCACCACACGACCCTCACCTGGGAATGGGCCCAGACCATCCTCTGGGTAGACCTGATTTCGCAGGTCGCTTACCTGACAGGGAGAAAGGACCACAGAAGCGGGGAGCCCAGCTCTTCAGCCCTGAAACCTCACTCCCACTCCAGCTTGCCCAGCGGCCTCAATGGGCAATATAAGCGCACCCCAGTTCATACTCGATCACCTCAGGCCCTACTTACACAAGCACCCCTCTTACTCATACTAGCTGAAGCCATAGTACTGAAGACCCCCTCCATTGGGGGTCTGAATGTCAGGAGAGGGTAGGGCCCCTGCTCTGGTCTAGTCTGCAGTTCGACTCCATTCCTGCAGGTCACCACAGCTGCTCTGTCAAGGCACAGACTTCACACAGCCGCCTCAAAACCCCAGTCATGACTCACGCTGTCTTGTGCATCATGATGGCACACGCCCTCGCTGTGGAGACAACCCGCCTCTGGAGCCTGCTGCTCCTGCTCCCCACGAGGACAACCTTCGTCCCACTCAGCCCCGGCCACAGATGGGCTCATCTCCTGTCCTTGCAGCCCAGCCAACTCTGCCTCTTTTCGGCGTTTGCAGCTCGTGCCCTGCCTTCTACCCCAACCTCGAGGTTTCAGAAGCTTCTAGGGGAACCTAGGCCCATGTGCATTAGAGTCCTGGGGAGTCACAGGCTGCTAAGGTGCCCCGAATGCTGGGGAGGGTGGGCAGAATGGTGGTCCCACTGGCAATGCTGTACCTTCAAGATGCCAGCAGAGGGCACTGTCGGCTGCTCAGCTTGGGGGAGCCTCACAGCCTCCTCACTCTGGTCCCAGCCCCCCTCCTGCAGGACATCCTGAGTGGGTAGGTCCCTTGAGTGGACGGCTCCCTCTTAGGAAGGCTGATCCCCGAGGAAGCTATTAACCCCATTCTCTCCAACGATGCACAGGAAAAGGGTGGGTTGAGGAGTGCTGGTACCTTAAAGGGGACTCCATCAGGATACAGCCGCTGCAGCTCTGTGGGAAAGAAGCCATCCAGTATGTCCCGGAGGCAGCTCTGTAGGGGAGTGAACAGGTGAGGTCTCTGTAGCCATGCCAGGTCATGCCATGCCATGCTACGTCAAGCCTGCTACCTGTTTGGTTGGCAAGCCATAAGCCTCACATTCTGGAAAT
The DNA here is from genome assembly GCA_036184795.1 of Tokudaia tokunoshimensis. Lineage (NCBI taxonomy): Eukaryota > Metazoa > Chordata > Mammalia > Rodentia > Muridae > Tokudaia > Tokudaia tokunoshimensis. Next base: position 117,358,053 of record BTHU01000005.1, on the reverse strand, counting down.
ACTGAGATTGGAGGGGCGGGGCCTGTGTGCTCTGTGGCGGGCAAGCTCTTGCAGTGACACCCACCATGTCCAAGCAGGCGAGAGTAGCATGGACCCAGAGCTCCATCCTACCTGCGTGGAGGGATCGTAGAAGGGCCGGAAGGGCCCATCAAACATCACGATGCCATTCCGGTAGAGCTTCAGCGGGATGGGCTCGAGGGTCCGGAACTGAGCGCCACCAGGCACTGGTGTCACCTGGGCCTCGCCCTCCACCACCAGCTCACTCAGATCCTGTAGACTGGCCAGCAGTCTGTCAAAGTCCACCTCGGGGGGCACAAAAGAATCCCCTGGCAAAAGGGATGGATGCCCATGAGCCTCTGTGGCTGCTGCGTGCCCCGGCAGCTCTGGCTTCTGGCCCCTCCCACACTGAGCAGGGTCTCAGCTCCTAGGGGCCACCAACTGCACTAGATAACATTGGCGGCTACTGGATACTTACTTTGACCTTTTTTTTGAGCCCTGATCCACCTAGCTTGAACTGATAGAGGATGACCTTGAACTCCTTCTACCTCCACCTCCCAAGTGCTGGGATTACATGTGTGTCACCACACCTAGCAGGACACTCGCTTTGGGGCGAGGGGCTTAATATCCATCTTCCCATTTCTTCCGCTTATGACCGCTCCTACACTATAAGGGTTCTATTTCTTCACATTTTCAGAGATGGAAACTGAGGCCAGAGAGAGTTCACTGGCTTCTTAGAAATGCACAGCATTAAGAGCAAAAGTCAAGATTGATACTAGACCCGTGCTGGGCACTGGGCTGGCAAAGCTCCCAGCTCTGGGGCACAGCGTTCATGGTTCAAATCCCAGCTCCTGTACTTCTTCCTGACTGGCCTTACCACATGTTCTGGGTGGCTATAAGGCACCAAGGAAGCGGCCACCTGAGGGCTGACCTGGAACAGCCTGAAGTGTCCGAGTTCATCAGGTCTACCTTGTACAAATGTTCACAGGCCAACCCCAAGGCCGAGGGGCAGGGGCCCTTTAGTCTCCACTGTATTCATGAGGAAACAGCATTAGCAAAAGGCAGCGCATCCCAGGCCGCCTGGCAAGCTGGAGAACTTAGAACCCAGCTGCATCACCAGGGAGGAAGGGGAGGGTAGGACAGATGGCTCTTAGGGTGAGGGGCAGCTGCTGACCAGATGGTCACAGACTCGAGCATCTGCCAAGGTTCTGGACTCCTCCTGGAACTGCTGCACACTGCACACATGGCCTTGCACAGTTCTAGGGGTGCAGAGGAAGGACCAGGATACTCAGGAAGGTGCCACAAAAGAAGGGCGGCGGGCAGAGGGGGTGCTGGCCTGGCTCTGCTAAATGCCTAGGGGAGATGGCTCAGCGGTTAAGAGCACTGACTGCTCTTCCAGAGGTCCTGAGTTCAATTCCCAGCAACCACATGGTGGCTCACAACCATCTGTAATGGGATCTGATGCCCTCTTCTGGTGTGTCTGGAGACAGCAACAGTGTACTCATATAAATAAACTTTTATAAAAAAAAAAACCCATAATGTTTAAAAAAAAAAAGCCCCTAGAGTAGAAGCTTCCGGCACAGACTGCGAGCCTCCTGGGAGCTGTTTTGTGGCAGGATGTAGGTCAGGGTGCTGGGGCTCCAACTGCTCGCCCCCAAGTGGAAGTGCAGGTCCAGGGGGCTGTGCTTCCGCTGTGCTGTCGCTGCAGCGGCTGAGCTGTAGGCCCTCCTCAAGCCCTCCCTCCTCCCTGGTACTGGCTGTGCCTGCCGCTCCAGCTATGGGCTTCCCTGTTGGGTGACCACCAACAGCCCAGATTATAGGACGCTGGGAACTGAACCCACGGCTTCATGATGTGAAGCAAGCAGAGTATCAGCTGCATTGCATCTCCTGCACCACAATGATACCGACATGGGTTTTCTTTACAATGACCTTAGGAACAAAGTGAGACAACTAAAAACAAGGCCAGAGACTACGTCCTCTAAGGCTGGCCCCATACCTCTTCCTACTCAGGAGTAAGCTCTGTCACAGAATGGGCCCAAGGCTGCTATCTAAGACAAGCAACCTCAGACCAAGGCTTAGGGACAGACATGGGGCGGGCAGTGGGGAGAGGGGACAGACTGGAGTCCCTGGGATGGTACTAAGGAATGCTGATGGCAAAAGCTTGCCTCAGAATACTGGCCTGGAGGACAGGGGCTATGGGCCAGTGGCAGAGCACCTCTACAGAAAAGATGTGGAGGAAGACAGCAGAGAGAGACAGGATGTGAAGAGAAGCGGGAACTGTCTGCTTTCTGCCTAGAAAAGTAAAAGAAACTTAGCCCTGGCCAGGAAAGGACCAAGTAGGTATGGTGGGCTGGGCTGCCGTAGGTCAATGGACAGGAGGGAGAGGCTGGGCACCAGGGAGAAGGAAGCTCAGTTTTATGGAGAAATGTTCAGGAAGTAGGGCAGGACAAGTCTGCTATGGCCAGCCCAGGGCAGGGTTGTAAGTCAGCACTCAACAAACAGCATTCAGCGAAAGTCTTCATTTGGAGAAAATCACATCTTGTAGCAAGAGATCCCACATAAGATAGCATAGGCCAAAAAGCAAGCCTTGTGTTGGCTCGAGCCAATGGAGAGTCATGTCCCTTTTGCGGGCTGGGCAGGTTAAGAACCCTGACCTGGTCCTGACTTAATGACCCTTGGAAGCCTTGTGAGGTATCGTGCTCCAAGTCCTGTAAGCCTTGCAGGGCCTACGTGACTCACTCAGCTCTCTGTAGGTGGCAGCTGCTCAGTGGTGGCACTTGGGACACAGCTACCTAGGACCTGTTCTTTCTTTCCTTCTTTTTTTTTTTTTTTTTTTTTTTTTTTTGGTTTTTCAAGACAGGGTTTCTCTGTGTAGCCCTGGCTGTCCTGGAACTCAGAACTCACTCTGTAGACCAGGCTGGCCTCAAACTCAGAAATCTGCCGGCTTCTGCCTCCCAAGTGCTGGGATTAAAGGCGTGCGCCACCACCGCCCGGCTAGGACCCCTTTCTAGGAAGGGTTTGGCTTTGTTTTTAAGACAGGCTCGTATGCAGCCCACGCTGCAGGAAGCTGAGGGTGAAGCTCGAACTCCTGACCCCCCCTTCTCCCCCTCCTGAGGGGAGTGCTGGCCTGACCTCAGGGCCACACAGTCAGGGCTGCTGCTATGAGCTCTGGAGGCCGGGACAAGCTTCTCTGAGTCTTACCTTCCTCTTGGGTCAAAGGAGACCCCAGTAGCCCCAAAGCCCGGAGTGTAGCCGCTGTTGTTGGTCCCAACTGACTCTGGCCTCAGGCTACACCATGCCCTATCTTGAGCCCTGCCAGGAGCCCCTGGCAGTCCTGCCTTGTTCTTTTGCCCCTGAGCCCTTTCCCTTGGCCCTGGTCACACATTTGTGTCATTTTGGGTGTGATCATTTGCCTTCCAATTACTCTGGGCACTTCTTAAACACCGGTTAGAGCACTGAACCCTAACGAGGCTGAGGGTGGTGCCTCCAGGAGCATGTGCTGACCCAACTGTCCACCTCTGTGGCCGCCTGCCAGTAGTCAGGAGCAGTGTGGTTCTGTTAGGCTCTGAGGGTCCTGTCAGCACTCTCCCAGAGTCCCGATTCCCTCAGGGTGCCAAACAACAATGGTAGCTACGGAGAGGCCCCTGAACACCGAACACCGCACAGCCCACCCCAGGCACAGCTCTGCACTGTGGGATGAGGGGTGCCCCTGCAGACTTGTTGGAAGGATAACTTGCTGCTTTGGGGCTGGATGGAGACGATCCACCTCTCAGCCTGCCTTTTGCATCAGGAAACAGCCATTGTTACCACAGCTCTGCAAGCCAGGCCTACTGCGGCCACTTCCCTGCACGCACGCATGCGCGCTAAGCCTCAGTGGAGCCCGAGCAGAGAGAAGCTCTGAGCCTCGGGGTGGTTCCCGAGCACACCCCCAACCAGGGCAGGTTTGTCCTGATGCCTGCAGCTCTCACCCTGACCTCTGCAGTTGATCTGAGGGACTGATAGTCCCACATACCCAGGCGCCAGAGCTCTCCTCGTGCCAAGCACAAGGGTGTCGCCAGTGGAAGAGGCAATGAGTTCAGAGCCGGCTGGCTGCCCTCAGAACACCTCGCCTGAGCCTTTAAACCCCTCGCTCCAGCAACCCTTCCCGTGAGACACTGGCACGGCTACAGGTGTCTGTGGGATCTGCTGGAGGGGCAATGCCAAGATGAAAGTGAATTCGGGAAGAAGCACGCCTACCCGGGTCTAGGCCAGGGCAAATCAAACGGGCTGCCAATATGGCCTCTTGACCTAGGAATGTGTGAAGTGCGGGGGGGAGGGGGGACCCTTGGGAGTTGGAGGAGGCTAGGGTGAAGGGAGCAACCTAGTTAAAAGACAGGCGGGCAATGTGGAGGAAGGGTGGGGACTTGAGGAAAGACAGGAGAGAAACAAGTCCCAAGCCCACTGATGTTCTCACCCCCCAGAGCAGGCCCCAAACCTGCTGTGTGCTGTGGCCAGAGCAAGACTGTCCCCTGAAGTGCTTGACACAGCAGCCAGTGTGATATTTGTATCCTGGTAAGAGGCTGGGGGTCCATCTGCAGATCACCCCATTTCCAGGCTCCCCTCTGCTGACCCCCTTCATGGAGAAACTGCCAATCCGTCCTAAGGCAAAAGTTCTGGGTCTAGAACATCTCAATCGCCCCCTTTGGCCACCGATGCTCCGGCTGGCCTGCCCACTGGCAGTGTAGGAAGGGACAGTGCCCAGACCCAAGCAGCAGGAAGCCAGAGCAGGTAGCAGAGGACAGGGGACAGAGTCAGGCCAGTCCCTGAGACAAGAGGGAGTTCCAAGGAGGAAAAGCTTCTAGAAAGGAAAACGTTTCCTCACCTGGCAGGAAGAACTAAAGGCCTCTCCCACACTGAAAGGCAAAACCAGGGAATAGAGCAGAAGGCTCTGTGGCCCAGGAGCCCCACGGTGGAAGGCAGTGGCCATCTCCGCCGTGGCTTCAGAGTCAGACCTGGAGCCGCCGCATCAACAAAACACAACACGGGGTGCTGTTTGGGGGGGGTTGTTGGAGGAAGTACTTGGGACACGTGGAAGGTATGTTCAGAGATCAGCCATGTGGTCTGACCCTCTCCTAAAGGAAGCAGAAGGACCTTCTGCCAAATGGAAGGCTGCTCTCCGGGGTGTGAGGACCATACACAGCAGAGGCCCGCCCCCACGGTGGGCTCCAGGGGCAAAGCAAGAAACCCTCAAGCAAACTCAACACGGAGACACCTGCTGTGGCCTCAGTCCCTAGAGAACTGTGATCAGAGCGCCAGGCCCTGGGCTACTCTGGTTCGACCCATAGATCTTGTCCGGCAGGGCCTCAGGTTACCCCCCACAGCCTGGGGTCACACATGCTCCTAGCACCTTCTCACAGCGTGCTCCAGGGCCCCCTCTCCTCTCCATCAGTCAAAAAGGCCAAGGACCCCACCTCCCAGTGGGCTCTCAACTACTTTTGTTCAATAGTCTCCAGACACTCTACCTTAGTTTGTTATAAAATGGAATACCTTTTGGCCCATGCCGAGGCTGTCTATTCAAAATGCTTTGAAAGCAGTTAAGAGATGGGCATGGTACATGGCTTTAATCCTACCACTCGGAGACAGAGGCAGGAGTATCTCTGAGTTAGAGGCTAGCCTGGTCTACATAACAAGTTCCATGCCAGAGTTCCAGGACAGCCAGAGCTACATAGTGAAGTCCTGTCTCGATTTAGGGGGAGAGGGATGAAGCCCAGGTCCAAGGACAAGGCAGGACGACGCCTGTCACAGGGTTTAAGAGCGTGTCTGGGAACTGAAGGCAGGACCTCTGGAAGAGCAGCACACACTCCTCACCCTGGTTTGTTTTTTGACATAGGGTCTCTTGTAGTCCAGGGTGTCCTCAAAACTGTTCCACAGCTCAGGATCATCTTTGACCTTCTGGTCTTCCTGTCTTTACCCCCGGGTGTTGAGACTGCACATGTGGGTCACCACGCCCATCTCTACAGGTGCTGGGGAATAAACCCAGGCTTTATGCACTATGAGTACACGCCCTACCAACTGAGCCAGGCCTCAGCCCTGGAATCTGGGGTTTTATGCAGGAAGAGCCTTCTGAGGTCAGCACTGCTGTCATCCTCTAGACTGCCCTTGGCGACGCTGCCAGGATGCCTGCTCCCTCAAAGCCTGGGAAGCAGAAGCAAGACATGCAAGGGGTCCCATATTTGACTCATTCCCTCCTTGTAACCCTGAAGGTGAGAGTGTGCCCCATTTTGTCGATGAACTTGAGAGTCAGGGAAGGGAAGTGGCTTGCTCAAGCCACGAACCAACCTTGAACAAGGGGCGGAGTGGAAATGAGGTGTCTGAGTTAGATTCCTAGAGGTGGGTCTTCCCCACCCCAAAGACAACAGGCTCTGTCTTGGAAACAGCTCTATGGACACAACTTTAAGGACAAGGTGGGCTGGGTCCCCAATAAATACCAGTGGTTAACAATGACAAAAGGAGGCGGAGGCAGGTGGATCTCTGTGAGTTCGAGGCCAGCCTGCTCTACAGAGCAAGTTCCAAGACAGCCAGGGCTACACAGAGAAACCCTGTCTGGAAAAAACAAATCAAAATGAAGGACGACAAGCCACAAAAATCTGTCAGAGCAGATCCCACACCCTGGCTCACAATCCTGCAGCGGAACAGGGAGGGGAGGTGGTTGAGGCCTGGAAACCTGACAGGCAGAATGCTTTCACTTTCACTCTTCCCTCCCTCCCACCTCTCCAACCAGACACCAGCTCTTTATGTAGTCCAGGCTGAACTTGAACTCTCAATCTTCCTGACCCAGCCTTCCAAGTGCTCGGATTAAAGGTTTGTACCACCAAGCCAGGTGAGGTTTTATTTTGTTTTGTTGTTTGTTTAAAGACAGTGGCCTTGGGCAGTGATAGCGCACACGTTAGCCCCAGCACTCAGAAGGCTGAGGCAGACATATCTCTGTGAGTCCAAGGCCAGCCTCGTCTACATAGTGAGTTCCAGGACAGCCAGGCTGCCCAGAGAAACCCTGTCTGGGAGAAGGGGTGAGCATCTGTAGCCCTCGGCAGATGAGCAGGCAGAGCCTACAGACAGACCAGGGAGGGAGACCTTGGCTTTTCTTTCCCTGACAAGGTGTTGGGTAACACACACACCCCACCTCACCCCATTGTTGGGATGCCAGGGCTTCAAACAATGGGCCTCTGGAAGATGGCAGGCCATCAGGAAGCTGGTGGGTGGGGCCCGGGCAGATGCTCTACCTGGCTTCCAGAACTTCTTGGCCTTCATCCAGTCTCGCTCATCACTTTCAGAGACTGTCTTTTCCTCCGAGTTCTCCTGGTCCATGGGCTCGCCCACCCACTGCAGGCCATAGTCACTGAGGAAGCGCTGTCAGGCAGAAGCGGGGGAGGGGGTGCCGCACCACCTGCTCAGTTTCCATGGAAAACATCACCTGGCCAACCTCCTCCCCTCCCCACCCCACCCCGCCATCCCAGGGCAGCCTGGGCAAAGAATGTGCCCGAGGCCCTGAGCGCTTCCTGCCTGTCACCCCAAAGCAGCAGGTTCCACTCCTTCTCTGTGAGGGAGACATGACAGCCCTGTCTCACTGTGCGCAGTAAGACCCCTCATGCCAGTACCTATCCAGGACGCCACAGAGCTGGCCACCTCAGCTCTGAGGACTGCGGGTCTGTTCTAAGCATGAGGAGAAAACAAAGCCACCTGCTCCACCAGAGTGAGCCTCCCTCTCCTTTCTGCCATACTAGACTGTGTGTGCACGCGTTCATTTGTCTGTGACCCCAGGTGCCTATGCACATATGCACGTGTATGTGGGGCCAGCGGACAGGCCGGGTGTGTTCCTCTTCAAGCCCCATCCATCTTGGTGTCTACTGGGTGCCAAGGCTCCCAGTAAGCCCCAGAGATCTACTCAACTCTGTTTCCCCAGCTCTGAGATGATCGATCCGTGAAACCATTCTGGCTTTTCTGGTTTTTTAAACAGGTTTTAGGGACAGAACAAAGGTCTTCCTGCTTGCAAGGCAAGAGCTTTACTGACCGAGCCTTTCCCCGCCCGGGAAGAGTCATCTACAAGCTAGACGGTTTTTGTTTTCTTTTTTGTTTTTTTCAAGACAGGGTTTGTATATCTGTCCTAGAACTTGCTTTATAGTCCAGGCTGGCCTCGAACTCACAGAGATTCACCTGCCTCTGTGTCCTGTGTGCTGGGATTAAAGGCATGTGCCACCACACCTGGTTAGAGTAGTCTATATTTCTGTAACCACTTTCTTTTCTGCCCTTATGCTCCACAGCTCACTGCCCTGCTTGTGGCATGGTCACCAACTGCCTGCTGTTGTGAAACCCTGTCGCCATTCCATCTGCACTCTTTCAATGCAGAGCTGGTTCTACACACACACACACACACACACTTCTTTGCCCTTCGCCTATCCACCTGTGAGGTTCCCAGCGTCCAGCCCTGCCCAGCCCCAACCACGCCCTCACAGTTAAGGTTCTTCTCTAGTCCCACATACATAAGGACTCCCTCCACCAGAGCCCACAGTGCGACCTGTTTGGCCTGGCCTCTCTTTCTTCCTTCCCTTCTCATGACTTCCAGCCAGGTTTATGTGGCAGGTGGAGCCTTCTACCTCTGCCGCTATCCCAAGTCTACCGCCCCCACCCCAGCTCCAGCTCGGCTTCAGTGGTTCCCTAACTATTTCCTGCACTCTCGTGTCCTGTCTAGTCACACATGACTCCCTGCTTCTGTGGGCTGTGAGCCTTATGCATGTGGGAGCCATGACTTTCTGGACAGATGACACAAGCCTAATGGCGGCAGTGTCTACCAGGATAGATACTGTAGGTTTGTTCAACTAATGGATCAGCCGGGCGGTAGTGGCACACACCTCCGACCCCAGTGCTTGCGAAGCAGAGGCAGGCTGATCTCTGTGTCTGAGGCCAGCCTGGTCTACAAAGGAGGTCCAGAACAGCCAGGGCTACACAGAGAAACCCTGTCTCTGAAAAAAACAAAAAACAAAAACAAACCAAAAAAATGAACGACTCAATAAACAAGTGAAAGGTGCGTGCTTGAGGCATGGGTGCACTCGGCTCTGAGGCTGGGCCCTGCCCCACGCTACTGCCACCTTCCCAGCAGGCAGGTGAGGTACAGCTGCAGCCAGACGTGAGCAGGCCTGCAGGGGCTGGAGCTTTGGAAACACTTCTGCTTGAAGAGAGACATTTCAGAAAGGACTCTGAAGGGGGCCAGCAGAGGACTGGGCTCTAGCACTAAGGAGGCAAGAGTGGGCGGGCCCTCCCGAGGGCCCAGTGCCTTCCAGCTCAAGTCTTACAGCATGACACAATTCTGAACGGAAGAAAAGTGACTGAGGTGACCAAGAGATTGGGTAATGAAATCATGGCCTGAGGCAGGAGACCGCCTGGCACTAAGTCCGGGGTGAGCCATGCGCCCCTCATGGAGGTTCCAGTCCCACAGGGGAAGAGAGATGAGGCACAGAGAGCAGAGGATGAGGAGTCTGCACTGCTCAGGCCAGGAGGGCTTCAAGGAGATGAGTAAAAATTCTTCTCCAGAAGGAGGTGGGTCCGGTCCACGCAGAGACCAATATGGGCATGGGTCTAAGGTGGGAATGGGCTTAGTCAGAGAACCAGAGGAAGGTGATGGTGGCTGGAGCGTAGAGAGGTTCCAGATAGGAGAGCAGGGCCCAACCACAAACCCGCAGCGAGGACTTGGATCGAGCAAGTGGAGCTTAAGGAAGTATATTAAGGAAGAGTGGGCGTGTGTTCAGGGTTTGACTCAGCCCCAAAAGGAGTAATGTGTCATGGTGCCAGATACCCACCCTGACCCCCGGCTCTAAACTCGGAGTCAGCCCAGAGCAGGGAAACGGGCAGGGACCTGGAGAATGCTGAGGGGCACTGCTGCAAATCCTTCCAGGCAGCTCCAGACTAGGGACAGCAGCCTGGCCGCCCTCGCCACCAGCCCCGGTTCTTACCTCCATCGCGCCCACCTGCCGTTGCAGCTGAATGCACTGTGTCTCCAGCTCCTCCCGCCTCTGTAGGGCTGCACTGTCTGGGGAAGAAGTGGGTGAGGAATTCTGCTGCTGCAACTGGAGGCTGCAGGCGCTCTGCCCCTAAGGCCTTCTGGGGACCCTCTCAGAATTGCCCAAGTCCGTCTAGTCCTCTCTCCTAACACTGGTAGGTGGGGAAGAGGGTTGCCTGAACTGACTCTCAAGGGCCAACCATCCCTTCATCCCTTGGAGTGTGACTCCTCCATGCTGTGGACAGTGCAGTCTGCATGAGGCATTGGGTAGATTTATCTCTCTGGTCCCAGCTGTCCAGACCCCACCAGGAGTCTGCCTGATGCTGTTGGAGCCTCGATACCCATAAGTCTCTGTCCAGCACCCACGAACCATGGACCCAACCGAGCGCCTGACCAAGGGCTTCTTACTCTGGTGCTGCTGGAGGGTCTGCACCAAATCCTCCAGGGCCAGGATCTTCTGCTCCTGAAGCAGTGAGACTCAGGGTGAGTGTAAGCCCTGGCGGGTCCCAGAGCCCCAGAGGGTGGAGAGGAGGTGAGCCTCAGCCCTTCCACTGGGCAGTACACACCTTTTTGCCTGAGTGTAAGCGTAAACCTGTCCCTACCAACCTTTGGTACAGCCCCTGTGCCTGAGCCCCAGATAAGCCACCTCTCTAACAGTCACACTAGTTGAGAAAGGCACAGCCCGTGTCTTGGGCTCAGCAGCCTGCTAGCTCTACCCGGCCCACATTCTATCAGCCTCTGCCGTCTGCTCAGCTCACGGGGACCAAAGTCATTCCTAGGGTCACGGTTTGCCATCAAAACAGCCAGTTCAGTCAGAGGAAAGCCCTCCCTGCCTGCCCGTGCCCCGGCTCCTACCTTGGACAGCATCTCATCATTCTGGGCCTTCAGCTGCTGCCTCAGCTCCTGCAGCTCCCTGGCCATGGAGGCCATCAGCTCCGAGTCATGGGACATACCGCCTGACAAGGGGACAGTTTCTTGTGCCAGGCCTGGAGCTGAGGCTGAGATGAGAAGGGCCAGAGGGGGAGAAAGCCACGAGAACAGGACCAGCAGTTCCAACAGCAGCTAACGCTTGGGCGGTAGGAGCGCTTGCGGCGCTCCGCAGAGCAGCTCATGCAGTCCTCACGGCGGGCATGGAGTCAGTGGGCTACTTCAGGAGCTGGGGGGACGGGGGCGGGAGGGTGCAGCAACTTGTCCCAGGCGTGTGCATCAGTGGTGAACATATAGGCCATATCTAAGTCGTGTGTGTGTGTGTGTACATGCACGCATGCACATACACATTACAGGGCTACATGCTCCCATGCACACAAGGCAGAGGAAAAAGAGGACATTGGATGCCTTTCTCTATCGCCCTCCACCCTTTTGGGGGTGGGGAGATCGAATCCTCCCACCATATATATGCCAGGTAAACACTGCACCTGAAGACTGCTCTTTGGGGCCAGAAAACTCCCACAATCCACTTGTCTCTGACATCTAATGGTGGGATTAAAGGCATAAACAGCTATGAGAGGCTTTTGTACAGGTGCTGGGGACTTGAACTCAGGGCCTCCTGCATTCATACCAAGGGCTTTTACCTACCCTGCCGTATCCCTGCCATCAAGCCTGATGACCTAAGTTGGATTCCCCAGGACACACGTGATGGAAGGAAAAGAATGAGTTTTCTTTGATGCATACACACTCAATGTTGTGTGCACACACTGGCACAAATACACACAAAGTAAATCACTCAGCACATCTGGACTCTGCCTTTAGTCCAGATTTGGACCTTTAGTCCCGGCACTCAGAAGACAAAGGTAGGATCTCTTTGGTTGGGAGCTAGCCTGGTCTACATAGTGAGTTCTAGGACAGCAGGGCTACATAGTGAGATCCTGTTCCCAAAAAGAAAAGTTAATGTCATTGTTTTTAAAAATTGGGTACAATCTAACCAGGCATAAACCAGGCAATGATGAGTGAGGCTTCCCTGTCTTTCAGGTCCCTGATCAGGGGAAAATCATTCTAAGAGATATTTGGAACTACTGAGGAGCCTGTAATGTAGAAGAGATAGGTCTGAGGAGGGTTACTGGATTATTCATGCTCAGAGGTGCAGCAAAACACCATCTGTGTCTCCTAATTATTAGGACATGCAGGGTACCAAAGGAGTTAGATATGACTTTCAGGATCTCTTCGAAGAACACAATCCCTCTTTGTTACCATAGACACTCCCCTAACACAGGGAAAGCAGGAACTGCAGCCACACTCAGGAGACCATGCAGGAAGCCCAGGATGGCTCAGGAGAAAGATGGTGAAACCTTAACGCTGCCTTGATGTCACCTTCAAGTCCCTGAATTACCATCTCCCTAGCAGGCATGCTCACTCAGCGAGGGCTGTCAGGGACTTAGAGCCGAAGTATCTTAAGCCACTGATGTGGAAGCATTCGGACTCTGCCAGTGTACAGAGCATGCTATCACCGGGGCAGCCTAGAGAGATGAAAGTGTACAGTATACAGAGTCACCGGGGCAACCTGGAGAGATGGAAGCGTCCAGGCAGCTAGAATGTCCGCAGTGAATATTGGGGAAGAAAAGGAGGCGCTGAGAAGGACTGTAAGAGAAAGACCCTGGGAGAAAGCGACTCCATCAACAACCTAGCTAGCACAGAGCTGCTTGGAAAGGGAGGCGGGGGTGGCGGGTGGGGGAGGGCAAGAGAGCCAGCTGCTGAGCAGAGATATGAAGCAGGAGAGGCAGGTCCTAGATGGAGACCTTGGTGGGGACACACCAGCTAGATGTGGCAGCGAGAAGCAGCGAGAAGATGTACAGTCCCTAAAAGGGAAGGAGGTGGCTGTGTGACACTGCTGTGCCCGGCCAGGTGAAGGATCCTGGCTTTGTGACTAAGTTGCTGTAGGATTTGGGCTGGGCAAGTCCTGCCAGTATCAAATGGAAGGGAGTCTGGTCCAAGATCACCTGGCAGTTCCCTCCCACTGCCTAGCGGGGCCTCTGCTCTGAGTACCCAGTGTGATAGCTAGGAGCCCCACCAAGCAGCATCTCACCAAACCCTTATAACATGCCAGCCCACTGCTCTGCCCCCAGAGGACAGAGAAGCAGGAGGATCTTAAAATTGCTTAAGATGTCACATCTGATGGGAAGTTCTAGTCACACCGTCTCCTGATCCCTCCCAGTGCTGTCTGTCCCCATCCTACTATAGGCAGCTCCACACAGCCCTTTGAAGACACAGAGTCAGGTGAAATGGCCTCCTAAGGAACTCAGCCCTGTTTGGAGCATGCAGATGAGGAGGCAGATGACCAGAGGCTAAGCTCTCGCTTCAGGCCCTGCACTGTCTCTGAGCCTCAATCACAGACCCATTGACATCACACTTGCTGGAAACTGGAGGGTTTCTAGCCACAGCCTGGCTTGGGGCTTGGCCAGATCCCTAACCTGTGGCTCTAGGTTAATCCCTGTCCTGGGTGTGTGTAGGGTACAAGCACTGCGGCAGCTAGCCAGAAGTTGGAGCAGCATCTACACCCAGCAGGTGAGAAGAGCCGCCATCGTTCACAGAGCCTCTCCCTGAGCAAGGGGGGCCCGGGCCCTCACCTTGCCTACCCACAGGGGCACCGGTGCCTCCATAGCAGGAAGGCAAAGAGATCTTCTCTTCTGAGTCTTGTCCGTCATTCAGCATGTCCACTTCATCTTCTGCAAACAGGAATGCCTGGTCACTGCTCTGGGACCCGCAACCCAGAGAACACTCTGGCCTGGGTCCTGGCCAAGATGAACCAGCTTAGACACTGCCCCACGAGGTACACAATCAGGCCAGTGATGAGGCCAGGGCTCCAGGGAGACAAGGCTACAAGACAGAGGCTGAGGTCCACATCTCTGGTCTTGCCATGGTTCTGAGGAGCCCATAACCATCTTCCCTTGGGCAGAGTTTTACGATGGCGTGGATCTCTCTGCTGAGGGATCAGAGCAAGTGGGTGGCCCAGACCCCTGAGCAACGGGCAGGGAGCTCGAGTCCAGGGCACAGGCCAGATGCCCAGCCCCACAAGACCTCAGCACACTCTTTCCTTGCATTCCCAGTTGTAAGAAGATGTAGGCTGGTGAGAGGGGAGGGGACATGGGGACAGGGCACACACTCACCATTTCCGTAGATTCTTATCCCTCGCCTCCTGGGAACCCAGGCAGGAAGAAGGAACAAATATTAATTAAGCACCTTGGAATGCCACCAAGGGAAAGTTCCAGGCCCCATGCAAAGCTAAAGAGATAGAGGTTAAGCCTCAGTCTCCTGAAGACTCCCACCCCCATCTATCCTCAGCCTGGGTGAGCCAGGGGACACGCTGTCCAATGCCTAACTAAGAGGAAAATTGAGGGCCCTGCAGGGTCATTTAGGATGGGGAGACCACAAGCTTCCAAAGCCCATAGCAGACCCTGGCTCCTCTCTGAATCACCTTGGCCTTAGCCAGGCTCTAAGTGCGCTTAGAAAATGCAGTAAGGGACCAGGAAATAGAAAAGGCTTTGCATAAGGACTGCCTCAAGATATAAGGCAACCGCATTTAAAAGAGCCCAGCACAGAGCCTGGCCCAGGCTGTCAGCACATTCATGTCTGCAGAGCTGGTGGGTACACGGGGAATGGCAAGCTCTCAGCCACTCTCACAGGGCCACGCCCTACAGAGAGGCCCCATCCATGAAGGCATAGAGAGAAGGAAGGTAGACACGGAAGGCCGCTAGCTGCTGTTTGCTTTCCCCAAGATGCTAGGGGTCATTCTCCTCTGGTGAGGAAATGATCAAGGAGGAGACAGGTCGGGGGCATAAGGACCTAGAGGCCAGCCGGCTCCTTACCCAGGATTCGGAGACTCCGACTCTAGGGGCACCTTCCGTGTCTTGCTAAGAGAGGCCAGAGGTGAGCTCATAGCTCTAGTCTGGAGGTTCACTGTCAGGGACTCCTGAGAGGAAAGAGGGAAGTCAGTCCTTGGGAACAGAGACCCAGGGCTTCAGGTCCCAAGGGGGTGGGGGTGGGGGTGCCGCAGCTTTTCCTGAAGGGAAGCACTGTTCAGGAGGAAGCAGGTCTCACTTCTCCAATGTGGCGTGAGGTTCCTAACATGGTGAGTCCTCCAAGACGCCGCTTCTCTGTTCTGAACATGGAAGTCGTTGCCTGGTGGGGTGCAGGGCCTGCAACTTCTCCAAACTTAGAGTGTGGGCACAGACTACCCAAAAGGCTTGTGCAATTACTGACTCACCACTGAGCTGGGAGGCATAAAGCCAAGGTATCTCCTCCTGGCTCCCAGGAGTCAGGTACCACCTCTGTCATCTCTGAGGCAGAATGGCAACCCGCAGAGAAGTCACTGAAAACACAGTCACATACCATGGACACAAGCTTCTGGGTCCGTGAACATGCTCTGCCACGCAGTGTTACATACGAGGCACGTGGTTTCCACCCATGTAAACCGTGCATGGTCTCAGCCCCTACCAGGCAGATGGCATGGCAGGGGACAGAGTCCTAAAGCATCTGCCCAGTGCCTAGCTCAAAGGAGGCACCTGAGAGGTGAGTCGTGGCTGTGTGGGTCATTGATATTGGCACACAGGTGGGACTAACGCACAAAGATGCTGACTGACTTCTTCCGATGAAGAACGGACATGTGTACAGCCATCTATAACTAAGAGCCATCACTCTGTCCCCTACATAATGTGACTAAAATCTAACAAGCCTAGAGCCAAAGAGGGGATCTCCATTAGGGAGGGTCTGATATGAGTCTTTTTCAGGTTAAATTCAAAGCAGTCCTCTGGAAATGCAGCACTGGCCTCGCCTGAGGTGATGGTTAGTTTTTGTCAACGTGACACAAGCTAGAGTCATCTGAGAAGAGAGAGCCCCTCAATTGAGAAAATGCCCCATCAAATAAGGCCGTAGCCAAGGGTGGCCTATCCTTGATTTATGACTGCCAAGGGAGGGCCCACTCCTCTGTGGGCGGAGCCACTCCTGGGCAGGGAGGTCCTAAGTTGAATTAGAAGTGTGAGTGTCAGTCCCTACCTGACTTCCCTCCATGTTGAACTGTGACCTGGGAAGTACCAGCGAAATAAACTCTCTCCTCCCCAGGTTCCCTTCAGCAGGGTCTTTCTCACCTCAATAGAAAGCGAAGAAGGACCTTCGCTTGCTGACAGTCTGCATGCTGCCTAGAGGCAGCCTCCCTCACTCTCTGCCTCATGCCCCACCCTTTCCTTAGAGGGGACCAGAGGTCTCCCACCTCATCATCCAACATCCGCAACATACCCCTGCATGGTTTTGTGGGTCTGGGCTCCCTCGTGACTTATGGGGTTAAATAGGACAGCTCCCTTAGTGGCTCCCTTCACTTGGGCTCACAAACAACAATGACAGGCCACAGCCCTGAACAAACCTCCCCAAGGGCTCCTTTCTCCCCTGAAAGATAATTAAAACAAAAAACAAAACAAAACTGTGTATGGTGGTGCTAACTTCAATCCCAGCACCTAGGGAGGACGACTTTCATTTATTCCAGGCCAGCCAGGGCTACATAGTGAGATCCTATCTTAAAGTAATAATAGTAACAATTAATAATAATAATAATAATAATATTTTTTTAAAAGAGGAGGAGGGCTAGGAGGAAGAAGAGGAGGAAGGAAAATAAAACTCCCACAGGCGATCCAGCCCTGTCTGCTTCTCAACTTATCCCCACCCACCTGACCATCCCTGCCAGGAAGACAGCCGAGCCAAGCCTTGAACACAGGGCCCCGGTCAGTCGGCAGCATCCCTTCTGCAATAGTCTCTCCTCACCATATACTCTTCCTCTAGCTAAGCGAGCCACTCAATGTCCCTTCGATTTGTTCTTAGGACATAATTTGGCTTTTTATTTGGAAATTATCAGAGATTCACAGGACAGCAGTTCTGAGAGGCCCCGTGGTTCCCTTCACCAAGCTTTCTTCTGTAGTCACCTTTATACAACCACAACAGAGCATGCGGGGCAGGGACTGACTGTGCACAGGCCAGGCATCGTCTGATAACAGGGACAGATAGGGTTTAACCACCAACGTCAAAAAGCAGCCCTGTCCCATCCCACAGGCCCTCCTGCTGCAGCTAGAGTAACAGCTTCTGTCTTCTCACGAGCTGGAACTGCTGGCCAGCACCAGTCCTCTAACCTGGAATTTTCTTTCTTTCTTTCCTTATTTATTTATTTACTTATCAAGACAAGGTCTCAGTATGTAGCGCTGGTTGGTCTAGGACTCAGAGATCTCACCTGCTTCTGCTTCCTGAGTACCAGGAGTAGAGAAATGACCCACCATTCCCGCTCAGCTCTGGAATTTTCTTTGATAAAGTTACATAAGTGGAATCAGATAACAGCTAATCATCTTTTTTTCTTACTTAGCTTTACCTAGCCAGACTTTGTAAACTTCATCATTTCAAAGTATAAAATTAAAAGTTTTTTTTCAGTTTGTTTTTTGTTTGTTTGTTTAGATACAGAGTTTCTCTGTGGACCTCTGGCTGTCCTGGAACTCCCTCAGTAGACCAGGCTGGCCTCAAACTCAGAGATCCACCTGCCTCTGCCTCCAGAGTGCTGGGATTAAAGTGCCCCCCCCCCTTTACTTATTTATGTGTTGATGGCACTCATGGCCTGGAGTCCCGCCCCAGGCACTTGCCACACTTTTATTTATTTTTAAAAATACATACAGGGTTTGTCACTAGATTGGAACTTGTGAAACAATCTAAGCTGACAAGCAGCAAGCCCCAGGGATCCATGTGCCTCCATTTCCCCAGCACAGGGGTGGCCTGCGCCATGTGTGGGTTTTGGTTTTGAACATTTACTTATTTATTTGTATGTGTAGATGGGCCCGGCACACCATGACGTGTGTGTGGAAATCAGAGGATAATTCTGAAGAAATCAGTTTTCTCTTTCCACACTGAGGATCCTGGGGATGGAATTCAGGTGCTCAGACACGGCGGCAGGAGCCTGGACCCGCTGTCAACTTGCAAAGCTTCACACTTCTTTGTTTTGCTTTGTTTTGTTTTTTATACATACTAGAGCTCAAAGTCAGGTCCTCAAGCTTGCTCAGCAAATGCTTTACCAACAGTCCTATCTCCCTAAAGCCCCTTATTATTCTGAGGGAAGATTTTACTGTATAGCTCTAGCTGGCCTAAAGTCACAGCAATCCTCCTACCTCTGAATGTGGAGATTACAGACACGACTCACCAAGAGACTCTGCAAAGACAAGTGCCACCTGGGATCTGGCAAGGGCAAGGCTGAGCTCAAGGTTAGCATGGGCTACAGAGCAAGTACCATGGCAGCCAGGGTTACAGGAGAAGAGTTACTTAAAAAACAAACAAAAATCCTGTACACCTTAATAGCTTACCTTCCAGTTCCCACCCTATTTCTCCCAGCCAACCCCAGGTGGCTACTGACAGATCTGTCCATTCTGGACATTTCATATAAATGAAGCATAAAAATGACCCAGAGAGTCGCCCCTCCCCCCACTTCTTTATGGGACCCATGACCCAAGGGCACTGTTTCCTCTCTCTTCTCTCTTCATCCTATCAGCTCCCAAACCCTTCAGATCAAATGCTGGCATGCCTCTCCCACGGGTTCTTTTCTTTGGAGCTATTACATTGCTGTTCCTTTAAGCTCTTGGCCCTGATGATAAAGATCTAACTAACGCCTTCAGACTGGGAATTTCTCCTGGGCAGGGCGGTGTCTTCTCTCTCCCCTCGGCCAAAGAAATTTTGTTGCTTCTGATTTGGCACTGGGGGCTGAAATGCTAGGCAAGCACTTTACCACTGAGCAATACACTCAGTCCTTTTAGATTTATCCATTTATTTTGAAGATTTATTTATTTAATGTATGTGAGTACACTGTCACTCTCTTCAGACGCACCAGAGGAGGGCATCAGATCCCATTCCAGATGGTTGTGAGCCACCATGTGGTTGCTGGGAATTGAACTCAGGACCTCTGGAAGAGCAGTCAGTGCTCTTAACTGGTGAGCCATCTCTCCAGCCCCTTAAATTTATTCTTAATTATGAGCATTTTCAGGGCTGGAGATCGAACCTAGGGCCTTACATAAACTACATCAGTACAATAGTGCTGAGCTATATCTAGAGTTTTATTCTTCTTTATGGAATAAAGTCTAAAGCTTGAAAATGGCTCTGAGGCTAAGAGCAATTGCTGCTCTTGAAGAACCCGGGTTTGGTTCCCAGTAACTAAATTGTAACTCAGAACCTCTTGTAACTCCAGTTCCAGGGAAGGTGATGCCTGCTTCTGGCTTCCTTCGACACCAGGTATGCGTGTGGTGCACATACATACATGCAGACACATATATGTATGAAATAATAATAAACATATAATATATATTAAATATATATAAAGATCTCTGCCCCAAATGGCCTTGAACTGGCTCTAAAGTCCTGGCTGACTTTGAACATGTGATCCTCCTGTTTCAGCCTCCTGAGTAGGTTTATGGGTCTGCAGACCACCAGGCCTAGCTTCTATTTTGTTTAGTTATTTGTTTTTTGTTTTTGAGACAGAGTCTCACTCTGTAAACTAAGCTGGCCTCAAACTCAGAGATCCTACTGCCTCTGCCTCCCCAGTGCTGGGATTAAAGGTGTGAGACACCACTCCTGGCTTTGTTTTATATTTT
Source organism: Tokudaia tokunoshimensis (assembly GCA_036184795.1). Lineage (NCBI taxonomy): Eukaryota > Metazoa > Chordata > Mammalia > Rodentia > Muridae > Tokudaia > Tokudaia tokunoshimensis. Next base: position 117,338,433 of record BTHU01000005.1, on the reverse strand, counting down.
AAATTTTGAGGTAAGGTCTCACTGATTTGCCCTGATTGGCCTGGGACTCGCAATGTAGCCAGATAGGCTTCGTACTCCAATCCTCTTGCCTCTGCCCCTACACAGAGTACAGGCCTATCTCACTACAACCCATGAACTCTGTAATTGCTGTCGCCTCCAGTGAGGGTTACAAACGAGTCCTATGTCCCTTCATCTTGAGGCCCAAACTCAGTGCTGCCGAAGGCGATCAACACTCGACACACCAGGCTCGGCGACAGCCTTATAGCTGCGCGACATCCTCCAAATCCCTTGCTGGGCGCGATTGCACTGTGAAAGCTACTGCTCCCAAAGCAAGCCCCAGGATCCTGCCGCCTGCTCCGCCTCCACGCGCGGACACGGTGAGTAGGGTCCCCACTTCCCTTCCGAGCCAAGCCATGCAGGTCACCGACCCTCGGAGTCAGGGCGAGGACTGCGGCCTGCGGGAAGACTTAGCGGGCCAGAAAGGCCCGGAGCTAGGACTCACCACGGGGCCAGCGAACCGTCCCGCGGCGCCGCCATCTTGTTGTCTCGGGGTTTCCCAGGCGACCAGGACCTGAGCACTTCTCATTGGCTAATTCCGAGAGGACCTCTAACGGACCAGCGGGCAGCGAAGGCGGGCATAGCTGACTGTGTCGGAACATTATTGGCCCACGGTAAAGAGGAGTTGCACGTGAGACTTCAAATCCCAGAATGCACTAAGAGGTCAGAGGTCAGAGGGCGTTCTTGACACCGGGACTTGAGTTCAAGAGACTAGTCCCTGGGAACTTCTAGACCGGACGGTGTTGCGCCTGCAAATGTCAATATTGTGCTATTTGATCTTGGGAAAATCATGTTTCCTTTGTTTCCCCATCTGACCATGCAAAGATGAATTGGAATGATGCAAAGTACTTATCAAACACCTCTATAGATGTTTTCAAAAATATTCCTTGCCAGGTGGTGGTGGCACTTGCCTCTAATCCCAGCACTTGGGAGGCAGAGGCAGGGGGATCTCTGAATTCGAAGCCAGCTTGGTCGACACAGTGAGCTCCAGGATAGCTAGGGCTACAGAGAGAAACCCTGTTTCGAAAAACAAACTGTGAACCAAGCCACAGTTTGGGGCCCCATACCAGATATCCTGCATATTAGATAGTAGCAAAATTACAGTTATGAAGTAGCAATGAAATTAAAATAAAATAAGATAAAATAAATGAAATGAAATAAATGTATGGTTGGGGCTCACTACAACAGGAGGAACAGGATTAAAGGGTCACAGCGTTAGGAAGGTTGAGAACCTCTGCTAAACTCTCCTCAGAGTTACTTTCCCAGGCCTCATCACTCAGTGTGCCATCTTAGCGGCCCTGGAAATTTTTCTGGGGTCTCCATAACTTCCACACCACCCTGGACTCCATCCTCACTTCTGAGATGGAGTCTCCTGGCTGCCTCTTTAACCCTCCAGTGCCTGAGTTCCTGTTCTGGGGTGAACAGAATCCCCTTGACTTTTAGGTCATTTCCTGGAATATGGTTAGCAGGCATGGCTCCTTTGGGGCTAGGGAGTTTATAGAGTGCTAGCAGCTCGGGGAGGAAGGAAGCAAAGAGAAGGAGTCTTCCAAGGTCATGGAGTCCCTGAGACTACAATCTAGCTCTCTCTACTCCTCTCTTCCCTCTTTGCCACCCCTACAGCCACCACCTCTGATGAAGACCCATCAACCCCAGCTTATGATATACTTGGAGCCTTTATAGACTAAGTCCTGTCCTCCACCCTCCTCGTGTTCAGAAACAGCACTCCCTCCCAAAGGTTGGGCTTTTTCTGGAACACCTTCCATTGCTTCTCCAAATCCTAGCTCAGATGCCTGTTCTCCTGGAAACCTGTGCCTTCTCCCTCCTCTTAAGCAGAGTAACACTCTACTTTACAGCCTGATGCTATGGTGACCTTCCTATCCAGTTTCATGATCTACAGACACCCTGCTCTAGTATGGGACTATGAAGTCCTCAAGGGGAGGGTTCCCTCTCGTTTATCTTGCCCAAGCTGGTAAGTATTAGTAAACTGGAAGAGTAAATGAACAAAAGGATGGATGGATGCATGGATGCATGAGCTGGTGGATGGATGGATGGATGGATGGATGTGCTGGTGGATGGATGGATGGATGCGTGGATGGATGGATGATAAATAGATGAATGGATGGATGCATGGATGCATAGATGAATGGATGCATGAGCTGATGGATGGATGGATGGATGGGTGGTGGATGGATGCATGGATGGATGGATGGATGGATGGATGGGTGACTGGACAGATGAGTGGACGGATGGATGAGCTGGTGGATGGATGGATGAAACCTTGATAGAAGTTTGAGGTCAGGCTGGGCTATACTGTAAGGTCCAGGCTAGTCTGCACTACCAGAGAGAGACCATGTCTCAAAAACAGCAGTAACAACAAAGATGTAACTTGAGTCCTCTATGGTGCTATTAAATCATACCTCTCTCAGTGACAAGAAAAATCTTAGAGGGATCGCATGATCACACTGAAAGGTGTGTGCAGCACCTCCATTCCTTTCCCCTGACCCCTGCATTATCCCAGTTCATCATGGAACAAGTACATAAGGAGTATTCATTCTGTGTGTGTCTGTGGTAGGCCCTGGGGCAGTTACCAAAGAACCCTGGGCAGCTGTGCTCCATGGCCTGGAAGCCCATGCCTGTCATGTAAGTCACATGCCTGTAAGCCCAGCATTCGGCAGCAGAGGCAGCGCTGGGAAGATCGCAAGTTTAGGGACAGCCTGAGCTACATGGTAAGACTGTCTCAAACAAGGGTTGGGGGAGAAGGAGAGAGTCAGGGAGAGGAGAGAGAATACTGCGCAGTTGGGCGGGGTAGCAATGTAAGGTGCTTGTGTGTCTACACACTCTCCTTGAAGTCTCACCATGAACACTTCCCCTGAGTGGCCTGTCCTGACCACTTGTCTGGATGCCCTTTCTCCATTTCTCTTCTCTCGAATGTTGACTTCCTCAGTATTTATGGAAACGTGAAAATGCCAGTCTTTTTTTTTCTTCCTCCATTTGAACATCTAATCCATGAGTAGAGACCTTGTCTTTCTGTTCACTGCTTTATTCCCAGAGACAAAACAAAAAATGAGCACCAGGCACAGGGCAAGTACTTGAGAAATGAAACACTTATTTCCTTAAGATTTGCCTTCCACGACACTAATTTTCTCTTCAACTGTATCCAACCTGAGGTCACCCTATCCTCTGGGTTCTTCTAAGACTGGGTTTCTCCATTCTTACATCTCCATTTAGTTCTTTACTCTAACTTTCAGCTCTCTTGTCATATGTACCTTTGAATACTCCAGGAGCAGGTGCTCAGAAGTCACGTTGAGGAGTCCATTGTCTAGATCCTTCTATGAAATGCTCATCTCTGTTGCTTCTGCCACTACCCAGCTCTCTTTGGTTTCTTGGGCATCTCTTCTGGAAGAGACAAATGCTTTTAGGATCAATGCAGCCCCAGTGCAGGCAGGCCTTTCTTCTTTCAGCCTGAGAATTCATTTCTGTACTGGTAACTCCTCAGTATAAAGCCAGGGGTTGCTCATGGTTACCAGACCAATCAGTACCAGTGCTGAGGCTTGGCAGTGGGGTGAAAGAGGACACCTTAACTTTCAGTCATGCTTTCTGTGGTCCCTGATACCTGTTGGTCCATGTTCAACCCTCTACTGGATTGGAGAGGTGACAAGTTCTAGGTCAGATCACAAAAGAAGGTACAATCTTTTATCGTTTTGTTTTGTTTGAGACAAGGTCTCATGTATCTCAGTCTGGTCTCAAACTCACTATGTAGCCAAGGATGACCATGAACCTCTAATCCTCCCTAGTGCTGGGATTACAGGGCTATACCACCACCCCCAGAATTACGTGTGACTGGGCTAGAAAACCAAGCCTATGGCCTTCTAGGGACGCACTCTACTGAGCTACACAGCAGCTCAGGAAACACAGTCATCTTCAGAGTGACCAAAGAAGCACTTGAAGGTGGAAGATCACCTCCATCTTGGAGGGAGTTTCACAGAGGAAGTGGAAAGTTTCTCTGGGAAAGGGCAGAGGTGTTGGAGAGCCTGAGGCAGCCAGGCAAGTGTGGGGGAGGGTCAGCTAGGAAGTGGTGTGCACTGGGCGGTAGAGGATGCTACCAAATGAGGTCTGACACTAAGGAAGAAAGTTGGGGGGCGAAATGGGGCATTGACCATCACACTAAGGAATTTGGTTTCAATTTGTGAGGAGAGGCATGGGACGTGTGGACAGACTCCTGCTTTGTCAAGGCTTGATAGTTCAGACATAGAGAAAGTGTTCAGCGGAGCACAGCCATTGGGAAGTCTAGCCTGTAGTTCTAGTATTGCCTCTGCCTTGCCCTCGGTTTTGCCATCTGTCAAATGGGACTTTCTCAGAGCCCGCTCAGTTTGTCAACCAGGCTTCTGTCTACTCAGATGCTATCAAGATAGAATGTAGCTGCTCAGAGGCCAAGAGAGGCAAAGGCTTGAAGCCCTACTTCTCTTCTTGGGCATGGGAAGACAACAGACATCTCTTCATGTCCAATTCCTTAAAGATATTCCCAGTCCATGTCCTGTCCCACTCATCCCCCGCTACACACCTCATACCTCACATCTCAGGATCCTAGATAGAAACTTTGAGGGGTTTTCAAGTTAATATTTCTTATCTGAAGTGTAGAACAGTGGTAGAGCACATGCTACCTACCCAGTGCTGGAAAACACATAAATAAACTTAAGCTTTAAGGGGTTCTTGAAATGGCGGATGGGTAGAAGAGCCTGCAACCGCGCTGACCACTCAGTTCAGTCTTCGGGACCCACATTGAAGAAGGAATGAACCAACTTCTGAAAGTTGTCCTCCAACCTCCACACAAACAGTAGTGTGTTAGTGCCCCACACTGATACTTTAAAAAAAAGTTTCCGCCGGGCGGTGGTGGCGCACGCCTTTAATCCCAGCACTTGGGAGGCAGAGGCAGGTGGATTTCTGAGTTCGAGGCCAGCCTGGTCTACAGAGTGAGTTCCAGGACAGCCAAGGCTACACAGAGAAACCCTGTCTCGAAAAACCAAAAAAAAAAAAAAAAAAAAGTTTCCATCCAGGCTAGAGATGGCTCAGTGGAGTGCTTGCTGCTCCTCCAGAGGACCTGTGTTCGGATCCCAGCACCCATTTCTAGTGGTTCACAACCCTATGTAGCTCCAATTCCCTCTTCTGGACAGCATGAACACACACACACACACACACACACACACACACACACACCCCACATGCATGTGCTATATGTTTTTTAAATGATAAAAGAGAAGTTTAAACCGGGCAGTGGTGGCACAGCATTTGGGAGGCAAAAGCAGGTGGATTTCTGAGTTCGAGGCCAGCCTGGTCTACAGAGTGAGTTCCAGGACAGCCAGGGCTACACAGAGAAACCCTGTCTTGAAAAACCAAACCAAAGACGGGGGGGGGGGGGGGGGGGGGGGGGCGAGGAGAGAGAGAGAGAGAGAGAGAGAAAGTTTAAGCCATCACATGCATTCCCAGCAGGAAATAACTACCCCGTGGTGGCTCTAGGGCTCACCCTTTTCAGTTTCTTCTCGAGAGAAGTAGGCACTTGGCACTTGTTCAATTTGCAGCCGGGCAATCCTGGGCCTCAGCATGGGCCTCCTGTCTCCTGCGTTGAAACAGCCAAGAAGGTGGGGTCATGGGAGGGAGTGACTGTCACTTCCCCCACTCCAATCCTCTCCTTCTCCCCTAGGTCAGATTCACACTTCTTTTCTTCCTCAGCTTTATCTCAGGTGCTCAAGGCCCCTAAGGCCCTCTCAGGTTTTACCTAGGCTTGGGGCAAAAGTCCTGAACTGTATAAGAAGACAGGGGAATTCCCCTTTACCATCTGGCCTGTTAATAAGACACCACATAGACTACACCAGGGGAAAGGGTGAGGCAGGAGCTTGGTTGCAGAGCCAAGGAAGGAGAGGGAGTCAAGATTTAATCAGAGGCCCAAGACTACTTGCCTAACTTGTGGGAGGCACCACATTAAAGCTGACAAAACAATAGCACAGACTGAATCCGTGCATAGGCGAACAGTCCCGGAAGTAGCTGTGACGTCAGAGGGACCTGGACTCAAGTTCAAATGACGCCATCAGTTATGAGCTTGGGCAAGTCATTTTTTTTTTAGTCAAGCGGAGATAATTATGACCCAGTATCATGGAGACCACAGTTTTGTTTTGTCTAAGTTAGGACAGGGCACTGTCCAAACAGTTTTGGGTACTCTCCCATCTATCTGCCCACAGCAAAGATCAATAGCTGCCTTCTGATTCCTGGATGCCAGACTGCATTTACCTGTCTGTCCTCTCAATAGTTCCCTCTCAGCCCTCCCTGAGTAGGATGACACTTCTTCACCCAAATCCCAAGATGTGAAGTCTTCAGAGACTTCAGGAAGGAGCTGGAGAGATGACTCAGCGGTTAAGAGCTTGCTGCTTTTGCCAAGGAGTGGGTTCAATTACCATCGCCTATAAACAGCTGTAACTCCAGTTCTAGAGCATCTGATATCCTCTTCTGGCCGTCACAGGCACCAGGCATACACACAGTGTACACAGGTATATATATTCAGGTAAAACATTCACGTGCGCACACACAGTTTTTTTTTCAAGATAGGGTTTCTCTGTGTAGCCCTGGCTCTCCTGGAGCTCACTCCATAGACCAGGCTGGCCTCGAACTCAGAAATCCACCTGCCTCTGCCTCCCAAGTGCTGGGATTAAAGGCGTGCGCCACCACTGCCCGGCACGCACACACTTTTTTAAGGATTTATTATTTTTCAAAAATGATTCATTTGAAATAAAGAGTCAGAGGACCAGAGGAAATGAGGTCTGACCCAAAACTAATCCTACCTGTTCGCTACCTGTTCGTGGATCTCAGTGACCCTGAGCCTCCCTACAACCAACAATAGCATCCATCCACCATTTTATTATGACTCCTAGATCCACCCCACTCTCTTAGTTCCCTGCTCTTGTCTGACCATTTACTTGCCTGCATGTTTTCAGACAGAGCCCCAGGTAGCCCAGGCTGGCCTCAAAGTCACCATATAGACATAACTGCCCTGGATCCCCTCCTGCTGCTCTACCCCGAGTTCTAGGATTACAGGAATTCAATCTTTAAAACAAAACACATCTGCCATTTATATAATAGGTGTTAGAGTTGGGTATTATCATGGGTATTATCAACATACAGGACTTTTCAGTTGTTTTGGTTTATTTTTGTTTTGAGCCAGAATCTTTTTTTTTTTTGTTTGTTTGTTTTTGTTTTTGTTTCTCTGTGTAGTCCTGGCTGTCCTGGAACTCACTTTGTAGACCAGGCTGGCCTCGAGCTCAGAAATCTGCCTGATTCTGCCTCCCAAGTGCTGGGATTAAAGGCATGCGCCACCACTGCCTGGCTTGAGCCAGAATCTTACTATGTAGTTCTATCTTGGAATTTGGAACTCACTATGTAAGACAAGGCTAGCTCAGACTCATAGAGATCTATCTGCTTCTGTCTCCCAAGAGCTAGAACACTTTTTATTTCAATGATTTATTTATTTTTTATTTTATGTGCATTGATATTTTGCCTGCATGTGTGTCTGTGTGAAAGCGTTGGACTCCCTAGAACTCGAATTACAGTCATAAGCTGCCATGTGGGTCCTGGGAATTGAACCTAGATCCTCTGGAAGAGCAACCAGGGCTCTTAATCTCTGAGCCATCCCTCCAGTCCCTCATTGGCAATTTTTAAAGTAAGTTAGTAGTCAGCAGACTGATGTAGGCCTGAGATTCCAGAATTCAGAGGCTGAGACAGGAGGATCCTGAATTTAAACCCAGCCAGAGTGACATAGATCATGTCTCAAAATACACAGATTAAAAATAAGGATTATCGCTGCAGCAGATACTCCAGAAGCTGCCTTTGTTGTTGTTGTTTTGTTTTTTTGAGGGGTGTTAAAGACTCATAGATTCAGCCTCAGGCCTGAGGTCTTGAGTTGTCAAATCATGAAAACAAGACTCCTTGCCCAGGACACAGGGCTCCGAGCCTGGAACCATCTTGCAGGTAGCTTCTTGTTGCTCTGTAGGCCCTGCCTGTACTTCTTTTGAGACTTCACAATTCATCTACAGGTCTTGGAACCTCAAGGCTAGTTTCATCCACCCCCAAGTTTGAAAGAAGGAAGCTCCCTTCCCCGCCCCCTAACCCGCCCCCCCCCACCCCCATCTCCTCTGCCTCCTAGTTCAAAAGCAGCCGGGTTCCAAGTGGCCTGCAGATTTCCCTGAACTCATCTCTCAGAGCTGCTACAGAGCACAGGAAGATTCAGGATGAATCGCCTCCTCCTCCTCCTCACCATCAGTCTCCTGGTTGTGGTTCAGGTAAGGACAGTCCTTAGAGCCCCCGCAGCCACCACCAGGTCTCAGTTTAATCATCTGGCCTGGAGTTCTGGGGAAGAAATGTAGGTTCCTGCTGGGACCCTGCCTTCTACCACAGGGACAGAGATAGATGGTCACCAACTGGAGGGCCTATATGGCTGGGGGTCTACTCCTCATAGGTGCTATCAGACTGGCCTCAGAGAGGGAAACCTCATAGAATGTCAGGTACATGAAGGCACTCAAAGGGCTCTGTGCAATTCTGGACCGTGAGGCATGAAGAGAAAGCCCTGCTGAGGAGAGCCGCAGAAACGGTCCTTTCGAGAGGGCTGGAGAGAGGTGTAATAGGCTGACATAGGTGACAGAGGGTCCCCTGCCCCTGCCACGGTGAATCGTGGGTATACAGGAATGCAGAGACATTAGTCTCCCATACACTCCGCAAATCAGCTGCCACCCCAGGGGGGACAGCCTTTGTGGCACACTGAGAGGCCTGATTAACACAGGGAATGGAATCATCAAGTTCTTGATCAAGAACATCTAGACCATGTATCAAAGGCAGGCTGTTGGCCACCCAAACCAGTCTGATTCCCATCAAGAGCAGCTTCGGTTACTGCCCGATCAAGCATCAAGGACAACCTGTCACTTGCTGTTCCCACCCCGCCCTCCCGCCCACCCTCTGCCAGGGGCCTTATTCAGGCCCCATCACGTGGATACTCTCGACCTCGGGCACCAGGAGACCAGGAACCCGAGGCTCTGGGAGGGGAAGCCCGCATTCAGGTTTCTGTTTGCCTCTATGCTGGAGGGTCTGGTAGTCTAAAATGTGATGGGAAGTTTCCTTGGGGTGGAAGAATGACAAACATGGGAACTGCCTTTCCACTGCCTGTGATGAGGCAGGAAGTCAAACACCTTAACAGGGCCTCCTACGGCAGCTTCATGAAGAAAAGCAACAAAGGAGGTTCGAATCCTACTGAGCACTGCTTTTCTTGCAGATACAAACAGGAGTCTTGGGACAAAACGCTACTGAGACCACTGGGGCGGCTACTACTGCTGCTAACAGAGCCACCGTCGGCAGCAATGCCAAAACCACCTCCCACACCACCGCTGCCAAAAAAACCCCTGGGAAACCCCCAAAGGCTGGGGCCTCATCCATCATCGACGCAGGTGCCTGCAGTTTCCTCTTCTTTGCCAACACCTTAATGTACCTCTTCTACCTCAGCTGAGGTGACGGTGTGGCTTCACAGCCCCATGCTCCTCACACTGCTGCCACCATCAGTCGCGAGAGACACCCCAACCCAGTCCTTGGGAAGGGTTGACCCCAGAGATCCAAGGAGGTGAAAGTTGACAGCCAATGGCTAGAATGGCAAGGTACTGATGGGAACAGGGGCGTGACATCCAGCTAGGGCCCAATAAAGTTATACTTATGCTTAGAAGTGGCCCCACGTGTGATCACTGCACAGTACTGACCCCAGGAGTCACGTGTGCAGCAGTATTAGGAGTGAACCCAACCCTGCCCTCGAATCTCAAGCCCCACACATCCCAGGTTCAGGTAGGTGCCCAGCCCACAACCCAGGTGTCTTCACACTGATAGATTCTGGGAAATCACAGATTGTTTGGCTCTTTTTCTCTCAAAATTCCCAAATGGAGTAGGACAGACCCAGAAGCAGCCCATGTCTGGGAGGGTTTGCGGAAGGACAGCTCCCAAATCGACTGACCACATGCCTTCGATCACTGGGCAAGAGGATGAGGAGGCAAGAGTTACCACCCACACACTCAGCTAGGGAAGGCAGGAAGGACCAACATCTCCTCTAACCATCCTCACCTCCTGGGCTTGGGGGCGGTCTTCGGAGGAGAGGAGGAAGCCCAGACTGGTACCCAAGGGTCCTTGCCTCTGTGTCTTCCCAGGACCCCATGCCAGCAGAGGATGGCAATGTGACTGCAGCTCTAGGTCTCTGATATTCTGACCTGTCACTCAGCTAGGGACCCAGTCCTTTCTCTTGGCTTTTCTGACCAAGGTCAAACCTTCAGGCTTTGAGACTAGAGTTAGTAGAAGCAGGAAGACAGACCCTCCTATCTTTCTTGCCCTGTCCACTGTGGTCTCACAGACTGAACCTAGAAAGTTTACCCTTGGATACATCTATATCCCTGGAAATTTTTCCACCACTACTTCTTTCAGGCCTGGCCAACTCCTTCCCTTCCCGTGTGAGTCAGCTAGGGGTACCTCTTCCAAGTGGGACAGCCCTCCACTTTTGTTCCCTGAACACCCATCAGAGGACTGCACTGGGGTGGGAACCACAGAGACTTGGCTGGCTAATGGTTGTGCTCAGTCCCCACAGACAGAGAAGTAGAATGGGGTGACACACCAGCCAGTATGGGTCTGGAGCTCCCTCTGGTGGCAAGGGGAGGCTGTACAGGAAGAGAAACTAACCAGAAGAGGAAGCAGAAGGGCGAGTTGGGGTGGAGAACCTCTCCACCCCAACATCAAGGTGCAGAGATGACACCACCAGTGGCATAGTAGAAAATAGCTTATTTCACAGCAAAATCTGTATAAAACATTTCATCCCAGCAAAAGCCTCCAGCAGGAAACTGGTGATGACCTTGGTTCAAAGTACACGAACAGTCCAGATCTGGGAAGGTCTGTCCTTGGTTGGTTCCCACAGCACCACGTGGTCACGGTCATAACCCCGTCCACCTGAGGGGGGTGAGATTCCGAGGTGGTCAGAGAGTGCTGGACGCAGCCCAGTCCTTAGTCCCCTTTGGTGAACCCCACTCCCCACCCCTACCAGCCTACATTACCCTTCACGTCCAGGATCTGGCCTTCAAACATCTGGCTGCAGATGTGACCCAATTCATTGATGCTCCAGGTTTGACGTGGTAGGCGGCTCTCGGCCCATAGCACTACTTTGGAGCCTGGGCTAGGAGGGCCAATCACCTGTAGGCTCATGGTGGGGGCCACCTGAGGCCCCAAGAAGATGGTGAGATTTGGCACAGGACATCTCCCATGCTCACGATATCCTTCACTCGCCGGGTTTTTGTTGTTGCTGCTGTTTCTTTTGTCTGGGGCACAGTATCTCTCTGTGCAGCTTTGGCAGGCCCAGAACTTGCTATATAGTCCAGGCTGACCTGGAGCTCATAGATATTTGACTGTTTCTGTCTCCTGAGTGCATGCATGTGCCACCCTGCCCAGCTCATACACTGGTTTTGAATGCTGGCGCTTATAACCGTGGTCCTGGGCAAGTCTCTTCATCCATTTTGAGATTGATTTTATGAGTGTTTGACTGCATGCAAGTCTGTGCAACAAATACAGGCCTGGTGCCCACAGAGGTCAGAAGAGGGCATCAAATCCTCTAGAACTGGAATTGGGGATGGCTATTCCATCATTTTTATGCTGGGAACTAAACTCAGGTCCTCTGCAAAAGCAACACATGCTTTTAACTGCTGTGTCACTTGTCCAACCCCAAATACTAGTTTTTTGAAGATTTAACGTAAGAAAGATGAATGAGCTCACGTTCTCTACTTCTGGGTTGCGTGCATCTTGCATCTAATTGGGCTGGGACTTGCTGAGGCAAAGCTGGGCCCAGCAGAGCAAGTTCTGGAATCATACCTGGTTCTTCAGCAGTCCGTCTTCATAGTACCAGATGCAGCTGCCCCCAGCCCGGGGCTCCGAGACCACCACGCGGCCTGCTTTCATGTCCTCCACGTGATCAGGCACTGACAGGAATCCCCCTAGTGCCGCATTCCACAGGCGGAAATAGGCTCGGCGCTGATGAGGAGGAGAGGATGAGAAGCTGCGGTCAGGGATGCCCTACCACCCTCAACTCTGGACCCCCTGAGGGACCCACACTCCCAAACCTTCCCTGCCTCCAAACTTTCCCCCTGACAAAGTCACATCTTTTTTTACACACCCATATTATATGCATAACACATGAGCATAGTTCTGTAACCATAAATACCTACACATGTGTGTTTAGGGACCCTGACAGGTACACCCGCAGTCCACAAGGTGGCACAGTTTATAGAATGCACAAACAGTGGTGGTGGCGCACGCCTTTAATCCTAGCGCTTGGGAGGCAGAGGCAGGCGGATTTCTGAGTTCGAGGCTAACCTGGTCTACAGAGTGAGTTCCAGGATAGCCAGGGCTACACAGAGAAACCCTGCCTCAAAAAACCAAAAAAAAAAAAAAGAATGCACAAACAATTCTACAGGTCTATGTGGCCATCACATTCACATCATAGATCCTCCCAGTCTGTTCCGTACCCGTGGCCTGTGCTTGCTACAGGTACAGCTGATTATAAGACTACCGATCGGCCGGGCGGTGGTGGCGCACGCCTTTAATCCCAGCACTTGGGAGGCAGAGGCAGGTGGATTTCTGAGTTCGAGGCCAGCCTGGTCTACAGAGTGAGTTCCAGGACAGCCAAGGCTATACAGAGAAACCCTGTCTCGAAAAACCAAAAAAAAAAAAAAAGACTACCGATCTACACACAGGCATGCGCATGCACACAAACACACACAGGCACACACACATAGAGAGAGAAAATGCACGCATACCTATATGCCAAGACTAAAGAGAAGTACAGTGAACTACATGGTCAGAGATCAGAAGTGGCTCTGCCAGCTTAGCAGGGTCTTTGTTCGCAGTGACAGTAGCAGAAAGGATGACGTAAGCCCTAGGTGCGATCTGAACAGTGATTCTTCCCACTGGAGCACTGCCCAGTGGTTCTGCAGTCATTATCCATCTTCAGTCTTCACCAAACTCAGGACACAGATGTTATAGATGAGGAAACACCTGGGCGAGATGGTGCACACTTCTAATCCCAGCACTCAGGAGGCAGAGGCAGATGGATGCTTGAGTCTAGCCTGGTCTACTCAGAGAGTTCTAGAACAGCTTGGACTATACTATACTAGCAGTCCACAAGGGTCATAGTGAGTCCCTGCCTTAATATATAGGTATACACATGCATACACACACACACACACACACACACACACACACACACACACACACACACACACACCCCAATCCATAGAAGAACAGCGCTTGCCCAAAATTGCGGATAAACTCCTTGTCCACTTCCCTGGGCCTTTATCTCCCCATATGAGGGTTGGAGATTATCTGCCAGGATTTCTTCCGACAATGCTGCCTTGAGTGTCTGTGAACAATGAGACTAAACACACGCCCTCACACACAGACATACATGCTCAGAAAGCTCTCAGGCACAGGCATGAGCAGGCACACACACACACCCATGTCCGTACACACAAAACCATCCAAACCACCTCCAGAGTATTCAGATGTGTGGCCACAAATAACGTAGGTATAGACAGACTCTTGGATGGGCACGTGTGTGGGCGTCTACACACTCACATGCATGTACACATGCATGCACACACACACAGGCCACAGCCATAGCTTAGAGATATATGTGTGCAGAAATGAAGCCAACTTGTAGACAAGTAGGTACAGACATACACCCTCCAGTGCAAGCTCTGTGTGTGAGATGATTTTCAGTTTTGGGTGAATAAGCTTAGTGTATATATTGTGTTGTCCTTTAGGACAGAGCAAAGGTGTTTTGTTTCCAGGTTGATTTAGGGAAATGTGACTGAGGCGACAATGCAAGAAGAGGAAGAGGTCACCATGTGACCTGCTCGGGAAACTCAGATGCATATGAGGACAGGTGTACCCCAGGACAGGCACGTCCCCGAAGCGCTCACGCTGGCCGCTACCTACCTGTTTGATAGGGTAGAGGGAGCCCACCCTCTGGGTACCGCTGTAGGTCAGCCAGTTGGTGATCTCGCAGTTTCCCACTAGCCACTGACGGCCCCGGAAGTCGTTGTGCTCACACAATACCCAGCTGTGCCCAGCGGGTGCCAGCGACACAGAGGAACACAGACCAACAGATAGAGACAGGTGGAGGACAAGGCACATGTGTTAAAATAACCTCTGCCTCCTCTTCTCTCACACTAGGCTGAGGGCCCGCAGGGGGAGGAAGAGGCTAGTGTACATTTGGGGTTTTCAGGACCCAGCATCCACCCACGCCCCGGGAGCCAGAGGCCCTCAGGCTGTGCTCCTCCCTCCTTCCTGGCCTGGGGTGGGGTCCCCACCCCACCAATCACCCAACACAGTTTGGAGCACACACTCACACGCCGCCCTTGACGCGCACAGACAGCACGTGGTTGTTAAAGCCTTGGGCTTGCAGGCTTCGCACCTCCCCAGTCAGCTCGATCTCCTTCCCCTCGAAGCATTCCAGGCCAAAGAGGGACAGGGAAGGCTCTGAAAAGTGCTGGGGTTAGAAGGGGAGAGATGGATGAGGCCATGGAATACCCAAGCCCAGACTCTGCTCTATGACCCCAAGATCTACACCTTGGATCTGTAGGCCTCTTACCTTCTGAGGACCCTGAGTGTTATCTGTGTCCCCAGATTTTCAGTCTCAGTGTGTTGACAGATTGGCACCAGCTCAAACTCAACCATCCCCTCGCTATACAGCACAGGCCTTAGCTTCCAGAGGCCTGGGATTACAGGTGTGCACCCCTGTGCCTGGCTATCAGAGAGATGGCACTCGGAAGAACTAATGGGCAGGCTGGAAACCTGGGGCTCATTCTGCATCGTCTCTTGTTCATTTCTTAGGGATGGTACCTAATCATCACGGAGATTAACAACTGCTCTTCTTTATCCACGGCTCGCTGCAGGCCAGATGCTTGGTAGAACAATTTATCCAATCCATGCTAACTCAACAACCCTTAGAGATAAATACCATCATGGTCTCCACTTAGCAGAGAGGGCTCTGAGGCTGAAGAAGGCAAGACCAATGACTTGAAGCTCAGTATCTGGGCTCCAGGCCCAGGTCTAATTATCCCTGGTGCCCAGTGTGTGTGCTGGTCTGGGGCTCAAGCTGTATAACGAAGCAGCCTGGGGGGAACATCTGCTCTGTCCGTTTCCAGCCGTGTGGCCCAGAACAAGTCAGAGTGGTTCTGGGACTCACAAAGCTTTGAAAAGTGTTGTTCAGCAAATGTCAGCTGTGCTGACTCAGCAGCATCACTCTCCTGGTCCCCACAGCATTATCACAGTGTGCATGTGTCTTCTGTCCGTCTCTTCCCAGGGACAGCATATTATCCTCCATTGTGGGTCACTGAGGTCGCCTCCTCCCTGCCTTGCCCTTCTGGTCTCTCCTGCACAGCCATCTTTCCAGTTGATCCTGACAGCCCTCTCTGAACGGGCCCTGCCTCTCAGTCAGTCTGAGTGTCAGTTGGTCCCATTCCAGTGCCACACGCCACTCTGCACTGCCACCTTTAGGTCCCGCTGTTTAAGTCTGGGGCCTCCAGGAACTATTTCAGTGAATGCTCAATAAACACCTGGTCAGTTGAGCTGCAGCGGGAGCCTCAGAATCAGGGCCCACTGAGAGAGACTCTGGAAGCCATTGCTCATTCAGGCCACTAGGTGGTAGGTGAGACAGGACACTCCCTCTACCTCTGGATGGGGAACTCACCAGTGGAACCTTCCGGAGAGAGCCCAGGGCCGTGGAGGCCAGACAGCCCATGGCTGTGAGGGTGGGGAACTCGCCCTCTGACACAATGTGCTGCTCCGCCTCAAAGTTCTTGTCCTCAAACAGGACCCAGCTGGAAGGGGACAAACAGGGAAAGGTGACACCAGAGCCTAGATTATGAGACACCTACCAGGAACCCTGAGTGCACAGTCCTGTGAACGTGAGCGTTCGCTAATCAAGGGGAGGTCCATGGTGGATAGACAATGTAGCAGCAGGGACCAAGGTCAGACGTAAGAAAGGACTTAAGTGGAGCAAGGGAGAAAGAAAGAAAGAAAAGGAATAGAAATAAAGGGGTAGGCACAGTGGTGCCCCTTCTTCAATCCAAGCACTCGGGAAAGCAGATCCCTTTGAAGGGGAGCATGGCGCTCTTCAGGCAGGCAATCTGCCAGTGCTCTATCCGAGGCACTCTTCAAACACACAAAATAACACATGCAGAAGTCTAGCCTTTCAGTACTGCTATAGCCAAGTGTGGCGGAAAGCCCAGTGTCCACCAGCACTGGGGCTGCTGGCTACTCGGGAGGCTGAAGCAGAGGACCACACAAGTTCAAGAGCAGCCTAGGCAACTTAGTAAGGGCCTGTCTCGAGAAAAAGTAAAAGCCAGAGACACAGCTCTGTGGGTAAAGGCTCTCACTGCCAAGATGGACACTTGGACTCAATTGCTAGAGCATGTATGGTGGAGGGAGAGGTTCAATGTCTGTCCCCCATATGTGGCCTTCCGGAGGTACCTCAGTTTAGAAGAGACTGGGAAGCTGGGTTCCTAAGCTGGGATGAGTATCCTTTCAAGAACAGGGAGAGGGGGCTGGAGAGATGCCTCAGGGGTTAAGAGAACCAACTGTTCTTCTGAAGGTTGTGAGTTCAAATCTCAGCAACCACATGATGGCGTACAACCATCCACAATGAGGTCTGATGCCCTCTTCTGGGGTGTCTAAAGAGCTACAGTGCACATATATATGTATATATATTTAAATATATATATATGTATATATATATATATATATATATATATATATATATATATATATATTTAAAAGAAGAAGAACAGGAAGAGGGCTGGGCAGTGATGGAGCACGCACGACTTTAATCCTGGCTCTTGGGAGGCAGGGGCAGGGGTGGGGGCAGGGACAGGTGCATCTCTGAGTTTGAAGACAGCTAGCCAGGGCTACACAGAGAAACCCTGTCATGAACCCACCTCTGGAAAAAAAAGAAAAAAAAAGAAAATGGAACAGGAAGATGGGTGTCTGGATGGCAAAGGGTTTAAAGCACCAGACTCAAACCCCAGAAGAGACCAGAGCACTGCTCTCTGTAGGAAGGGAGGATGGGGGGAGGGGGGGTAGACACGATTTTTTTCCGCTATTTAAAAGTCACACAGTTTCATCTTGTTAGATGAAGTTAGATGAGTTACAACAGGAGTCGTGGAAACAGTTTCTGTCATTAAAACTTCTAAGTTTCTGCCAGGCAGTGGTGGCGCACGCCTTTAATCCTAGCACTTGGGAGGCAGAAGCAGGTGGATTTCTGAGTTCGAGGCCAGCCTGGTCTACAGAGTGAGTTCCAGGATAGCCAGGGCTACACAGAGAAACCCTGTCTTGAAAAAAACAAAAACAAACAAACAACTATTAAGTTCCTGATGCTTGGGTGTGTTCTCCATCTGCTCCAAACCAGCTGGCAAGCGCCCTTCCCCAGCCCTTCCCCCTCCGGCATTTCCGTGCACACCAAACTGTAGCTCGTCAGCTAAAACCGTTCAGGTTGTTTGCCCAGGTCTCACACTATGTAGCTCTGGTTATCCTAGAACTCACTTGTAAATCAGGCTGGCCTTGAACTCACAGTGATTGTGCCTTCGTGAGTGCTGGAATTAAAGGTGTGTACTACCATGCCTGCTTATTTGGATAAATTTATCATCTTTTTTCTGTTTGTTTTTCGAGACAGGGTTGGGTTTCTGTGTAGAACAGAGCCCTGGCTGTCCTGGACTCGCTTTGTAGATCAGGCTCGCCTCAAACTCACAAAGATCCACCTGCCTACATTTAAAATCTTAGAAAGACTATACCAAAAAAAAAATAAAAATAAAAATGGAGAATTAGGACTTGGGTGCGCATAGCTCACTGGTAGAATGCTTGCCTAGTGTGTGTGAGGCTCTAGGACCAGCCCTTTTCCTTACAAACAAATAACATAAGTCAAGTGTTCCTAAAAGTTAAAAATATATGAAATTAATCTAACTACATACCAGGTTTGTAACATAATCACAGACAAACATTATTTCAGGGCTGGAGAGATGGCTCAGAGGTTAAAAGCACTGGATGCTCTTGCAGAGGACCTGGGTTTGGTTGTCAGCATCCACACGGGGGCTCACAACTGCCTGTAACTCCAGCTCCATGCTGAGATTACGGCCATGTGCCCTTCTCTTGGGGTTTTCTATACTATACTATCTAACATCTCCAGAATTACACTTCACAGTAAAATGTTATTCTATGACTCAGGACATAACAGTTACTCTTAAGGAAGGAAATCATGTGAAAGGTGTGTCCCTTGCCCCCTCCCCTCGCCTCTTCCAGCACTCTGGGCTCCACCCAATCCACCTGCTCACCTGCCGCCGTGGACCCTGCATGACTGGGGATGGAAGGAAGCAGGTAGAGAGGCCTGGTCATCCTCAAAGGAAATGTGGTCGCCCAGAAAGTTGGGGCCTGAGAAAAGCTGAATCTGGAGACAGAGAGGTGAAGAGGTTAGAGTGAGAGGGACAAGGGTAAATAAAGGCCCAGGGAAGTTTTGCCACGAAGGCTGTGACGATCCCACCAGATCTCCGTGCAGCCGCCTCCTTACCTTCGAGACAAAGTGAAGATCGCTCTCTCCAACCTGAAGGAAGAGATCAGCGCTGTGACTGAAGGAGGAGGCCAGCCTCTACCCGCAGCCACTGAGATTCAAAACCATCGTGGCTCTCCCGCCGCCGAGCGTCTACAAGCTCCGCCCCTCCTGCATGCCCCGCCCCCAAGATCTCCGCATCTCCTCGCTCCGCCCCTCTGAGTGGCACTGCCAGCCCCTCCCGCCGCCTTGGCAAGCCTAACGCGCCCCAGTTCCCTCCCTCGATATCCCGCCCACCCTCCCGCCTCCGTCCCTCCATGTTAAGGCCTTCCTCGTCCTGCCTTAACTAAGCAGCCTGGGCGAGGCACCTGGCCCCGCCCCACGGTCCGCCCCCCGAGGCCACGCCCATCGCCCAGATACACACCTGTACAACTGGCTGAAGGGAGCCAAGGGCGCAATTGCCGGAGCCCCAGTCGTCGCAATTGCGGTACACGCCCTTCTCCAGGATGTACTGTTCGCCGGAGAAGCCTACCTGCTCATAGGCCACCCACCTGCGGGGAGGGCGTGGGATGTGTCGGCGAGGGCGGGGTCGGCCCTGCTCCTGGGCCCGCCCTGCGCCTGGGGCGGGGATTACTCACACGCCGCTGAGCACGTGGATGGCTTGCGTGCTGGGTCCGTACCGCGCTAGCTCCACATCCGGCAGTGCCGAACTCACCTCCACTCTGTGCCCTTGGAAGTCCATGTCCTCAAACAGCACCACGGCCGGGTCTCCAAAGTCCTGGGTGCCCGAGACAGTCAGGTTTCTACCATACGCCGTTGCAAACCCGTGCCCAGATCTCGGGGAAGCCGCCCGCCGCCCAGCCCAGGGATTAGGTGTAAAGCATATCCTGGGGAAACCACAGGAGGGAGAGAGACTAGCTCTTGGGGTCATTCTGCCGGGGGTGGGGTGGGGGGTGGGACAGACCGAGGGGTGCAAATTCTTTTGTCAAATTGTGCTGTGGAAGTTAGGGTGTGGCCAAACAGCCCAATTGCCCCCACTTACCGTCCGGATGACCCGCAGGGAGGTCAGCAACTCATCATAGCCTCCCCAGTGTGACCAGTCAGCATATTCACCCTCTTCTAACAGGTACTGGTGGCCCCGAAAGCCCTCCTTCTCGTAGCCAACCCAGCTAGAGGAAGGGGAAAAGATAGACCAAGACACCCGTGAGTCTACCAGAGAGCCCCAGTCATTCTCCACCCTCCAAGGGTAAAAACCTGCAGGGACAGGGCAGATAGAAGAAATCTCTTAAATCCTCACCAGCCCCCAAGGATTCGCAGGGACCCCACGGAGGTCAGCTGGGGACTCTGGCTGTCCTCAGGCTGCTGAAGGTTGTAGATGTCTCCGCTTACTTCCCAGCTCTGCCCCTGAAAACCTGGGGCCTCATACACCACAGCCTAGATGAAAGGGATGCCCGGGTGATAGATGTTGAGTCTGGTTCTACACAACACCAACCTGGAGCCCCCACCCTCCCTTTGAGCACTGCTGCCCGTCTACTCTGACCTCTGGCTGGATTAACACACCAAAGTCAGTGCCTAGTGGGCCCTTCAGGCCTGCCCTACTAGACTCCTGTGCCCTCAACCCCTCCTATCTCCTGTCCTGGTCACAGCAACAACCACTCAGACACACTAAATACCCTCTGATCTGGAGTCCGTCCCCTTACCTTGGGTTCCCCTGGCTTCTCCACACTTGGGCAGCCCTGCAAAGGAGACATGGCTGAAAAGCTAGTCCAGAGGTGGCTAAAGACAAATTAAGACTGGGAAATCTAGGTTTTCCTTGATCCTAAGACTCCTAAGAATTGCAGCCCCATAGCCCCCTTTCCCTCCCATCAACCCTATGCCACACCGCAGGCTAATCCTCTTTCCTCTAATCTAGTTCCCAGTAAGAGCTCTGGGGCAGTGAGTCACCAAGGAACCGATGTGATATATGGTATCCCACCCATCTCCTGCCCACAGGTGCAGGGATACCCCATGTGGGGCTAGGGACAGAGAGGCCTGTGGGTGTCCCATGCTCCTTACCAATCTCATGGGCTTTAGTGAACCCACACTGGGGCCTGATGTACCCCAGGCCTCCAATGTAGGGTACTCTCCAGGCTCTAGGATATAGGGAGTGTCTTCAAAGAATGGTTTGGGGTATAGCAGCCACCTAGGGGAGAAACAGAGAAGCACTGAACTCCTTGGGATATAGACTTGGCATCGTGGGACAGTTTAGAGGGGAGGAAGGGCTTTTAAGGGCTCCTTGCACAGGGATAACAGAAAAGACATCCGGATCCTCTCTCCATTCTAGAACAGCCTGTCCTTGGTGCCCCTTCCTGTGGCTGGCCCCTTGCAATCACACACAGCAGTTAAGAGTTCTTTCTTACACACACACCTGCCTCAAGCCCTAGCTGTTCTTATTAGCCTCACAGGAAAGCCAAGCTCTACACGGGCCCACGAGCCTCCTTCCTTGGTACCTCAGAGCATCACTGTGGGAACTAGATTAGAGGAAAGAGGATTAGCCTGCGGTGTGGCATAGGGTTGATGGGAGGGAAAGGGGGCTATGGGGCTGCAATTCTTAGGAGTCTTAGGATCAAGGAAAACCTAGATTTCCCAGTCTTAATTTGTCTTTAGCCACCTCTGGACTAGCTTTTCAGCCATGTCTCCTTTGCAGGGCTGCCCAAGTGTGGAGAAGCCAGGGGAACCCAAGGTAAGGGGACGGACTCCAGATCAGAGGGTATTTAGTGTGTGTGAGGGTATGTACTGTGTCTTTTGTAGTCTGCTTCAGGGGTAGGACCAAGAGCTCATACCTGCTAAAGTGTACACCCAAGCACTGGGTAACTCCTAGTCCAGACCAAGCTTTTTTTTTTATTTTATCTATCTGTCTGTCTGTCTGTCTGTCTGTCTGTCTGTCTATCTATCTATCTATCTATCTATCTATCTATCTACACAGTCCCAGGTGGCTTTGAAATCCTGGCAATCCTCCTGCGGTCATCTCCCAAGTGCTGGGATTACAGGCATGTGATGCATCACCTGGCCGGGTCTAAACTTCTGTGGATGTAGCTCTTTCATTACTCTGGTCACATGCTGTTCCCTCTTCCAGATAGGCTCCTCCCCCGGGTAGATAGTTAACTTCAGGGCTGGCTCCTAACACCAGGATTCCAGAACTGACTAAAACACAGAGACTGAGACCGTCCCACTCCGAATGTGCCTGATCGTGTCTGAATAGAACATACAAATTCCTGTCCTCTTGTGATTTAGCTTCTTAGCTAGCCCATCGCAGCTGAGGCGTCTCCTCCTCCAGGAAGGTCTCTTGACTACACCCAGCTCCCCAGCTCTCCAGCTTCATCTTGTTTGATACTTTAGCATGTCTCTGCAACCCTGTGCAGGTCACCGCCACCTCATTCCAGAACATTCTGGGTGCTGTTGGTTGTTTACCTTCCTGTCCCCACCAGGAGACTGAGATTTTTCTTTTTGTTTTTTCTGTTTGAGACAGTCTCACTACGTAGCCTAAAACTAGCCTAAAACTCATAGAAATCTGCCTGCCTTTTTCTCCCAAGTGCTGTGATTAGAGGTGTGCACCACAGAGCAGGGTCCTCGGACTGATTTCAAGGAAGGGAACTGGATGTCTTGTCTGCTGTGTCCCCAGCATGTGACAGTGCAGAGAATGTCAAGGGGTTCCAAAATAGCCAGACTCACAGTCCTGCAGTGACAGTGGCAGATGCCACCTGTAGGGGTCTCTCCAGGCCTTGAGAGTCTTTCAAGTCTCCTGTTAGTGTCACTGGCTTGCCCTTGAGGCCCTCCTCAGAGAACAAGCTGATCCTCGGGGTGCAGTAGTCCTGGGAAAGGAAAAGGGGGAACCATTTAAGTACAAACTACAGACTTCCCTGCCCGGTCAGCCTGGCAGGGCTCCCAGGGGCTTCTGGGAAATCCCAGCTGGTTGTCTGCTCAGAAACCCGGGAGTGTTCTCTACAAGGCCAGCCAGCTTGACCTCAGGCCGAGTCCTCACTGGTGCCCGCTGGACTTCTGGAACTGGAGACAAAAAGTTCCCAACCTGCGGTGTCAAGTCCTTCCCTGCCCTGGGTGGCTGACTTTCCATTGCTGGGAGGGTGTGGGGATGTAAGATGGATAGCCAGTTCCTGATTCCACCTTGATGGACACTTCTGACCCAGGTTCAGACTGACTTTTCGTTACTGTTTGGTGTGGGTGCTGTGCCTAGAACCCACACCCTCCACCTGCTAGGCAAGGTCTCTTCCCAAACCCCATACTGCAGGGTGGTTTGTTTGTTTTAGGCAAAGTTTCATGTAGTCCAGGCTAGCCTTGAACCTTGAACTCACAGCATAGCCAACACTGGCCTTAAGCTTATTGATTTTTAAATAGAATGTTTTCGATTTGTGTTTGTCTGTGGGGTGATGGGGCACAGGCAGATCACAGCATGTGCTTGGAGGTCCAAGGACGACACACGGGAATAGGTCCTCTCCTTTCACCATGCGGGTCCAGGAGCTCGAACTCAGGCTGTCACATCTGGTGACAAGTCACTGAGTCACCTCATCAGTTCCAACCTTCTGCCTCGACCTCCTGAATGCTAGAGTTCCAGGCATGTGGCACTGGGCCTGGTTTTGTGGGGTGCTAGGGAATCCAAATCGGGATTCACACCTGCGCGGCAAGCACTCTGACGGAGCTCCCCTCCCAGCCTCCTCCCAACGCCCATGCCCAACCGAGCTGTGGCTGGTGCCTGGGTCTCATCCCAAGCTGCTGTAGTTTTCCTTAGCATTCTGGGTCGTCCTTCCTCTCCAGGACCATTTCCATTTCCTCACTCAGATGATATTAAATCATCTGCTTATTGTGCTAGGGCCATATTCTACCCGATCCCATTTAGTCCCTCTAGGGATGGTCTCCATTATAAACAGACAGGAAAGTCGAGCTCAGAGAGGTCAAGCAATCAACCGAAGGTCACACAGCTTAGAAGCAGTACAGCTGAGGACAGAGAAGGGTTCTGTTGAGTGTTGCAACCCAGCACATCCCACGGGCCTGGCACACAGTAGGTGCCAACTCAGTGCTGAGCGAATCAAGTGATTCCAGTACTGTGTAACCCCAGAGCTCTCGTTTGTCTCCTGTGCCTCACGCCCTCCTCCACAGGGACGAGCTTACTGTGTCTCATTATGACTTGTCTGCCGACATGCGTGTATCTGCAGCACCTTTGGAAACTGCTATTCCTTTCTCTTAGCTCCTCTCCATCATCCTTCCCAGAGAAAAAAACTACAGTTCTGGAGTCAGGTGCTCACCTCACTAAAAACACAATTAGCCGGGTGTACTGGGGCATGCCTGCAATCCCAGCACCTGGGAGGCAGAGGCGGGAGGACCGAGATTTTAAGACTAGCCTTGGCTACATGGTGAGTCTGAGGCTAGCCTAGGCTGATATCAGGCCTCGTCTTAAATTAACAACAACAACATCATCATCAACAACAACAACAACAATAATAATAAGTGCCCCAGGCATGGTGGCTCACACCTCTAACCCTGTAAGCGGAGCATTGGAGAAATTGAGGCAGGAGGTTTGATTGCAAGTTCATGGTCAGCCGAGGCTACAGAGTAAATTCTAGCTAAGTCTGAGCTCAGTGTGAGGTCTTGTCTCAAACAGAAGAAAACAGAAACCCACAAACAAACCTCCAACCAAGGGTCTGATGGATCTTGTATCTAGCATTGCTGTGCGTCTCTCTAGGAGCCAATACCATTAGGTCAAACTCAGTGTCAGTAGTTTGTATGCTATGGAGACAATGGTGTCCCTTTTACCTTACAGACACAAAGTCACCTTGGCTTTTCAAACCACACACCCATCTCTCAAAAATTACAACTGTGGTGGCATGCATCTGTCATCCCAGCCAACTCTTGGGAGGTTGAAGCAAGAGGATTGTGAATTCGAGAATCAGTCTATTTTTATCTAAGAGCTAGTCTCAAAAAATTTAAGCCACCCCTAGGCTAGAAATCACTCTCCTTCAGATCTCACCATGGTTTCTCTTCCTGGAAGCCAGTGGGGATTCCTAAGTTCCCAGCCAGGTCTATTGCTCTCCGGGGCCCTCAGAGTCCAGCCAAAGGAGAGTTGTAGAGGGAGGACCTATGCCCAGTTGCCTGGCACAGAGCCTGGCACATAATGGAGATGAGAAATGTGTGGGGTTGGCAAGATGACTCGGCATGTAAAGGTGCCCCCTTCCCAGCCTGACAATTGGGGTTCGATCTCCAGGACCCACATGGAGGAAGGAGAGAAGTGACCTTCACAAAATGCCCTCTGATCTCTGCGTTCATACATGCTGAGACATGCGTGAGTGTACGTGTGCACACATACACGCACAAATACATATAATGAGGCTTTGAATTAAAAACATGAGACGGGGGAGTGTCTATGAAGAGTTGTTCAAGTAAATAAGTAAGCTCCGTGGAACCTTGCCTAGAGTGGTGGGTGACTCTGGCCCACTCCTACCACTCTGACCTAATTCTCATGTTCACCAGCTCAGCCTTCTCCAGCTTGCTTTCCCAGGGGCACAGGTCCCACCTACACACCAGCACACCCCAACTGTTCCTTTCTCTCTCAGTGCCTTGGTGGCCAGGAACTGAGAGGCACTCCATTCTGACCCCTTCTGCCCTCTGCGCCACCACCCCCAGAGAGGGCATCACTCACCCTCACAGCCCTCCTCAGGGAGCCGACGCCTTGCAGACTCCACACAGACGCCAGGGCTCTGAGTTCCACGTCCCCTTCAGGCAGCAACAGCTTCTGGCCCTGGAACTCTGGCTGTTCGTATAGTATCCAGCTGTGGATCCAGACACCCCAGGGTCACAGGGCAGGAGGTTGCGCCCAGACGCTCTGATGGAACTCCTGAAGGGCTCGCCACCTTCCTCACCCCAGGTTCACAGCCAGGGCCCCCTTCCCTGGGCACTCCCCACTTACCAGCCTCGTATGACCCTTATGGAGGCAACAGGGGCCCACGCTGAGGCATCTGCAGTGTCTCCCCAGACCTCCCTGCCTCTGCCCTGGCAGCCAGGCTCTGAGAAGAGGATCACCTGAGAAATCATAGCAGATGTCCTCAGGCCCTGTCCCCGGGCCCTGCCCCCTGCCAGCCTCGAGCCTCCATTTGCCCCCAAGTGCCTACCTTGCCAGGCCTGGTGTTCAGTTTGCCCTGGGTCTTCAGTGCTGGGCTCTGAGACAGAGACGGGGTTAGAAATTTATGGGGTCACCACTTCCCCCACACTGCTCGCTCAACCGGCCTCCACCCCACGGATACAGCAAACATCGGATTCCGCCATCACTTCTGGCTCCCAGGTCCTCATCACCCTGTCCCAGGAGCTGGGAAGTCTTTCCTTCCCCAGCTTCCAGGCTGTAAGAAGCAGCAAGCCGTTTGGAATCTATATGCTCCCGCTATACTATCACGGGCACCGAGGTCCCAATGTTGTGCATTGCAAAATTCAACTAAGCTCAGATCCAATCCCCCTGCCTCCTGGGATCCACCCCCCTTGCCCCAACACTACTCTCTTCAGCCGCTCAAGGGGAGGCCAGGTATCTTCCCTTGCCCCTACAAGGTCACTCACCCACCCTTCCTGGGGCTCGATAGGTGTTGGCTTCTCTGGGGGTGGCCTTCCACTGCAGAGCAAGGGCAACTGTCCCAGCACCTTTCTGACCCCTGGTGCTCCGTGGGGTGGCAAAGCAGATAGTTTTGTGCCTAGTGGTTCCAGGGCAGGGGCGTCCTTGTTGGCTGGCACCATATTGCCGAAGAGAAGGCTGCCTCCCAGGCGGGAAGTAGGCCGGTTGCTGGGCTGAGGTTCGGGGCCTTTTTCAGCTACAAGCTTCTTCATCATCTCCATGGGAGAGCAGGCAACCTTAGCGGGCTTGGGTGGGTGGGGATCCAGGGAGGGGTCGGGCCCTGCTTTCTCCTGCCTCCGCTGTAGCTTCTCGTCATCACTGAGATAGGGGTTCTCCAGCTCCTCCTCCTCCTCCTCTTCCAAGGCAGGCCCCTCCTGGGGACTGGGCCCTGGCACACACAGCCCCAGCTGATCCTCTTCAATGGCGGGTAGCGTGGCATACATGGCCAGGTAGGAGGAGCGGGGAGCTCGGGGCAGTCGGTGAGTTCGGAGGATCTCAGGGGGCTCCATGCTCCGCAAAGTATCCAGAAAAATCTCCAGGTCAGCGGTCAAGGCTGCTTCGTCCTCCTCCCTAGACGGTTCTGAGGGCACCTTCCCCTCAGTGGAGTCTGGGATGAGCTGGGATTCTGTGCTGGCCTCTGCTCTCCTTGGCTTTGGGGCAGGAGAACCTTCTAGACTGAGGGACTCCTTGGCCTCTGAAGAAGATGGGGCAAGGGGCATGGCAGGGCTCTGGAAACTTCCCTTTGGGGTAGGCGATGAGGTAGAGTTCCCTGGAGAATCTCGGACAACCTCGTCCTGTTTGGGGGTCAGAGGATGAGGGGGTGTGGGGCCTTCAACAGTCTCTTTGGGAGGAAGGGAACGGGGAGGGCCATTTTGAGGATCCTGGCCAAACTCCCTCTTGATGGAAGGACCTCCTTCCACGTCCTGAGCGACCGTGGTTGGCCTGGAGGATGAGGTAACGGGAGCACCACGGCCTTGCAGAACCTCTTTTGGGGAGTGGGAATGGGCAGGAACACTAGGGCCTGGAAACACCTCCTTCTGAGGAATAGCAGAACTGGGCACATTCTCAGGTCCCTGAACAAACTTATTCTTTGGTGACGCAGGAGCACAAAGGCTTTGTGAGCTAGGGACAGCTTTCCTCCTCGGAGAGGAGGGGCTAGGAGGTGGTTCAGGCATGGTAACCTCGCCCTTTGCCATGGGCGAGACAGGGGCCATAGGGAGACCTGTAAACTTCTCTTTCACAGCGGGCAGGACATGAGGGGCGGACTGGGCTTTGAGGTGTAGGGGCTCCACTGGCTGCTTTGGAGAATGAGCCAAGGAGGAGGCACAGGTCTGGGGCTTGGGAGAAGAGGGTGCTGGGACTTGGCTCTGGGAAGTCTGGTTGGGGAGCAGGACAGGACTGGAGGCTCCCTGCCGCCTTGAAGATTCCCCAGTTCTGGCATCCGAGACTCCGCCTTGGTCTTGGATTGGATGGGCTACAGGAACATCTATGTTCTGAGCAGGATGATCAACGGCAGAGAAGCCTACTGGGGCCAGGGTTGAGCTGTTATTCTTCGACTCAGCTGTGCTGGTCTCGAGTTGTTGTCCCAGGGTAGTTCCCACTGTGCCACTGGGGCCTGAGCCCCTCGATGTAAACATCGTGAGCCTTGGGATTCGGCTGGCAGGGGGGATGCGCTCGGTGGGCACAAGGTTGCTCAGTACTTCCAGGGCCTGGCTATGGCTCGGTGAGCCCTCAGCTCTGGGACTCACCACTACAGCCCGGACAGTTCGGGTCACGTTGCGGCCCCTTGGCAGGGCATCACCTGACATTGATGGTCCCACACTTACAGAACTGCTCACTCTCCGGTCCACATGGCCTCCCATCACAGTCGTGGTGGTGGTCCTCACTGTGCGTGTCACACGCCATTCCTCACGGTTCCTGGAACCCCCGCTGGGATGAGGACTTGGCTCACGAGGCCCAGGCAAGGGCACTAATAATTCAGTCCTAGCCATGGATCCCATGCCTGGTGGTTCAGTCCTAGGAGCTTGGGGGCCACCATCACCCCAATCTGCAGCCTCCTGCAGCCTCACCATTGGCCTTTTCTCCTTGGGGGGTGGAATATATTTCTTGGAAAAGATGGGCCCATGGCTCTGAAAGTTCATGGATCCAGGCTCCTCCGCAGGACCTTGGCAGTTGACAGTCTCTTCTTCCTTTTTAACAAAACCATTGACTTCTTCTCGCCGGAAGCTGTGCTCAAAGACATCCTCCTGTGGGGCTTCCATCCTGGCACCTGACACCAGGGACACTTTGTGAAAACGGTGTCTGCTCTCTTCCTGGACAGGAGGCCGTTGGCGCCATGTCAGTGTGGCACTTACCACTCGGGTCTCAGCTCGGGTCGGCGACCCAGCTGTCTCTTCCATGTTGGGCTCCAGCAAAACACCAGATGTCCTTGTCACTCTGTGGACTGGCTCCCTACCGACGGTAAAAAGAGAGAAGGATGAGCACCAGGAAGTAGAAGGAGGGGTCCCCGCAGCACAAAGCACCTGCCAGGCCCAGACCAGGCTGAGTAACCTCGGGCAAGTCATGTGACCCTTTGGTCTTTGTTTCCACATCTGTAAAATGGAGTAAGAGTCTCCGCTTAGACTGGAGTCGCCAAAGACTCTTACAGGCTCACCTCACCACTTCCAAGTGATGCCCGTTGTCCAAAGGGTATAGGCTAAGGCCTGAGCCCAAAAGGAGAGAGAAGAGAGGATGGGCAGCAGGCTCACTGGCTTATAGAACAAGGCTGGGTCTCTACCCAGGGGGCCAAAGGCTAAGGAACAGGAAACAGAACCCTTCCGGAACTGTGTTCTGTCTCTGTTCCACCAAGTTTCTTACATTTTTCTTTTGGTTTTGCTTTGTTTTTATTTTTTTCAAGAACAGGGTTTCTCTGTGTAGTCCTGGCCATCCTGGAACTTGATTTGTAAACCAGGCTAATCTCTGTCTCCCCAGTGCTGGAATTAAAGGCATGCACCACCACTTCCTGGGTCCTTCAAAGTTTTCTTTTTGTTTGTTTGTTTGAGACAGGGTTTCTCTGTGTAGCACTAGCTGTCCTGGAACTCACTCTGTAGACCAGGCTGGCCTCCAACTCAGAGATCTGCCTGCCTCTGCCTTTCAAGATTTCTTAAAAGAGAAAAAAACGAGAAAAAAAATGTTTGGCCTCAAGCAGTGCCGGGCCTCTGACATCTATCGATCACGAGCAGATGACCTTGGGCAGGACACAACTTCAACTGCAGATTCCTAGAGGAGAGGGAGAGAGAGAGAGAGAGAGAGAGAGAGAGAGAGAGAGAGAGAGAGAGAGACTGGCTTTACAAACTAGGGGGTCTGTGGCTATACGTTGTCAAGTGTGCACATGAGACATGAGTCACATGGAAAGTGGGACAGGGCACCACTATGGGTGTCAGAGGACCCTACACATACCCTCAGCCTTACAATGCACTTCGCCTCAGATTTCTCTCCCCTGAAACCATTCTTTCCCCCTGGATAGATGGAGAAATTGGGGTGCAGAGAGGTGCTGGGATTAGAGACACGTGTCATTCTATCATGCCTCTTGCTTGTGTGTGTGTGTGTGTGTGTGTGTGTGTGTGTTTGACTGTATGCCTGTTGAACACCTCATGCATTCAGGAGCCCACAGAAGTCGGAAGAAGGTTTCAGATCTCCAGGATTGAAGGTAACAGGCTGTTTCAAGGTACCACATGGATGCTAGAAACTGAACCCCAGTCCTCTTTAAGAGCAGTAAGTGTTGACGATTGAGCCAGCTCTCCAGACCCCTGGATCTTATTTCTTTGCAGAGCTGGGGATCAAACCCAGGACTCCATGCACGCTAGGCAGACACTCTGACTGAGTCTTCTTCTCAGCCTCTTGTTTGTGCCCCTCCCTCATCTGAGTCTCTGTTAGTTCCTTCACTAAACGAACGGAGGCAATGAACAATACCCGCCGAAGCAGAAATCTGGGTTTGGGGATTTCAGTATTGGCAGCTACAGCGGTCGCCATGTGTTGAGGGCATCCTCTGGGGCACCCCACTCAACGCTTTCCATTTGCCTTGTTCGACTGAGCCTGAATCCAGGGAGTCCAGACTTCATGAAGAACAAAGTGTGACTCAGTCGTTAAGAATGTAATGCTGCTCTTACAGAAGGTTCAAATTCGGTTCCCAGCGCCCATGCTGGGCTGCTTACAACTACCTGTAACTCCAGCTTTGGGAAACCTGATGCCTCTGGCTCCAGGGCACCTGTACTCACACGCACATAACCGTATACAGATACACACATACACATACTTTAAATGATAAATCTTAAAAAAGAACGACTCATTAGTAAATTATAAGCAAACATTCCTGTTTTGCCAATGAGATTTAAATGGTTCAGATGGATGCGGAATATTAGAGTTGTACCTTAGCAGAGGAGTCTTGTACCCCAAACCCCAGAGCTTGGCTACATTCCAAACTCCCCATATAAATGTTTATATAGGTTTATATATTTATCTGGTAAACTGAGTCTCTGGCTTGATGATTACTCTATAAATTATTTTTAATATTTATTTGTTTTTATTCTTTTAGGGAGAGTCTCATTATGTAGCCCTGGCTGTCCTGGGACTTACTATGTAGACAAGACTGACCCAGAACTCACAAAAGATCTACCCACATCTGCCTCCCAAGTACTAAGATTAAAGGCATGCACTACCACATTTGGCCCCTTTTTAATATTCTGAGATAGCATTTTGCTATGTAACTCTGGCTGGCCTGATAGCATTTATGTCACCCACCTTGGCCTCCAACTCATACTAAGTCTTCTTTCTCAGCTTCCCAAGCCAAGGGCTTGTGTGTGTACTAGCGTGGCTGACTGGGGTTCACTTTGAGGTTTGCTCATTTGTTTGAGACAGGGCCTCATGTGGACCAGTATGGCTTTGAACTCTCTGCCCCCAAAGAGGGTCTTGAACTTCTTTTTTCCCTAGGTTACATTTAGCGAGTGAGTGTGTGTGCCTGCACGTGTGTGCATCCCTGCGTGCGTGTGTGCATGCGCCCCACGATGTATGTGGGGACAGCTTGTGGGTTGCCTCCTTTCACCGTGTGGGTTGAGGAGACCGAGTGGTCAGGCACGACTGCAGATCGCCTTTGTCCACTCCCTAGCCACAACCTTGAACTTCTAATTCTCTTGCTTCTACTTCCTCTGGATGGTCAGATGATAGGTATGCCCCGCTCCTCCTTTTCCCAGCGCTGGAATGTAACCTAGGGCTACATACGTGCTAGGCAAGCCCTCTACCAACTGGGCTACCTCCCAGCCCTGGGGTTCACCTTTAAAAGAGCCCACATCAGATCTTGAGGAGTAATCCTCTCTTACCCACTCATCTCTAAGCATGACACGGCAAGGCTGTTTCAGACCTAGGGACTCCAAAGACCCTCTTCACCTAACCTGGGCCAATTCAGCTTCCAGTCCGGATGAGCCGGCCCCCAGCAGCTACCCCCAGAGTGAGAAATAGACCCACTGCCCTAATTCTCTTCGCCCTCTCTACCTCCCTCCTTCCTGAGAAACTGGAAGGAGCCAGAACTTTGACCTGCCCTGTGTCCCAGCAGTGACTCAGGTTTTATAAGGGGTATAGATGAAAGGGCCTGAGGCCCACAGAGGGCTGACTCAACTCCAGGACCACTGGTGGCTACCACAGAGTCTGGGGTAGAGTCTGTGGGGCCCCTGACAGCCTGTGAATGAGGATGGGGAGTCCCGGATGACCCCCACGACTTCCCTAGCCAGGGTGTGTTGAGAACAGACACACATAGACACCCTAGGCGCAAACTCAGCTCCTTACAACAGCCTGATCCTCCCACCCTCACTGAAGCCTTGTTCTCTCCCCTGGGATCCCCCACTTTGTCCCTTACTAAGCACCACGTAAGTCCCCTCTTCCTCACAGAGTCTTCTATCTTCATTCTCCCAGATCACTCGCCGCTGACAAAGCTTGAGCTGTAACTGATTCGTTCACTCATTCATTCATTCAGTGCTAATTATTTGGGGCGGAGTGCCAAGTCCTGGCCAGACTCACCCAAGGCTAGCTTTCTTATGAAGCTGATATCCCAGGAGTCCGAAGCTAAAGGATCAGATGTTTGGAAGGTCCCGTGGGCTTCGGCCAAGCCACAGGGAAAGAGCTAGGGAGAAGCTGAAGGTCAGCTCAGGGTGTATTGATGACTTCCCAGCAATCAGCTCCATGCCTTTCTCAGCCCAGTCCAGCCCAGAGACAACACCCCCTGATGGTCATTCATGCCTTAAGCATATGGTCATAGCTTCTGCCTGCATACTTCTAGGGACAGGGAGGTCACCTACTGACAGTTCACTAGTCCCATCCCTAGACAGTCAGGACGGCTAGAATGTTTTTCACATGTGTTGGAATGTGCCTGCCTATAGCTCCCCATTTTTGTCTTTGTCTGGCGACACACCCCAGTAACCTAGTTACCACCCCTGTAAACAGAAGTACTTGTTCCAAGAGCCCTCTCTTCTCCAAGTCCACAAGTGGATTTGCTAACAAGGTGACCTGTGACCTCTAAGCAAGGTGTGTGGGTATGGGAAGGGAGAGGCTGATGGGGGGTGGGGGGGAGTGTGGGAAAAAAAAATCTCAGGTAACCCAACAAGTCCTGGGATTCTCCCCGCTTACCTGTGAGTCACCCCCAAACTAGGCCAAACCAGTCCACAGGCCCACATGCTGCCAAACACATGCTGCATCAGACAGGCATTCAGAGTCTAAGACCCACCACGTCACACAGCACAAAAATACAGAGACACCCACCTAGACAAACGCAGCCAGGAACGCACAACAACACACACATGGTCACCCACCAAGGGACAGACCCAGAGGGATGGTAGGCATGCAAGCCACACGCTCCACCACGGAACACACAGTGCCATCGCACACATGTGCACGTATCTCCCGCACACTCCCATTCAGCTCACAGCCAACAAACAAGCTCTCTCTCCTGTACAATCCCTCTGCCTTTGAACAGGGACCTGCACTTGGTGCACGCAGAGCTCACACATTCCCACATGCTGCCTGGCTGTACTCTGCCCCTTTCCCCACATTAGTCAAGCCTTCTTAAAGAAGCCTCCAGCAGAGAGTGGGTACAGGACAGTGTCCCTGGGAGTCACCTTCCTTCCTCTCTAAGTGCCTCCTAGATTCCAGCTCCAGCTTTATTTACCTAGACCACAATCAACCAGAGCTCCGTGTCCCCCACCTCACCCTCCTGCCTGTTCCCCATCTGCCTCTAAGACCAGCTTCCTCCCATGAGGCTGCCTTCTCATGCTGGGGGTCCCCTGGCAGCTCTCAGAGCCAGTTTGGATCACCCGTGTCCTCCTCCCTAGGGACAGAACCAGGCACACCAACTCCTACCCAGGGGACCTGGACTTCCATGCTTTGGCTTCTGTTAAGGGTGTTTTCAGATCCACAGTATGTTCCACACAGCAACCACAAGCCACCCTGGGCTCTGGATAGGGCCAAAGAGACCTCTTTGCAAGGTATGCGGTGGGTGTGGCTAGGGCATAGACAGACCTGGGTTTGAATTCTGACTGTCCGGTTAGCTTTGAGCAAGTGACTTATCCTTGCTGAGTCTGAGTCCCCTGCTCTAATTGGCTGGGGTCGGTAGAAAGGTTAGCTCCTAGTCTGTGGATTAAGTAAGATTACACTTAACACTTTAAAAACCAAACCAGAGGCGGTCGGCGCCTCTGCCATCAGCAGGGGCTTCTCAGAGGCCCCTCTGGTGGCCTAGGACTTGCCTAACGAGGCGCCATCTTCATTCCTCCTCAATGAGTTTCGAAGAATCCATACCTCCCGCTCTGAGCCTACCAGGATGATTTAGGAGACTCACTTCAACACAAATAAAATCCTGAGCTTGGGAGTCTCGGCGCCTCTTTTTGTGGCGGCCAGCGGAGCCAGGTGGGATAATTACCATTGCCAATGGCATGTAATTAATAAGCATCCTTGCTATTTTGCCAGCCCAGCTCAATGGAGTTCAAAGCAGGTTCCCGTAGTCACCCCCTTCTTCCTCATCTCTGACTACCATACCCATTCAGCAAAGCAAGACTCAGAGAAGTTAAGTAACCTGTGCCAGGGCGCCCAGCACCTTGGCTAGGTGCCTATTCCCAGGCTGGGTCCGCAATCTCTCGCAGAGAACCCCGGATGAACAAGAGTTGCTGAGAGGAAGGTTACCCTGACTAGCCCATCCTCTCCATGATGAGATTTCCCTTCCTAATGGTGGGCAGGGGAGGAAGGCAGAGGTGGTTTTCAGCCTAGGGGTGAAGAGAGAGAGAGAGAGAGAGAGAGAGAGAGAGAGAGAGAGAGAGACAGAGACAGAGACAGAGACAGAGACAGACAGACATAGAACCAGGGAGTGGACACAGAGTGGCTGGTACCCAAGGTGCCAAACGAATGGTAGCCTCAGGCTTGAGGAGCCCGAGGAAGAAGGCAGAGGGTCCCAAGTAGGTGTTGCCGTATCAGACTCACCTCCCACCATCACGTCCCTCAGGCAGCAGCCTTTACTTACCGGCTGTGTGGGGATCCAGGTTCCCAGCCCACTCGGAGTTCCTGCTGGGCCTTGCTTCTCTGATGCTGTGAGACTCTCAGCGGCGGCTCCCCGGACGACTTGATTGGATACCCAGTGATGGGGCGGAGTTCCTGAAGAGGCTCCTGCCAGCTCCTGGATTCCTCTGGGCCACAGGGGTGGGGAGCTGGTCTGGCCGGTTCCTTACCTTCCTCCCCAGGTGCCCGCCCGCACCCTTGCAGGGTGACAGTGATATGGTAGCGGGTCCTTCTGACGCACAGACGAGTGTGTAGGGGCTCCGGCTCTGGCTGAGCTGGCCCTGGGGTGGCAGGCTCGCCCTTTGCCCTTGCCGCTGTGAGGAAGGACTCCGGGTGGGGCAGTAGGGGTGCGTCTTCCAGGTTGCCAGGTAGCTCTGGCTTCAGGAGAACCTCTGGGGCGCTGTGTTGGGGGTGCTGGCAGGGGGTGCCTGGCCATCCCTGTTTCAAAGAAGAAGCAGGCGCTAGGCCGGGGGGATGCCTGGGTCCACCAATGGCTTCAGCAGAGCCTGGTGCAGGGAACTCGCGCTCCATCGAGCCATAGCTGGCCAGGTCACACGCGCTGCCCACAGCGGGCCTCTGCAGCCTCCCCAGGGGTTCACTTCGTCTTCCTGAGATGTGGAGTCGCTTCTGACTCCATAAACCACCATGGCTCCTGACCTGAAGGTCCCATTCTGAATGGCTTTGGCTTTGGACCTGGTGGAAACCAGAGACAGGGACAAAGTGACAGGGACATGGTATCTCCCCTCTGGAATCTAGGGACCCCTGGCTATCTTTGGCTGTCCTCCTTGACCCACAGGAAACTGAGTAGGACCTCTCAAAGCAAGACAATGGGACAGGACCCTGGCCAAGCCTTTCCTGACAGAGTCACACAGCAGGGAGGAGAGGTCTGCTAGCTCTCAGGTACCACACTGCTGCCCTGTGCACAGGGGTGGTGCTGAGCCCAACTATGCCTGTTCTTCCTGAAGCTACCTCACAACCATGTTGCTGCTTTCTGAGTCCCCAGCCTCTGGCCCTAATCTAGGGATTAGGGAGTGTGTGGGCAAACCTGGCCCAAGTGCCTACAGCCTCTGCCTGTTCCCAGTCATCCAAAGGCCTGCGGCCTCCTCCCTTAAGTCCTCCAGCGCCAAGTTCCCACAGTGCACCTGGGAGGATACACCGGGGCATTGAGGTAAACACAGGGCAGGAGAGAAGCAAGAGAAAGCTGTACTACCCTGCTCAGAGGAGGGGGACAATTTCTGACCTGTCTGTTGTCCTCCCTGGGGTCCAGCCAGTTGTGGGAACATTGGGAAGTTAAGGATCCCAGATACTTATTTATTAAAATAAGATTTATTTTATGTATCTGACTACACTGTAGCTGTCTTCAGACACACCAGAAGAGGGCACCAGATCTCATTACAGATGGTTGTGAGCCACCATGTGGTTGCTGGGAATTGAACTCAGAACCTCTGGAAGAGCAGTCAGTGCCTTTAACCACTGAGCCATCTCTCTAGCCCACATTACCAGTTTTTAAGGATGGACTGTGTTCTTGGAATCAGGGAAACCAAATCTAGGGACAAGGTGCCATCTGGACGTGGCCTTTGAACCCATCATCCTTTTCTGTTTTGTTTCTGTGTTTGTGTTTTTTAAGACAGGGTCTCACTCTATAGATATGGCTGTCTTCACTCTGTAGACCAGACTGGTCTCCAGAGATCCATCTGCCTCTGTATCCTCAGTGATGGGATTAAAGGTGTGCGCCACCACACCTGGTGTGATTCCGTCATCTTTAAGTAACTCATTTATGAAATAGATATGGCCTTGAGTTCCCCAGGAGCTAGACCGCCTGAGAGAGCCGAGAGGCAGGATCACCAGGCCCTCAAGAAGGCTACTTGGGTTGGAATCCCAGCTCCTCAGCACTCTAACAGGAGTGAGAGCTCACACCTCACTTATGTAAACTGGTATGTAAATTAGATATGTAAATTGATCATGATCATAGCAGCACTTGACTCCTGACATGCTACACAGATGTAATCCGTGCAGAGTACCCAGGCCCAGGAGCACCTACTTATACAAAGAGAAGCTAACGGGGAGGATTTGGCTGCTTGATGACCTCAAGAAGGAGATATGTGTTCTCCATAGATGCGCACTTCTATTTATTCTTTTAAACATTTCATCTTTTGGATATTAATTTTTAGTTATGTTATGCATACATACATATGTTATGCATACATCTGGCTGCAGGCAGGTGTGTGCAGGTGCCCATGGAACCCAGGTGGTATTGGATTCTTTGAAGCTAAAGTTACAGGCAGTTGTGAATCACCAGATATGGGGTGCTGGGAAGAGAACCCAGGCCTCGAAAAGAGCTGCAAATGCTCTTAGACGTGGAGCCGTCTCTCCAGCATTGAATGCACACACTTTTGACACCCTGAGATTATGTTGGCCTTTCTGCATCTATTACTGAATTCCTCCCCACGGCTCTGACAGAGGTACTACTTGACCCCTTCAGCAGAGGAGCGGGAGAGATCTCCAGGGCCACACAAGGCATCAAAAACAGGGAGAACCCACAAGTCTGGGTTCGTCATCCTGCCCAGCCCTCCGGAGCTCCTTCCCCAAGCCCCCTGCATTCCAGGTTTATCCTACCTTGAGGCTGACATCGTTGGTGCTACCCTGACCCCCCTGAGCAAGGTCAGGGCAGCTCTGGCCTACCCAGGGCCTACGAAGAAAACACAGGGAAAAAGACTAAGGAAAATTCTGCTGTCCAACACCTTCCCAACACACAGACTGGGATTAGTGGCCCCTGTCCACCTAATCCAGGGCCCACAGCCCAGAAGAACAAGCCCCACTCAAACCTTTATTTTTTTGTTTTTCGAGACAGGGTTTCTCTGTATAACCCTGGCTGTCCTGGAACTCACTCTGGAGACCAGGCTGGCCTCGAACCCAGAAATCTGCCTACCTCTTCCTCCCAAGTGCTGGTATTAAAGGCGTGCACCACCACTGCCCGGCCCACTCAAACCTTTAGAGAAGGGCAGAAGCAGCATCCTCTGCTTCCTTCACCAGTTCCCTAACACACACACACACACACACACACACACACACACACACACACACACACACGCGCACGCACGCACGCACGCACACACACACACGCACATGCACACGCACACGACAAGAACACAGTCCCCTGATGACTTTAGTATTTCCTGTTTACCAAAGCCCTCTGGGTGCCAGCCTTAACCCTAGGGTCCCTACCTATCTGATCATCTTTAGGCCTCAGAAAGATGTCAGCATCTGTGTTCTTCAGATAAGAAAAACAGAGGCACAGAGAGTCAAAGTCACTTGCCCAGTGTCATACAGCTAGTGAGCCTTAGGCAGAAGGTCAGCAGAACTGTCCCCTTCCAAAGCTTGACTGGATATTGTACTAATGGGAGAGAAATTTAGAAGTGTGTTGCCCAACCTGATGCCCCTCCCCTGAATGGGATCAGCCAGGATCAGAGGCCTGTGCCTCAGTTCAGGGTCCCATTCCCACGCCTGGTGAGATTGGGGCCCAACTGTATACAAGGCATGCATGTATCATCATGCCAGTTCCGCAGTCCCTCTCCAGCCCTCCTCTCTCCTGACTCACCTGCACCCCAAGCCAGCCTCCTCTCTGAGTGTGCAGGGGTGTGGGGAGAGTCTATCAGGCCTATAGGGCAGGTTTCTGTCAGACAGGGTAAGGGAGAGGGTGTGTCTTCCAGGTGGGAGTGGGCTGAGCTCTAGTAGGGTGTGGGCACCCCAGGGTACTCAGGCTTCCAGGCACAGGGTGGCTGGGCCCTCCCCTCTTTAGGGTGAGAGAGCAATCCCATCCCCTCCCTGCTGCCCCCCCCACGCCCTCTTCCCTCTTGGGCCAGCAGTCCTGAAGACAGCTGCATCACGATAAGATCAGAACAAATTGCCCAGTAACTGCATAGACATACAAACACCCAACACCTGGTACCAACAGCACACCCACACACTCCGCTCAGGCAGGGCCTACAAACTATGGGGGCCCTCTGGATTTTCACTATCCCCTCGAAGCCATCAGGTTCAGGCATCTACAGGACAGGACTGTTCTCCATCTGAGATACCATGAAGGACTCAGGTGAAAGAATTTGCCCAGGCTACTCAGCCAGCAGGCAACTGTGGGTAGTAGCCGACCATCACTGGCTTCTTCTCTCTGGACATCTCCATAGCAACAGGACTTTTGGAGAAGTGCATTCAGAAGTCAGTCAGCTAAGGGGTGTATCTCAGACTCATCTCTTCCCAACTGTGCAACTTTAGGTAAGTGACTTCACATCTCTGGACCTCTACTTCCGGATCTGAGTCACTCAGGATATATGTCTTCTAAGGCTGCCAAGAGGATTGCTTCAGATCATCCAGGGAAAGCAAATGGCATATAAAGGTTTATTGTGGGTACAGTTTAGAGTTATCGCCAGGTTCCGGGGTAACGGGGGGAAACCCGTGCATGGCAACTGAGAGCAAAGTCAGTTCCAGAACCTGTCAAACTCACAACAAAGGACCTCAGAGGCCAGAGAAACATTGGCCTGTGACGTGAGAACCAAAGTCCATGGCCACAGCCAGCAGCAAGAGCAGGTACTACTGGGTGGAAAATCCTTGGTCGGCAGTTTGCCTGACAGGAAGTTGTCAAAGTCGCTTTAAGTTACAAAACAAAAACAAAAAAACACACGGACAATCCAAAGTAGTGTAGCGTATTTGTAATCCTAGCACTTGGGAGACTGGGCAAGAGGCCAGTCTGCTCTACATCTATACCCCACTACCT
The DNA here is from genome assembly GCA_036184795.1 of Tokudaia tokunoshimensis. Classification (NCBI taxonomy): domain Eukaryota; kingdom Metazoa; phylum Chordata; class Mammalia; order Rodentia; family Muridae; genus Tokudaia; species Tokudaia tokunoshimensis. The sequence goes on along the minus strand of BTHU01000005.1, from coordinate 117,298,746 downwards.
TATCTTCTAACACACACACACACACACACACACACACACACACAAATTCCACAGTCCACAGATCCAAATCATGACATGAGGTCACAACTCACGCATGCTGATTAGAACTCTCATTACATTTTTATACACGCACGAGTAACAACCTCATACCCCTAGGTCAGGGCTGCTCCCCCACACACACACACCCTTTTTCCATCTCCCCTCACCTATCCTGGAGTCTGGCCTCCTTTGAGATCTTCTCCTTCCTCTCCCTTCGTTCCCCTAGTCCAGTCAAGACCTGGGCCAGGCGAGCTCGGAAGCCCCTGCGTGGCTCTCTCATGGCGAGATTCAAGGCTTCAGGTCTGGGGCTTTGGACCGGCGGGGCACTTGGCCGAGGGTGCCACCCGGATCCACTGTCCAGGCTAGAAAAGCGCCTCCTCCGGCCCGTCCCTCTGAGCAAACAGCGACCTTGGTAGCAAGAGCCGCGGGTGGGGATCTGATCCAGATGCAGTCCATGCCCTGGGCCTGCGGGTGCACCCTTAGGGGTCCGTGCCCACCTCAGGTCTCAATCCGGAGCACTTCTTTCAGGTCCCACACAGACCTCCTGCTCTCTGCTCGGTCGGTCTCTGGGAGATGGATTTGGGTGAGTACTCAGGGAGTTGAACCTGTTCACAAAAGTTCGCCAAGACGAAGGGAGTTTGGGACCCCCCCCCCCCCCCGCCCCGGGACTAGGAAACTGGACGGATCCTAGCCTAGGGAGCCCCGGGAGTTGCTAGACCCTTGGAGCAGAGCACGTGCAGGAAGCAGGCAGAGTCCCACCAACTGGGCCAACTGGGCGGGGCTTAGCCCAAGAGACTGGCACCCCCACACCCCAAATGTGTGACAAAAAGGGAGCAGAGCCCGAACCTTCGGACCTTCGTGGCTGGCAGGGCCAAAGCCCATCTTGTCATTGCCTGAGCCTCCCTAGGAGGGTTCTCTCTCTTAGAGCCACCTATCACGTGGAGTGGGCTTGTCACTCCATACGAAGGTGAGGAAGCCACGTGAAACCAAGACCGGTGCGACTGGCACCCCCTGCCACAGAACCTCACAGTGAGTAGAAATGAGTCATTTGTTGTAGCCTTCTTTTATTGCGCTTCTAATCTGATCGTCCCAGGCAGTTCGCGTTCCTGCCTGGCTCACGGGTCAGGGAAAGGAACACTTCCCACATCTGAGGGGATCCCCGGGAGGTAGGCCAATGGTATGGCTCAATTGCCCCCCTCTTTGGCCGGTTTTTCCCTCTCTGTAGTCCTGATTGGCTGGACGCCCCTTGCCCTCTGGTCCTGGTACACAGGGGACATCATGATTCTGGGTCATGAGAGGACAGGAATATCTTTTTTTTTTAACCTATTTATTTTATGTATATAAGTACACAGGTCATGAGAGGACAGCAATATCTTTTTTTTTAACCTATTTATTTTATGTATATAAGCACACTGTCGCTGTCTTCAGATACACCAGAAGAGGGCATCAGATCTCATTACAGATGTTTGTGGTTGCTGGGAATTGAACTCTTAACAGCTGATCAGTTAACCACAGTCAATGCTCTTAACTGCTGAGCCATCTCTCTAGCCTGGACAGGGGATATCTTTTGTCTCTTTTTTCCCCATCCCGGGGAGAATTGCATCCTACCCGATCATGAGAGGTTATACCAGCTGACCTCCCCTTTGGCTAAGAAGGAATTGCAATTAGACAGCGATAGGCAGGAACCCGCAGGCCAATGGGAGGTATTGGGAAAGGTGCTCCAGAAGGAACGCAACATAGCCTGTGATTGGCCAACATACAAATCCGTTCTTGCTTCATCCTCCAGTTACTTCAAGATACTCAGTCCATCAGACCAGGTAACTAGAGTGGCTGATGATAATCTCACGGCCGAGTCCTCCTGCCCCTGCTGTCCCTCCTCCCGCTGCCGAGCACACTCTGCCTACATCCAGTCCTGAAAGGTAGCACTGTCCACCGGTGAGTTGAGACGGAGAGTTCAGTTCCAGATAGATTATAAACAAGAGAATGGAGCCCAAACCCAGCCTGAGGCAGACGGCTGCATGGACCCACCCGGACATGGGCTGTGTGCCCTGCCGTTTCCAGGTGACAAGTGGGATCTGGCAGGACATTCCCCTCCACTGAGACACTCAGGAGGCCTTGACTCAGCGCCGAGACCATCTTTTCATTACCAACACTCTTCTCCCAGACAAATCCCGGCACCACTGCTCAAGCTGGCTGCCCCTGCTCTCCCTTGGGTTCCCAGGACACCGTGTCCACATTCCAGCCCATCCTCTTCTCGTCCACAAGATCTAGTGTTCCTTGGTGCCACTGGGCAAGGCAGGTGAGAGAGGCGAAGGGCAGGTGGGTGTGGGCCAGGCCATGGAGCTGAGGAGCCTGCAGCCTGTGACGCAGCTTAGGGTAGACATTCCGTGTGAGGTGACTTGGACAGAGGCTGCACTGGAAGGGTCTGGCCCCTGAGTGCAGGCGAAGGTGGGTCTTGAGGTTGCTGGAGCTACTGAAGCGTTTGCGGCACACCTGGTAGAAATGGGTGCTCCCGTCATCTCTGCCCTCCAACTGACTCAGGGACACTCGCCCCACACCCACCCGTGTTAGAAACACCTCCCCTAACCCATCTCCCTGTCCTTGCAGACTGGAAGCTCTTCCTCCTGGCTAGAGCCTGTAGGGTGGGGCTTAGCTTTCTTCTTTCATTTCTGTGTGATGCGCTGTATGAGTGACTTCCCTCAGACTGTCTTTCTTTCTCTGCCAGCCATAGATGAGCACTGATTTTCATCCTCATCAGTTAGAGAAGACCAACTAAGGGGATCACATAGAGCCCTGACGCAAGGGGCTGCAGCATCAGGGGACACAGTCAACATTTACTGGGGGGCCGGACCAGCCAGGCACTGACCTTGCATAGGTCTTCCCAAAAAACCACAAAGTGAACAGAGGCTCAGAGGAAAGAAGCCACCACAAGTTAGGAGAAGGGGCTAGGATTTGAACCGTGGTCTGACTTTGTATCTTAGACTGAGAACCTCCACACTGTTCTCACTTCTGCCCCTGTCAAAGGCAGACTCCCTGCTTCCCAAAGGATGAGGGCAGACTCAAAGAAGGAACCCATGGATCTGACTGTTGCCCTACTTGGAGTCTTAGCTTAAGCTATGACTCCTTCAACAACCCAGGGAGGTAGGTAAGGGCATGCTCCGTGATCTTCAACTTCATCATTCTCCATACATAGACACACGGCTGTGTTTTCTTCTCCAACATCACTTATTCCTGTGGCCATCACCCCCCCCCCTTTCACACACATACACACACACACACACACACTCACACACGTGCACACCAGTTCTCTCCACTACCCACCTTCTCACCCTCCACACCCTCCTCTCATCTTCATGTTCTCAGGGATTAGGTTACAGGTGTCCCCCCCCCCCAGGGACTTAGGGTTCCTCCCCAAGCTTCCAGTGCACATGTGAAGGGGAGGAAGGTGTCACCTGGCACTGGTGGGGTCGCTCCCCGGTGTGCACCAGGTGGTGCTTTCGCAGGTGGGCCAGCTGGATGAAGCGCTTGTGACACAAGGCACACTGGAACGGGCGCTCCCCGCTGTGTACGCGCAGGTGGACCTGGAAGAGATTTTGCTAGCTGCATAGAACATCTAACGGCCTAGAGTCCACCCCAAATCTCCACCCACATCCTCTGCAGGATTCTTTGCTGCTACCCAGGCCTCTCTACCACCTTCCTCAGAAGTTAGTACCCAGACACTCTCAGATTCAGAAAGCTAGATAAGGGGCACCCTAGGTAAACCCTAGAATAGCTACTTCAAGTACAGTTCACAGACCAGCAGCATTGGTATGCCCTTAGGAACATGCTAAAAATGCAGATTCTAGGGGCTGTCCCTTAGCTCTGATGAGTCATTAAATCTGAAGCTGGAGGCCAGCCGGGAATCTGCAGGTCAGATAACTCTGTTTCTCCAGTAACTGTAACGTGTACATAGCTTGTGGTCCTTGCTAACAGTGAGGGGCCCATGGGCAGCCCAGGCTGGATGATAACTATACAGATGACACCTATAACCCCTGACCTTATTTGTGGGATCCCACTTGACAAAGGCTGTTTGAAAGCCTATGGTCTCAATTTACCAAAACCTACCCATTCCCCTTCTCTTTTTAACTTTCAAAAACAATAAAGAGGCTTAGCTGGGAACCCAAAGAGGATGCTGTCTAGGAAAGAGCTTAGTAGTCAATGCCAAGAAACTGAAATCCAAGCTTGAACCCACTAATAATAAATTGTGGTTACCTTGGAAATTTCTGTCTACTATGGGCCTCAGTTTCCCTATTTTTAACTTTAAGGTGTTGTCACAGACAGTCTTTCAGGATGGAGGAGACTTTGATGTACACCTCCCCCTTTATTTTTATTTATTTTTTTTGACATGGGATCTCATTAGGTAGCCCTTGTTGTCCTGGAAGTTGCTATGGAGACCAAGCTGCTCGAACCCACTAAGATGTGCCTACCTCTGCCACTCAAGTGCTGGGATTAAAGGTGTGCACCACCACTGCCCACTTTTATTTTTAGATGTAGTCTCACCATATTGCCCAAACTGTCCTTGTATTTGCACTGATACCCTCCTGCCTCAGTCTCCTGAATGTTAGGACCAAAAGTATGCTCCACCAAGTCCAGGTGGTGCTCAACTTATCCTGTATTTATTTCCACCCAGGTGAAACCTCAAGACCACTTGTCCCTAGGAGGTGTCCAGGAGTGGCTTCCAGATTCCAGGACTTGATTCTGGAAGCAAGGTGAAAGGCAAGAAAGTCAGGGAAGATTGAAGGGGGCAGCAGACCCCAGGAAGCCAATACCTTAAGGTTGGAGAGCTGCCCAAAGTTCTTGCCACACACGTTACAGTCGTATAAGATTTTACCATTCTCTTTCTTCAGAGGGTAGGGCAGGGCTATGACACCTGCCCGGGAGCCTGGCACAGCCTGCCTTGCTGGAGCTGCCACACCAGCTTGTCCTGGGGTCCTGGCATCTCCAGAGCTCCAACTCCCAACCTGGGAGTGTAGAGTGTGGCCAGCACTCTGAAAAGCTCCTGAGTAGAGAAGCAGGGTCTTCTCTTCGGGGACACGAGGTCCAGGCCCATTGGCTGTCATAAGCAAGCTGTGCCCAGCCACAGTGGGGTGTGAGGAGTCTGGGGGCAGCATGAAGAGGTACGGACATTGGGCAGAGGGTGGGGCCCCATGAGTGAATAGGTAAGGGAGAGGCAGAAGTGGGTACCCAGGGAAGATGGGGTAGATGTGGATAGGGGGTTCCTTGGAGATGAGAGTGGGAGGAAGCCAGGGCCAGAAGATCAAGGGACTAAGGCTCTTTCTGTCCAGCCTGGCATCTGGGAAGGAACTGGTATGAGGAGGGAGGGGTGGGTAGGCGTCTCTTTCTGGCTGGTTTTCCATCTCCTCTCTGTTTGGCGGGTCCTTGGTTGTGAGTTTCTCGCTGTCCATAGAGGCTTTGTATAGGCTTGGTGGCTGGTGTCCTGAACCAGAAAGGGGAGATCATCAAGCCCTGTACTGTTTGCTGTCCAAGAGCTCAGAGCTGGGAAAGAATCCGCAAGATGATGGGTCAGCTTGGGCTAGGCACATTCCTCTGGGACTCAGTTTCCCCACTGTTACTAAGCCTATAATAAAAAAGGCTGCCAGTGTGCAGGGAGTGACTGGCAAATTGAGGGAGAGAAAAATCTTATGAGCAGCCCACTAGATGTCAGGGAGAGGGGAGAGGGGTCAGGTACACAACCCACTAGACGTCAGGGAGAGGTTAAGTGTGTAGAGAGGCAAACTGGAGTTTAAGGGAGAGGCCCAAGATTAAAAATATGAATTTGGATGTCATGGGTCAAGAGGGGGCTGCCTAAGGGTCCCAAAGGGCAGCTGCTGAACACACGACTAAATTTAAAGTACATTTAGTAAAATGTTCAGTTCTTTGCTGGGCAATGTGGTGCATGCCTGTTGTCACAGAACTTGGTAGGCAGAGGCAGAAGAATCGGAAAGGAGTTCACTGCCATCCTTGACTGCATAGTAAATATGAGGCCAACCTGAACTACGTGGGATTCTGTCTCAATAAAAGAAAAAAAAATTAAAAATGATAAGGACTCCAAGATGGCTCAGCAAGGATAGGTGCTTACTGCCAAGCCTGAAGATCTGAGTTCAAGCTCCAGAATCCACCTGATAGGAGAAAACTCACCCCTGCAGACTGTCCTCTGACCTCCCCCTGCATACCAGGTACACAGGCAGCAAAGTGTGCCTGGGGTTCTATCCTCACCAATGACGGAGTCCCAGTCCCCTCTGCATCCCCAAACCTGTGTCCCCTTCAACCCACCAACAGAGCTCTGAGATCCAGCCCCAAGGCCCCAGACTCACTAATGTTTGAAGCATCCTCTCTGAGATCTTGTGGGGCTCTGCCTAGGGGTGTCTTCTGCAGGGCACACGGGCATAGGTCCAGGCCTTCGGGGCAGGGCAGCAAGGAAGATTTAGCTGGTACCAGTGGGCACATCCTCTCGCTCCAGGGTAAGTCATGAGCATCCATTGTGTCTGGAAGTGGCTGAGAAGTGTTGGCTGAGCAGACCTGGGAAGCAGAGAAAAGGGCTTGAGGACCTGGAATTGGGAGTCTCTTGTATAGACTCTAAGGGGAAGTAGGTAAGCCATGGACACACACCCACTACACCTTTCATTGAAATGGCTCTCCTCCCCTCCTCCAAAGGTTCCTCCAAGGGCTTTGTTCATTGACTGCCCTCTTCCCCACACAACTTGCTCTGTCCTCCCTCTAACCCCCCACTCCTGATCACGCTGCTATTCATTTCTTGGTTATCCTGAGATGGGACCAAGGTAAACTTAGGGGAAAATCCTCATCCTGGACTGCAAACCCCACAGGACGGTTCTGAGCCCCCTCCCACTAGAGTCCAAGTCCACGCACACCCAGAGAGGCTCCTGTGTGGCCTTTCCCTTTCCTTGCCTGTAAGACAATCTGAGCCACCTTAAGCGTATACTCAGGGCCTCTGAGACCTAACCCACTAATGCCCTCCACCTCCTATTAATCGGCAGACATTCTCAGAGGGAAGGTTAGGTCCCACCCTACCTGGACATCTTGATAGAGCTGGAAGTCCAGACTTGGGTGCAGGGAGCCTCCTAAACCATCCAGGGCTTTCATCTTGTAGCAACAAGCCAACTAGGCAGCTGGCTTTTCCTTCACATTCCCACTGCCTGATGGGGAGATGGGTGAGTTGGGGTGAGCTGAGAAGGCTGGGGCTGTAAGCAAGTCATTTTCCTTCTGGCCTCTGTTTCTCCATTTGAGAAATGGAGGACAGGGACTAGAGACTTAGCTTAGCTGGCAGAGTGGGCGTCTAGCATGTATGGGGCCTTGAGTTTGATCTTCAGCAATACATAAACTGGGCGTGGTGGGGGACACTGTAATTTGGGCACTCAGGAGGAAGGGGTGGGGACTCCAAAAGGTAAAGAAAATGGGTATGTCCTAGCTAATGTGCGTCTTTTTGTTTGGTTAATTGTTTTGTGGTTTGGTTTTTTTTCAAGACAGGGTTTCTCTGAGTATCTGGCTGTCCTGAAACTTGCTCTGTAGACCAGACTGGCCTTAAACTCAGAGATCCACCTGCCTCTGCCTCCCGTTAGTACCACCACCATCTGGCTGACAAGTGACTTAGTCCTGACACGCAGAAGCCATAACTCTTTCCTAGAGAGTGCAGAGAAGATATTTAATGCAGAGGAAAGTCCTCATGAGGGCTCTTGAGGGAACATTGTGGATTCCTCAAGGCTGTTGAAAATTGAGAAGCCTGCTCTTTTTGTGGAGAACAGGACTATACCAACCAGAGGCTTTTCAGAAAACATTAGGAAACACTGGGAGATGCCCCAAGTGCTGCCTGACAAGAAGATGCCCCAGCGCTCAGCTGGATGCCCATCGCTCCCTGCTGGAATCTCATCTGAGACCACACAATACAGGGGTCAACTCGGCTAGGCAACTGCTACCATCCCAGCCTCCCCTCCTAAGTAGCCCCAAATGCCCCTCAGACTCGAAAACCCTCAAATCATGGACTCAGACACCCCCAACACCTTGATCTTTCCCTCTCTCCCAACTGTTGTTTTGCCTCAGGTCTCCAATACCATGGCCTGGAAGGCACCAGCTGGCCGTGTGGGCTCTTTGCCAGGTTCCGAGGCAGCCCTCTCTGGCTGGGAAGGAAGGAGGTCGGGTAGGCGGGCTGTGGTGCTTGTATCTGAGGCCCCAGAGGGTGAGAGAGTTGACGGGAAGATGCAACGCATTTGAAGTTGTCTTAAATAGACTTCCAGGAAAGAAGGCAAGGTTCCGGGCGGGGCGCTAAGCCCCCTTTGGTCCTAGGGCACGATCTTCTCTTTTGGATTTTTTTTTCTTCTTTTGAAACAAAATAGGGTCTCCCATAGCTGAGGCTAGCTTTGAACTCCTGGTCCTCCTTCATCTGTTTCCCTAGCACTGGTACTAGGGGCACATTTATCACACCCACCACTCAGGCTGGGGTATGAGTTTTGGCTGTGGTCCTGGCTGTCCTCTGCCTCTACTGATATAGTATGTTGCTATTATTGTTTTGAGACAGGGTTTCCTGTAGCCCAGCCTTATAACTCCCTCGTATCCTCCTGCCTCCACCTCTTAAATTCTGAGATTGCAGTCCTGAACTTCAATGGCTGGCCTTTTGTTTGTCTGCCTGCTACATTTTTCCTCTATGCAAAGTTAGGCAAAGGTTCTCTCCCGCGGCAGCCTCTCGATCTTACAATGGGAAATCGTGTGACACACACTCCAACTAGATGTAGCAACAGGGTTAAGGTGAGTGTCTCCCAAGGATCAGAGTAAACAGCTACTTTCGCAAGCAGCTTGCTATGTGCCTGGCCCTGTGCAAGGGTCTTCGGGTGCTTTTTATCCCTTTTAATCTCCACCACAAATCTAAGGCGTTAGTTTGATTCTTCCCATGATCAATGGGCTCAGACGGAGTAAGAAACTCCTCCAAAGTCACACAGCAACTAGCCAAGAGGTCTCTACTGTCAAACCTTAGACTTTGGGATCTCTTGGTAATGTGAGCTCCCCATGCTAACACACCAGAGAGAGCTGGATACTTGAGTCCTGGTAGTCACTGCCCCACTAAGTCACTGCCCCACTAAGTCACTGCCCCACTAAGTCACTGCCCCACTAAGTCACTGCCCCACTAAGTCACTGCCCCACTACTGTCCTTTGTCATGTTTTGCCGGCTGTTTATTCATTGGGCTACTTGGAGCTAAACGCAGGCCCTTGCGCACGTAGGCAAGTGTTTTACCACTACAAATTATCTCAACCCTTCTCTTTACTTTTTGGGGGTGTGTTTGTGTGTATGCATGTGCATATATACATGTGCATCTGTATGTACACGCATCTGTGTGCACATGCATGTGGAGGTCAGAGGACAACATCAAGTTTCTTCCCCCATCATTCGCCATCATATACATATATTCTTTTATATGTATACTTTTATGTATATATGTACTTTTAAAATGTTTATTTTTAAGTGTGTGTGCGTGTGCATGCGTGTATATGTGTGTGTGCATGTGTGTGTGTTTATGTGTACACACGCGTGAGTACAGGTGCAGAGAGACAAAAGCAGCCAGATTCTCCAGGATCTGAAGTTACAGGTAGGCACGCTGTATGGATGCTGGGAAACATACTCCAGTCCTGAACACGAGCAGTAAGTGCTTTTATTTACCCACGATCCATCTCTCCAGGCCCTCCATCTTATTTTTCGAAAGTAGGGTTGCAGGCACGTGCCGTTGTCCCCAGCTTTTTGTGAATGCTGGAAATCTGAACTCAGACTTACTTTACCCACGCAACCATTTCTCTAGTCCTAATCTGTCTATCTGTCTTAAAACAAGGTCTTATTATGTAGCCCTGGCTGGCATAGAACATGCTATGTAGGCAAAGCCAGGCTTGAACTCACAGAGCTCTGCCTGCCTGTCTCCTGACTGCTGAGGTTAAAGGCATGTACCACACCTAGCTGGGTTTTACTTTTTTTCTTTTGGTTTTTTGAGACAGGGTTTCTCTGTGTAGCCCTGGCTGTCCCAGAACTCACTCTGTAGATCAGGCTGGCCTCGAACTCAGAAATCCACCTGCCTCTGTCTTAATAATGCTGAGATTAAAGGTGTGCGCCACCACTGCCCAGGTTTTATTTTTTTTTAAAGACAAGATCACACTAAGTTGCCCAGGTGTTGTGTGACAAGACTTTTCCCGGGAAAGTATCACATGTGTGCCTACTCACGGATGCCAACCATCCAAGTCCAAGTTGGTGAACCAATGAGTTTTACTGAGGTCACTTACAGGAATATGGGTGAGGGGTTATTTACAGGAGCAGAAATGACTCAAAGACTCAGAGACTTCTAAACAGTTGGTCTGGCCTGCATGTCTTCTTCATTGTTTACTCTGGGGGGAAGGGGCCTAATGAATCTGGTCCCTTCCGGGGACTTCCTGAACTTTTTATGAGTTGTTTATCTGCTGTCTTAAGGATCTTCCTTACGGGACTGAGTGTTTCAGTGTAGGTGGAAACCACCACATATCAGGAGGCTGGCTTTGTGTTTACTATGCTCCTGCCTCAGTCTCCAGAGTAGTTGGGATTACAGGTCTGCTCCACAACCTGTAATCTTCTTCTGTTTTAAAATTTTAAAAAAATATTTTTTTTTTTGCCGGGTATGGAGGAGGTGACAGCCCTGGCTGTCCTGAAACTCACTCTGTAGACCAGGCCGGGCTTGAATTCAGAGGTTTGCCTGCCTCTGCCTCCTGAGTACTTGGATTAAAGGTATGTGCCACCACCAGCTGGCCTTTTTTTGTTTTGTTTTGTTTTAACTGGGCAACAAAACTTCTATCAACATTTTTAACAGAGGTTTGATTATTGTCGAAAATTGCAATTTCTAAATGTGATTTGGGGCAAATGAACCAGTAAACAGGTGAATGAACACTAAGTTTTTTGAGGTTTTTTATTTTTATTTTTATTTTTATTATTTTTAGCTGTGTGCTATGTGTGCCCCTATGTGGGTTCGTGCAGGTGTGCACAGGTCCCTGAGGAGGCCAGAAGAGTTACAGCTCCCTCTGGAGCTGGAGTTATAGACAGTTGTGAGGCTCCTAACATGGGCACTGGGAACCGGAAGTTCTCTTAACTGCTGAGCTATCTCTCTAGCCCCTAAGTTTTGATTTTAATCTGTGTATTTAATTATGGGGTGCATGTCATCTGCTCTCTTTCTGTCCCCAGCATCGCCGCTGTGCCTCTCTTGGTTCATGTCATGCCTTGCACACCTGTTGCCTACTCTGTCCTAGCTGGGTAGTGCTCCTTTAGTGCTTGCTCCTTTGGTGCTCCTTTGCAGGATTGTGCTCCCTCATGGTCTTCCCCTATTGGTGGACAGTGAGAGGGAGACAAAGTTGGAAAAGCCCGGTAGAGACAACGCAGTGCAGAGTGGTTAATCAGGCCCTGCTAGATTTATTTCACGCAACTGTAAATCTCCTAATCTCTCTTGTCTCGTCATCTGTCAATCTCTGCCTTATGGAGGTTTGTCCAGGATCCCTCTAGATAATCAGTGTAAAGCCCTTTAGGGTGGGCCTGGGCCTCAGCAAGCGCTTGGAACAAGTGACTGACTGTTTAGTGTGTTTCCCTGCCCCTGTCAGGCAGGGACCTAAGACAGCTTCCTAACGGGCTCAAAAGGGCGGGGCTGCACCGGGGGTAGACACATTAACCCCTTCCTGGCTGGAGGGCGCTGCCCGTATGCAGCACAGTCTGCCCCATCCATTCTACGCAGTGCCGACACCCCACCTCGGGCCTGGCAGCCCTCATCGTGTGCCAGCAACTGGGTAAGACACGTCTACGAGCTTTGCCTCATGCCATCAGCAACATGGATGCCTCACCCCTTCAAGATGGATGCTATAGTTCCCAAACCCACACTCAACAAAAGAAAGTGACTCCTCCTTCAACATCACAGAACTCCAAATGTGAAGACAGGAGTTTTTGCAGGGGTGCAAGGTGAGCCAAAGGCACAAAGCTGCAGTTCCAGAAGGTGATCCGCCTAGAGACGGAAAGAGGAGGACGGCTGAGTGGACTAGGGAGAACAGGGCCAGGGGGTATGATCCAGAAGATGAGGCAGGAGGATCCCAAGTTCTAGGCCAAGTTCTTAGCTTTTGGAGACAGGGTTTCCCTGTGTAGCCCTGGCTGACCTGGGACTCACTCTGTAGACCAGGCTGGCCCAAACTCAGAAATCTGCCTGCCTCTGCCTCCCAAGTGCTGGGATTAAAGGCGTGCACCACCACTGCCCGACCAGCCTGGGAATTGTAAATGAAAAAAGAACAGGAAGGAGAAAAAAGGAGGAAGAGGAGAGAAGGAGGAGGAGGAGGAAGGGGAGGAGAAGTAAAAGAAAAAGGAAGGGGGGGGAGGCTGGAGAGCTAAGGGAGTCACTCTTACAAAGGACTAGAGTTGGAATCTGGCACAGCTGCTAGAAAACCCCTGAAGAAATCCAACCCCTCTTCTGGCCTCAGAGTGTACCTGCACATGAGCACAGTCACATACAAATAAACTTACCAAAATCTTAGCTGGGCCTGGTGTTACATACCTTTAATCCCAGCACTGGAGGCAAAGGCAGAAGGATCTCTGTGGGCTTAGAACCACCCTAATCTACATAAAGACAGTATTCTGAGACCCTGCCTCAAAAATGAATGAATGAATGAATGAATCTTAAAGCAAAGAAAGAGAAAAGGGGAGCTGAAGATTGGCTCAGTGATTAAGGACACTAGCTGCTCTTCCAGAGGGTCCGGGTTCAATTCCCAGCAACTACATGGCAACTTGCAAGTGTGTATACTTTCAGCTTCAGGGGATCCAACACCCTCACGCAGGCATACATGCAGGCAAAACACCAATGCACATAAAAATAATAAAAATAGATTTTTAAATTTTTAAAAAGTAGAAGTAGAAAAAGAATTTTGGACTCATGGGAATTAGCCATGAGTGTCAGATTTTAGGTACTTTTTGTATGTGGTGCTGGAGATTGAACTCAGGGACTCTTATCTGTTTTAAGCACATTTTTTATGTGTGTTTGGTTGCTTTGAGACAAAGTTTCCAGTAGCTCAGGCTGGCTTTTAACTCACTGCCTAAGACAAATGGAGCCTGAAGCAGATCCTCTTTCCTCTGCCTCCAAGAGCTGGGACTGCAGATGTGTGTCACCATGCTTATTTTAGCGCGCACGCGCACACACACACACACACACACACACACACACACACACACACACACAGAGTCACTGTAGGCATGATTATTATGCTACTGTTGAATTGATGACTATTATTTCACTGGAGTAATCAGTTCACTGTATGAACTTATGTGTATATACATGCATATAAAACTTGTTGTAAACCTTAAATATATGTATATACACATACATGTACACATGCACACATATATTTCAATAAATATATACATATATTTAAAAATCACATTAAGTTAGTATTGAAAGGTGCCCTAGGAGAAGGAACATACAGGCTCTATAAGATGGTATGATAAAAGACCATAAAATGCCCAGAAAAATCAAAATACAATGGACAGAGTTCTGGGTTAAGGGGTAGGGAAGTGAGCTGTGAACCCGCCATTCATTACCCACATATTTTGAGACGGGCTCTCATGTAGCCTAGGCCGTCTGAATTTCTCTGTTAGCCAAGGATGACCTTGAATTCTTGATCCTCCTGCCTCTGAGTCTCATCTACTGGAACTCAGGCATGTGTCACCACGTCTGGTTTTTTGTGGTGCTGGGGGACCCAACCCAGGGTTTCGTTCACACTAGGTAAGCACTCAGTCAACCCAGTTATAGCCCTAGCCCTCGTTCACATTTTCATCGATTGCCCATGAGATAGCAGGCATTGGACAGCTTCCTGTGGACTGTCTCTCGTGGGAATATGTGAGGGCAATGCTTGCGGGGCAAAGCGAAGTTGGAAGTTGAGCGGCTTGCACAGTTTAGGGACACAATGGCAAATCCGCTTCCTCCTCGAGGCCTTCTTTGTCCCATAGTCACCGCCACCTCTAAGGCTGAGGCTAAGCAGCCGAGTGCCGTCTGGCTCTGCCCGTGGCTCTGTCACGAGCATATTTTTGAGGGTACCGTGCCGACACTCCCGCTCAGGAGAGGGCCTGGCACTGTGGCTGGCCCAGAGGGTGAAACAGACATGTTGGAAGGACGTGATTCTGAGGACCGAGCTATGGGGTAAGGGGGTGGGATGGGGACGGTGGGGGGGGGGCAGAGGCCTCCCCTACCTCTGTTCTGTGGTTGACACCTTCCCTCCCTCTGCCTGACACCTTCTCACTTATCTCCTTGGGCAGCATAAGTGTGTCAGTCTGTCAGATGCCCTGAGTGGGCGCTGACTTCACACCCCAGGGGGAGGAAGAGATCTTGAGATAGGGTGGACCAGCTCTCACTTGTGCAGAAAACCATGAAGCCTCTTGCATCCTTCCTCTCCATCAGCGATGACCTTCCATTTCTTCTGAGTACCAAAAGTCCAACCACGCCTTCAGGTGACGTCCAAGGTCTTTTCACCAAACCTCTCATTTGCACCATCCCCAAGGGTTGGAAACCAGAAGCCATGTTGCTGCTATTCAAATCCTCCCCATCCTGTTCTTTGCAAGCCTATGGATGAATGTGGTACGCATGCGTAATTATACGCACGTTCGCATTTACACGTGCTGGTGCTGATGGATACGTGCAGGTCTGAGGCTGACGCTGAGGGAGTCTTCCTCAGTTGTTCTCCTTTCTATTCATTTATGCAGGTTTCTCAGCCATGCCCAGAGCGTTCAGTTATGACTGGGTTTCACTAGCCAGCTCACTCCAGGGAATCTCCCTAGCTCTACCTCCCCAGAGCTGGGATTACGAAACTGGGAGGGTCTCAACTGGACTCTGGCACACAAGTGCTCTATCCACTGAACGACCTCCTTGTATCAAAAGAGCTAAGATATTCTTAGCCACTAGGCAGCATCGCCTATCGTGTGCACGGATGTGCGTGGTCCAGTGCAACGGAGCATGGGGGAAAAATGAGAGCCCACCTCTATAGCCACTGGAAAAGGAGCACTATGTATAATGTACATCCATGTAACAGCTCTTGTGATGTCCAGGAGGAAGCAGATGGTGGATTTAGTCGGGGTCTCCTATATGCCAAACCTCTTTAAATTTGTCTCGCATAATAACCGTCATCATGGTTGACGGCAACAACTATTAATGTCCCCATTTAACAGCTGAGTGTCCAAAGACTGAGGGTCCAGCTGATGGCTTCAGTTCAAGGAGTGGTGAGGCAGCCTGAGAATAAGCAAAATGAACACAGTGCCTGGCATTCAGACTTGGTGACAGGGATGTAGCTGGGAGGCCTAGGACTGAGGCAAAGCCCAGAGCAGGCGCCATTTTAGGAACAGCTGTATTGTACCATAATTATAGGTTAGGGCTGCCAAAGGTCTTAAGTGTTCTAAAATAGGGGGGGAAATCACGATTTTTAAGGGAAAAAAATCTCAATTTTTGTTTTGTTTTGTTTTTTTTGAGACGGGGGTCTCACTATGTTGCTCTGGCTTCAAAGTTTTTTCCAAAACATAGAAGAAATGAGAACACTATAATAGTCTATAAAGTCAACGATATCCTGATGCCAAAATCAAAGACACAGTGTGGCGTACACCTTTTAAAACAAATTCTAGCCAGGTAGTGATGGTGTATACCTTTAATTCCAACATTCAGGAGGCAGAGGCAAACAGATTTCTGTGAGTTCAAGGCCAACCTGGTCTACCAAGTGAGTTCCAGGACAACCAGGGCTACACAGAGAAACCCTGTCTTGAAGAACAAAACAAAACAAAATTCTGAAAATATGGAAAATATGCTAGGCAATATTGGAGACACTGTTAGTGGTAAATATCTATCTATCTATCTATCTATCTATCTATCTATCATCTTTTAGTATATTTTATACGTATGGGTATTTTGCCTACATATGTACAACTTGTGTGCTTGGTACCTGTGGAGGCCAGAAGAGAGCTTTAGATTCCTTGGGACTAGACTTAGAGATGGCTGTGAGTCCTCTTGTGAATGCTGGGAATCAAACCCAGATGCTCTGGAAGAGAAATCAGTGCATTTAACCACTAAACTGTCTCTCAAGCCACACCTCCATGTGTTCTGTGAGTGTGTGAGACACAGAAGGTCTCATGATGTAGCCCTGGACGGCCTAGAACTCACTAAGTTTGTCCTGCCTCAGAAAGCCTGTGCCACCACACCAAGGTTTATTCCTTCACCCCTCACCCACTCCCCACCCTTTACCCCCCACCCTGGCCTCCAGCCCCAGAAGCATACATGTCATACACAGGCACAGTTTCAGGCAAAACACGCATACATAAAATAATAAAATCACAAAATAATAAGCATAATAATGTAATTTTAGACAGAACCAACACAGGGCTTGCTATCTAAATTTGCTTAGCAGCAGATACATGGAGTGTGCGCCATCTGTCTCAGTACTTGATCGGCTGAGGAAAGGGAACCCTGAACTCCAGTCAGCTTGGACTATATAATGAGACCCTCTCCCCAAACCAAACAACAAACAAACAAAAAAAATACAGTGTTGACGCACGCCTTTAATCTCAGCACTTGGGAGACAGAGGCAGGTCCCCTTTTCTGACATTTGCCATCATTACCAGGGCAACCCCAGACAAGAGAGCAATGCCTATGGCTCAGAAAAGGGTGAGGAGATGGACCGCTCAGGAGACGGTTTCAGGGAGCAGCGTCTGCTTTAAGTGAGCAACACGTATACGGTGGAAGCTCAGACCACCAGGCCTGTATGCGGACGAAGTGCATTAGAGGAGACACGGAGAATTCAGACTCCTCTGAGGGCCAGCTACCTGCTACTCAGGCTACTTCAGAATTCAGTGTTCTGACGTCAGGAGCACAGTGTGCCATGTTTCTTATCTAGAAGTGCAGTGTGCCAAGGAGGCTGTGCCAAGGAGGCTGTGCCAAGGAGGCTGGACGCCAGGCCATGCCTGCATTTTCTCATACAGATATCCATGGGCTCCAGGTATGTACGTGGTACACAGACATACATGTAGGGAAAGCATATAAATATACATGCATCTAGCACATGCTCACACCCTAACTAACTAACTAACTAACTGTTTTTAAAAAAATAATGGGTGGAAGAAAGAGGAAACCTGCTCCTCAGGATCTTCTTTTTTTCAATTTTATTTTATTTTATTTTTTTGGTTTTCCGAGACAGGGTTTCTCTGTGTAGCCCTGGCTGTCCTGGAACTCACTGTGTAGACCAGGCTGGCCTCGAACTCAGAAATCCTCCTGCCTCTGCCTCCCAAGTGCTGGGATTAAAGGCATGCACCACCACCACCCGGCACCTCAGGATCTTCTTAGAGACAGGGCAGGGGATTCCTCACAGCCCCTGACCCACACCCCACACCCCACACCCCTCACCCCTGCTCTGTGCCCATTTGAGCCTCTAAACCAGGGACCTTATTCCCCACCCCCTCTCCGGAACAGAGCAGTTCCTTCAGCTGCTGGTCTGTGGTTTCCCTCTGCTCTTAGAACAGTTGTGGGGGCAGCAAGGTCTGGGGAGGGGCTGAGAGGGCTGTGGTAGGCCAAAAGAAGGTGTCAACTCCCTAATAGCCTCTGAGGAAAGAGTAGAAGCCACTCTGAGGCAGACTCTCTCCACCCCCCACTTCCAAGAACCCCCTACAAAGTTCCTAAGAAATACAGCCTTTGCTCCAAAATCACAAGCCCTCCTGCATAGGTTGGGGACATGCCCAGAGTCTAAAGGGTCCCCCAGGTTTGGAGGGGGACCAGGGAGCAGAATGAAGATGGGCAGAGCTAATTACTAGGCAGTCAGCCGATCTGATGTGCTAAAAGCAAGAGCCATCTCTCCCTATCCGAAGGTTCCCTGATGGAGAGACCATGATGCCCTCCCCTGGAGATGAGAATGCTCCTCAATATAGCGTCTCCTGTCGTCTATCAGAGTAGGGATTTTATATAAACCTCAAAATGCAGCTGTCTTTATTCTGGCCATGGTGGAGCAGAAATATAATCTAAAAACTAGGAAAGCTGAGGAAGGCGGATTAGAAATTCTAGGTCAGCCTGAGTTCCAAGTGTTTGTTTGTTTTTATTTTGGGCTTTTGGGTTGGTTTAGTTTGGTTTGGTTTTTTGAGACAGGGTCTCTCCGTGTAGCCCTGGCTATCCTGGAATTAGCTCTATAGACTAGGCTGGCCTTGAACTCCCAGAAATTTGCCTGCTTCTGCCTCCCAAGTGTTGGGATTAAAGACATGCATCACCACTATCTGGCTCGAATTACAAGTCTTAAAAGCAAAGAAAAACAGGACAGGGACCGGGCGGTGGTGGCACATGTGTTTAATCCCAGCACTTGGGAGGCAGAGGCAGGAGGATCTCTGAATTCAGATCTGTGAGTTGGAGGCCAGCCTGGTCTACAGAGGGAGTTCCAGGACAGCCAGGGCTACACAGAAAAACCCTTTCTCAAAAAAAAAAAAGAAAGAAAGAAAGAAAGAAAAGAAAAGAAAAAAGAAACAATAACAAAAAAGAAGAAATGAAGGAAGAAAAAAGGAAGAAAGGAAAGAAGGAAGGAAGAAAGGAAGAAAAGAAAAAAAGAAAAGAGACCACGGCTGTCTGAGTCTCCAGGAAGCAGGGCCTCCACCACTCCCACCTCTTCCGACCTCCTCCCGGCCTGTGCTCCCCCTGAGGTCCAGCCTCCCACCCTCAGGTCTGCTTAGCTTCCAGCTTCAGCCCCCCCCCTGGACTTCCCCTCTGCTTCCTTCCCAGCATAGCCAGGCCCGGTTTAGTTTTGTCTGTTTCCGTCCTCTGCCAGGGGCAGATGCTTCTGCTAAGTCATTCACAGCCCATTTCTGATAATCAGCTGGGCTCTGACCACACATGAATGGATCACAGGACGGTCACGCCCGAAAAGGATAAGCGAGCTGGGCCCTGACTGGCTGGCTGGGTGCCAGGCGTGTGCTAACTTCTCCCAGCTGTTCCCATATTCCCTCGGCAGCTGCTTCAGAGCCTCTCCTGCTCACAGGCCTGAGTTGGCTGAAGGACACTGCAGAGATTTCTGCCTCCCCAGTGCAAGCATTCTCCCAAATCTAAGAGGCCAGCATTCTGGTCCCCATATTCCTCATCAGAGGTCCTGACTTAGGACCACTGGAAGTGGCAGGAAGCAATGATGTCATCTAAACACTAGGAAGAGCTGTCACATGAGGACCAGTTTGCAGATGGCTCACACTGCCTGGATCCTGGAGGGTCTAAACCTCAGATACATGAGAGTGGTTTGGGTGTGATGCTCAGTGGTAGAGCTTAGCGTGTGTGAGGGGTTGGGTTAGATACCTCAGACTGAAAAAGAAAGTAATGAATGGAGAAAGGATGAGTTAGCGGATGACTGGCAGTGGGGGATGGTAACCCTCATGAGAAACGCATTCAGGAGGGCAGTCTGCTACGGTGGGAGTGACAGGAACTGCTTCTTTTATACACATAGAGGGACAGTGTATCTAGAAAAACACCAGGCTGTGTTCATGCCTATGAGGACGACATGGGTAACTCCATGATGTCATACCTAGAGAGAGAGAGAGGTGGAGAAGCAAGGGGAAAGGGAGGAAGGAAGGAAGGAGGAAGGGAAGGGGAAAAAAAAATCACCTTTCTGTAACATAGAAAACAGTCACTGGGCCCAAAGCAATGGTTCAATGGTTAAAAATGCCGGCCGCTCTTCCAGAGCGCCCCAGTTTGATTCCCAACACCTATAGTCGCTCAAGTCATCAACTCCAGTTCCTAGAGATCTGATCCCCCTCTTCGGACCTCCATAGGCACCAGGCACACATCAGGCACACACCAGGCACACACCCATACACATAAACTGAAATCCATCTTTGGAAAACATTTTAAAGTCATTGAAGTGTTGGTCAGGGGCTCGGTGTGTGCTCAGTATGTAGACAGCCCTGGATTCCATCCCCGAGTGCCGTGGTTCATAATAAAATGATTGACTGGTGATGTTAAAATTACTAGTTGGTGTTTTGTTTTATGTCAAGTTGACATATGAACTAAGGACATCTGGAAAGAGGGTACTTCTATTGAGAAAATGCCTTTAAAAGACTGGCTGTAGGCAAGACTGGAGGGGCTTTTTCTTTCATTTATTTCTTTTTCTTTTATTTATTTATTTTTTTAACTTTTATTTTATTTTTTGAAACAGTATCTCTCTGCATAGCCTTGACTGTTCTGGAACTGGCTCTGTAGCCCAGGCTAGCCTTGAACTCAGGCATTTGAGTGCTGGGAATAAAGGTGTACAGTACCACCACCTGACTTAGGAGCATTTTCTTGCTTGGTAATTAATGTAGGAGGACAGTTCCCTGGACAGATGATCCTGAGTTAAACAAAAAACAAAACAAAACAACAGAACAAAACAAAAAACAGGTTGAGCAAGCCACAAGAGCAAACCAGTAAGCAGCATTCCTCCATGGCCGTTACTTCCAGGTTCCTGCCTCAATCTCCTGCCCTCCCCTCCCCTAGTGATGGACCATGATCAGAGGTATAACCTAAAGAAACCTTTCTCTTCCCAAGTTGCATTCGGTCACAGTGCTTTATCACAGTAATAGGAAG